>JAVUPR010000464.1:4707500-5070000 GCA_036785695.1 Gentiana straminea | reverse complement strand
AAAAACCAACCAAAAAACTATGGTTTACGCTTCTTCATTTTAGACCGGTTTGATTCAATCGGTTTGTTTGGTTTCCGGTTATTTTGTTCACCCCTAAGGACAGCAGCCCATGGCTTTGTTGAAAACTCTGAAAACGCAAAATTTGTAAAATCTAGGGCTATATGCAAATTTTTTGAGCCTAGATCGGTTTTAATGTGTCTTGAAAGAAAATAAAAGTTTAATTAACCTTAAAATGCTAGTAAAACAAAAATGTACTTCCTAAAAGATAGATATACGGTTCTCAAAAAAAAAAAAAAGATATACACTCAAACAAGGAATCGGGGTTTCACAATTCCCCTGTAAGTACACATACATATCATATTTTGATAAGACTCATACACATATCACTTAATGATTTTGTGAACTGGATGAGTAATTAATAGTCTATCTTCTAGATTTTAGTTAATATTACCTCCGTCCCAAAATGCTAGTTCATTAGTTTTTTGGTTTTGTCCCATATTATAAGTCTATTTAAATAACCGTCAAAAACCATTTTATACTTTTTTTCATCAAAATGGATAACACATACCCAATTTAACAAAATTTAATAATCTGTATGAAAAATCTAAACGTATTTATATTTTGGGACGGAGATATATCATTAACTATTGACTAAAACACTAACTGTACACAAGGAGTACTTAAGGGAAACTTGGAAAAATATGTTCCAAAAAAAATAACATCCCTGAAAATATGCTTTAAAAGTTAAATATTGGAAAACTATCCGTACGGCACATGAACCACACACGAGCCACGTAACGACGCTCGAGCGACGCATAACCGAAAGGAACATAGTTTTACAATGTTAATTTTTAAAGCGTATTTTCAGAAATATTATTATTTTGAAGCATATTTTTTTCAAGTTCCTCATACTTAATATGACTACTGCATTATAAAATTAAATAAAAAGAATAGAGTAATAGTCTATCTTCTAGAAGAATGTGAATGAGTTGACTAGGAACACAAGCCAAAACGATATGAACACGTTATTTCTTAATTCTTATTGCTGCCTTCTTTTTTGAAAGGACTTATTGCTACCTTCTAGTAATTATTTTTTAGACACACATCTTACCTTCTATTATTTTTATTTTTTATTTTTTTTGTGTGTAATATTTTCATTTCAGATTTGATAATATACCATTTGCAATAGTAATTTACTACTTCTTAAAAAAAAAGTAATTTACACTTTTTGCTCCTTTTGGTTTGGGTTTTGTTATTCCTTAAAATATTATGCTATAACCTAAGACGTGTTATATTTTTATATTTAACCCATAACATGTAGTATTAATTATTATATTTTATAAACATATTTATCTTTTTTTTTGGTCAAATAAACATAGTTATCATAAAATGTATTTTTGTATATAATATATTTTCAATGATAGTCTCTCTTAGAAGACGTAAATCACAAATATAAATTCACATTTTTTTCCCACCTTTTGGGATTGGCTTTGGATAATAGGCGTTGAATCGGGTTCCTTTGATTTTCTTTTTCAGGTGTAATATAATCGCCATAATTTTTTAATTTCCTGCAGCCATCATGGATGACAAAGGACATGAAGCCATTATACACGTTCCTATCTTGACTGTGTCGTAAGGAAACACAATGAATTAATAAATAATAAATTAGAGAGTGACTAGGGTCCCCTTAGTTAGTTAATTTAAAGGGATGTTCCATTTTTAATAGGTAACTATATGATCCGTTGGATCATTTTTTTGTATAACCAATGTGTACTTAAACACACTTAATCCATTCTTCTAACATGTTAAACCCCATTAAACCTTTAAACAGTTCTATCGGTATTGTCTAAAATAATAACCATGTCGTCAATGAACATCTCGACCAGACGATTGCTAAAAAATAATTTTTCTTGGTTATTTATGTATGTATACAATGGGAGAGTACAATGAGTATTGATTGAGATATCCTAATTGTGATATCCCACGACGCGGGAGAAATGCAATACCTCATTATAAATGTGAGACAAAAAGATTTTGTCAATTCGTGTTAGCTCTTTTAAACCAAGCGATGACGACGGTCTAATCGAAGTTGTCTCGATCCTTTATGGATCACTTAGCGTAGTCTAAGCAGTTGACTAGATCCTTTATGGCTCATTTAGCACTATCAGACCCGGGGTTTGCGAGACGTTACATTAATAGTATTCCTAATGTCTGATGATACCACAAGCCTTATCACCTATTTGAAGTAAAGAAATGATTATTGGAGAAAAAAAGGCCCAAAGCCCATGTAATGGGTTTGATGAAGGGTGAAACAATCAACTTTAACGTTGTTGATCCCATGGCAAGGCTTGAATAAGTTCAAAGGAGTAGTGAACTTGTTGGGTTTTCAAACATTTTAACACTTATCAAAGGTATCATATTAAGAACGAAGCGTATTAAAAGCATTTAAAACCATTTTTCAAAGTTATGTAATCTAATCTCAATGATTTAGTGCAGATAAGCAAATATACAAAAAGTAAATTGTAGAAAATAAAGTGCAAAATTGAATAACACAAAGTTTATAGTGGTTCATGGTGATGTAATCCCTTAATCCACTCTTCTCCTATGATGATTGGAGGAAGACAATATTGTTTTGTTACACCGGTTACAATAGTGTATAATTGTCCTTAACAACACTCTCTGCCGCTTCACAATCTAAGTTGTTAATCTTTCACAACTTCTTCCCAAAGCTGCTTCACTAACTTAGCTCCGTTGTTCTTTTGGAGTTTCCTTCAACAGCTATCACAACAAAGCTCCTTGACAGTCACACTGCTTGCTTGCTATAAGTCCTTGAAATCTTGCATCTTCTTCAATGATTGATCTTCTGTCAAGGACTGCTTGCACAACTTTACACTTCGTTGAATATCAAGATGAAGTGAAGTATTGAATCAAAAAGTTGATTCAAGGTTGAGCCTTTTATGGATATGTCTTTGACGATTAAGATTGGACTCAAGATTCAAGTTCAGCATGAATGTTTTCTTTGAAATTCTTGATTTGCTAATACTTAGAATTTATTGGATATAGGTTTTGAGTTCTTGGAAATCACAAAGAGAATGCCTTGGGGTGTTCTTGCTTAAGTTCAATGGTTGGTTCCATGAATTTGACTCCAAGTGTTGGTATTTATAGTGCATGACAACTTTCTGTCTCACTGACTTCATCTGGTCTGAATTGATCCTCTTCAAGTCTGATCAATTCTAAAAGTTTCTTGATTATATAACCGTTATAGATCCTGATGAATTTTGGAATTATTTGATTCTAGCCGTTTGAATTAGCCGTTGTTCAGACATGATTTGAGTTTTGAATGTTGTTTGTACGGATAGATAAAGTCCTTGTCTTGTATAGCTGGTAAACCCAAAAATAACATATTACATAATACTAAAAATAACATTAAATTTCATTAATCCTTATAATTACTCCCCTCCCATTATACCTTCTTCCCTCCTCCTTCATCAAAAAAAAAATCAAACTCTTTTCATCTTCAAATCACACCCAAGCTAACCGGAGGGGAAGGTAACCGCAGCCAATCGCTGGAAAATGTCACCGGAGTGGAAGAAACAATAATCAACTTCACTAACTCTACAAAAATTTTAGTGCAAATATTGAAGCTGTTGGAAGTAGCGCCCGAAAGATAATTTACGTAATTGTTTTTAGTATTAATAAATGACAGATTTATTCTCATCTTATTACTTGCTTCGTGCTTGTAAGTAATACACTACTGAAAACCCTAAGTCGTATCATATGTAGCCATATAACTTAGTGTGTGACACACACGAGGATTAAGTTTATGGTGATACACTTGAAATGTTAGTCCGTGGTGAAGTTAATCAAAGTATGGGGTCTATTGATTAAACCACCATTAATGCGCCCAGAACACTTTATGGTGTGACCGTCTTATCCGGACCGTCGACATTGGTTGTCTAAGTGGGGCATTTATATATGATGTAGTCATATAGGACTGGACCGATTTAATCTGCATTTCTCATATAATTCCGTGATTGAGAAATCTTATTAAATCACAAGATGATCATATGTGGATTAACCTTAATCCTGAAGTGATTACAGACTCCTACTTGTTTCAGGATTGTTTCAGGATAGGGTTTGATGTGTTCATTAAGGATTGCTAAGAGGCGCGGTCCGAATCACTTTCACGTTGGCACTATTCTGGAATGAGTGAGAAGTGTGTGTCTCACAGATATGGAATCCATTCCTTCTTGTGGGAAGTAGAAAGACAATCCCCTTATTTGTTGATCCTAGAAACTGATCAATCCCGGGAGTTCTTATTGGTTATGAACTAATTGGTCACTAGTGGTTTAATGGTAAATAAGGATAAGATGTATTGAAGAAGGTTTACGGAAATAATCCTGCTTCGTTACGGATAGTCTATAGAGGGTTAGTTTATATGTAATGATTATATCAATGGACACTTATCGACTCGACTCGACGTTTTGAGAATAAGTTATATCTATAATCGATAGAGTTCAGTTTCGGATTTATAGTGGCGTAATTCCGGAATTAAAAAGTTGAGTAGAAATATTCTGTTCGATGAATATTTAATTCAATTTATTGTAGCTACTAGTTATAGGTCCATGGTCCCCGGGTTGGCTCCTAACACGCGAGTGTTTTCTCGTTTTATGGAACCTCGAGAATAAATTAAATAGTTGGTCTATTTAATGAATATGCAATATTATTTATTTGATAAATAATATGTAAAATAGAAAAAACATTTTCTATTAAAAATATAATGACAAGTGGCGCCACATTTGGGATAAATTGGGAGAAGAAATTTTCCTAGATTATCTCATTTGTGTAATTAATTAATTATCTATTTGTTGGATAATTAATGAAAAAAATTAAGAGATTGATTTTTTGGGAATTATCTCTTATTTTGTAGCAAAAATATCTTTTCCATATGAGAATAGGTTTTTGTGGTGTGAAAATGATTACTCTCTTGACTAGTTATTTTCTATATAAAGAGAGTTCCTCCTAGCACAATACACACAATCATAATGGCCCCACTTACAAATTAAAAAGGAAGAAAAATTAGTTTCTTGCCTTGGTCACTTAGAGAAGAAAAAGTACATATTCGAGGAGGTTCTACGGCGAGGATCGACGTCCACCAGTCGTCGCTAGGAGATACAATCCGGAAGACTACGGCTTCTCCCTTGGTCGATTTTATCATCTCTCTCCGGTTTGGGTAAATCTACTAACCTTCTTGTAGAGATTAATTAGTTATGTTTCATATCGTAAATCGCATAAGCTTCCGCTGTGCTAAGATCGAGTGTCTCGATCGGTGCTATTACTCCTAGCAGAAGCCTTCGTAATTTCACTAGAATTCACATTTCTTTGGGTTTGGGTGGGTGAAATATGGGTTTTTTTTTTCCGAATGTTCTGCAAAATCGCCGCTCCCATTGAGTGGAGGTTGAAGACAACAAGTAACGTCAATGCGGAGGACGTTGTATGAAATTAAATTACAACGTCACCTGGACTAACGTTACCAACGTAATTAATTAATTGAAACCCTGATATTTCGCCAGTAAGGGTGACGTTACTGCTATCAAAGAACGCCGAAACCACTTGCTTTAGTTGCACCGACGTTCCATTTTGGATATAGCATCACCGTGGTTGACGTTTTACTCAGGCTCTGAAACTGTTGTTCCTTGTTGCCGTTCACGGCAAGCAATTCATTGCTAACGTCCCTCACCGACGTTAACATCATATAGTCACGCCTCACATGCTGCTGTTCATAGTAAGTAACGAACGTCTATGAAGCCGAATTTATAAACTTTAGGGCAAATATATCACTGCTTGCCAAACGTCACCTTGTCTGACGTTTTGTTTCTAATCCAACGTCAGTCGTACTTACGTCCATGCAACAGAATCGGGACGCTCAACAGCGTAAAAAAATTCCGGCAAAACCCTACATTCAATCGGAAAACGCAAAAAAATTGGGTTTTCCCATTAATCATGGTTTTACATGTTATTGAGAATGTAATAGGGTAACCCATTGAAGAAGGGTTGATCTTTTATTTTATATTAAATTCTTTGATAATTTTGGGGTGTTGAAGAAGATGATTATATTTTGAGGTGATGAAGAAGATGAAATTGTTGTAAAAATGATTTTGAGTAGAAGATGTGTAAAAAAAGATGAAGGTGTATAGATTGTTGTTGAATGGTGGTGTTGAAAAAGGATGAAGATGAAGGATTTTTTTTAATTTTTTTGAAGATGAAGAAATGAATTTTTTAGGATGATGAAGATGAATATTTGTTTGATGATTATGATTTAGATTAAGTTTATAGTAGGATCAAGGTTATTTTTTTTTTGATTAGATTAAAACGGGATTAGATTGTTCCATTTATTGATCATCAAAGGGCTCAATTGTATTTTTCGAGAATTGTGGTATAAGAATTAATTTTACCATTTGTGCTTGAAGTAAAAAATAATAAAAATATAATGATGGTGTCAAAAGTAATTTAAAAAGTATCGAAAATAAATTTGATGCAAAAGTAAAAACGTGTCGCCGACATAAGTCTCTTTGTATAATGTGGACAAATAAACCATATTCTGTTTACTAATGGTACTTGTAACCCCTACCCCCACTCCCACCCCCACCCCCACCCCCACCCCTACCACTACCACTTTGACAAACTCTATAGTCTATAGGCAGAAAATTAATATAAAGAAAAAAGAAATTGTAATCGTTGAGAAAATCCATATTATTCACTAAAACTAAAAATAAAAAATAAAAAATAAAAAACCATATTAAGATCTAAAAAATGTTTCATAAACTTAGTGTTAATGCATATAAACAGACACGCTGCAATATTATAGCATGATATAGAACTAATAAACCAGACACGCTTAATGAATCATGCTATCATACAGCGACATACATTGTACCATCAAATCTATACCAAAACTGGACTTAGCTAAGCATAAACAAACATATTACATGATGTAATTTAGGCCTGCCACTGAGTAAAGAAAAATCAATGAGTAATACTCGAAAAACTTTTTCTTCAAGTACTAGTATGAAAGTTGAGCTATTATACTATGTCTTAGAGGTGATCAACGAACCCTTAATCTGTATTTTTTTCCATTTTATTGTAACGCCCCGTTCCCGGATACCGAGTTTTTATCCGGAAATAGAACGTTCGGCACGTATAATATAAAATAAATTCTATATTATACATAAGTCTCTACTGTGTCGTTCGAGTTTCGCATTTACGGAAGCTAAAAGACTCGGGTGTACTTTTTTTCCATACAAGATACAAGGTAAGAATAGAAACACAGCCATACTAAAGATATAAAAGATATCTTACAACAACGAATTTCAAATCTTACAACCGTACGATTTTCAAAGAAAGGAAAGAAATACAACAAGTATCTAACAAGAAAATGTCAAGAAATACAACATGTCTTGGAATGAAAATTACAACATAAGGCTTATAACAATAAAATATGATAAAAACATAGCATGACAAGTCATCAAACATCATCCTCGAAGTCCTCATCGAACTCCTGTTCCACATGTTCGTCTTCTCAACCCCAAACACAACAAACATGTATTTGAGGTAAGTACAAGGGTACTAGCAAGAAATATAAGCTATTGCATTAACTAGGTTTTACAAAGAAGGGTTTGCATAGTTATTAAGTTATCTTTATTTGACTTACTCAATTCTAGGGTTCACTTCATGCTCATCAACACGTTGTGACTAAACGTTTCTAACTTAACTCAAGTTTGTTACACCGGCATTCAAGGGCACTACACATGGTGCTACCCACCACGAGGTATCGTTCGCAACCTATTAGTGGATCACACCAATAGCCACGGCTTAAAACCCGATAGTGTACACGTTCGGCGAAGTCCCCCTACCATTTAGCCGTTTATAGGCCAGTAGAGTTATTCACTTTATCTGACCGCCCACACATCGCGATATAGACAAGTGCCTTACCAAGAATGTTACGATGTTTAGTCTTTCACTACACACTTATGTAAATTATTAATCATTAACTAGCCACCTAAGTGTTTTCAAGGTAGGAGCTCGCTTAACAACTCTACTCCCTCGCTCACTTAACAACTCTATTTATGGGACTCCAAATCACTTTTTTTATAGGGTGAAGGACAACCGCATAATTTTTATAGCGAGACTCCCGAAATCGGTGAATCTCCCAAAGTGAATCCCGAAATCGGTGAATTTCATAAATCACCCGACAATGAATTTTGAAAATTACAACAAGTAATTTAAACAAGTGAATTTCGAACACAAGAGAATTTCGTCGGTGAATAAATAGTTTTGTCATTGATGAATACTATTTATCAAAGCACAAGCCATTCATACCCTTCCGACGGTCCCGAACTTCATCTCTATGGAAGAGTACATCCGGTGTCGGAACTAAACGCATCGGAAGCTTAATCGACGCTTATTCAAGTTCATTTAATGTTATAAGTTCAAGAAACAACCCTTAAAACTAGACTCGGGGCTCAAAACTGACCAAACTCAAAAAAAGCATGTCCAGTACGCATGCACTGGATCCGGGTGCGCATGCACCAAGGCTCTGAATGTAAAACTTGATTTCTGGGTGCCCGGTGCTCCCACACTGAGTTCTGGTGCGCACGCACCAAGACTCTGAATGTAAAACTGGAGCTCCTGCACCTACAGTGCGCACGCACTGGCCTTGGTGCACCCGCACCAATCACAGTATGCCCCAAAAACATAGTTTTCTGCACTTTATCTGATCCCTAACACTTCCAAACATGTTCTTCAACCATGTACTCATCAAAACAGCAGAAAGGTGCCAATTTAACAACATATAGCATCCCACACTAGCAAGGTAACACTTATACATGAATTTAACACCATATTACTTCCAACACCAAGCCTTAACTCTACCAAACCATAATCAAAGAAATAGAGAAGATTTTCTTACTTGATCAAGCATAAAACCACCGCAACTTGAAGGAAAGACTGCAGTAAAACCATCAACTCCAACCAAAAACCTATACTGCTCACAAAAGAGCCATAGGTCATCAATCGATCCTCAGACTACAAAGTCCGCCGAACCCGTAATGGGTAATGGGTAAACCATACTCCCACTACATTCTGGGTGGATCGAAATTCTGATCTAGTTTAGTAGTATTTAGTGTTATCACCAACAACCGATGTTGGATGTGGTCTGATTTTAATCGCTTAGTAACTACCTTGAGTAAACGTACTTCAAGGTTTAAGGTTTTACTTGTTCATAGACTCTATCAGAAAGGACGCAACAGTATAACTGTCCCTTCCCGATTTCAAGAATCTTATAACAAACCTTTTTCTCAATGCTACAAGATATAGAACGATTGGTCACTGACCGAACGTGGTTGCGAAATTTCCAGACCTACCTTCAAGCACCGTGTGCTAAATGCTTATATTTATGGAAGTGGGGTGAACCGAATCCACACCTTATCCGTAAATTTCAAAGCATATTCTAGGTAGACTTCTCGGTCTTACATTTCAACGTAAACCGTTATTTCGCTTCCAATATCTTTATTGAGTTAAGCAGTGTATTGTAGCACATCTAAAAACATATATAAGGCAATTTTACGGTTTCTCACTTAGTGAGAACATGTCACATTGAGGCAGGCTGAGCATCAGTCTCGAGGACTATGAATGGCCTATTCCGAGTATAGAATACTCTATCTCTGTTGAAAACAGAGAAACCTCAAAATATTTTGGATAAACTTACCGGAGTGTTTGAATAGTTATCGACAAGAAGTCACTACTCGGAAGCTCCTACTAGCTCGTATCTTTCATCGACCCCGAAGGTCGTCATGAACAAGCTATGTTACTTCTTTATATCCATTATCCTTTCCCGATTGAAAGGAAACTTAGTCATTGAACCTTTGAGACAATATAACCGGACCGGGGGAGAAAGGAATCACCCCGAGCCGCCTTCGAGTCTTGTCTTTTAGGGACAATGCACTAACTATGGAATATGAAGAAGCGTTTATCTAAATATAGAAACCAATTGCTTTTAATAGTTCTTAAGATGTGTTTTATATACGTATTTCAGCGGTTGTAAGTGGTTTTCACTTTATCAAACAAAAGTCCGAGTCTTGGATTCGTACTACAAATGGTATATTCACTTTCTATACGACAAACAAATTATCGAATAGAAGGTAAATCCATTCGTTCCAACGAGTCTTAAACGAGAAAATAAATTTTCCGCGATATCCAAGGATTGAACCCGAGATTCATTTCCTTATATCACTCCCACTATTCTAGCTAAAATTAACTGCCCGTTGTTTACCTTTTAATCGTTAAATGCACTCGCTACCTTGTTCTTCCAAAGAACTTAGCTCGAGAAAATCACCAAGGATTCATAGGTTGGTGATCCAAAATCACCGTCCTTATCCTATGATTTTCGCTTAATTAATTTTCGGTTTAGCCTTAAAATCAACTCGCTTTTAGATGACTAACACTCTTAGACATACTCTCCCATTCTTGACTTTCCGTAAATGGAAATAGTTTTGAACTAGCAGTTCGTGTGAGTAGACACTACTCTTGAACCGTGGGATGTCTATTTCGAGTGTTACTTGTCGGGACTTCTCGGATTTTCTAATATACCAGAAAAAACAACAAATCATAACATTAAAGCTCCCACTAGTTTATCGGTTCCAAATACCGTCTAACCAGCAATGCTTTATTTTATGATTTTCCAATTTTTCAATTTGAAAATCTCTCGTGTAAACACTTACACAGTTCTAATGTTTCCAGAAAAATACAAATCATAAAACTCCCACTAGTTCATCGATTCCAAATATCGTCTAACTAGCGACATTTCATGACTTTCCGGTTTTTCAATTAGAACGGTTACGAATGTAGTCATTTACACTTTTCTAATGTTCTAGAAAAACAACAAATCATAAAGCTCCCACTAGTTCATCGATTCCAAATATCGTCCAACTAGTAATACTTCATGATTTTCCGATTTTTCAATTAGAAAATTACTCGTGTAATTACTACACATTCAAAATTCACTAAAAGAATTTCAAAGTCCGAAATCACCTTTGATCAAACTAAGTTTGTCTTCCGTTTGACACGAATGACACTAAGTGACATACCTATATGTCACTCGGTTTTTAAAAGGCTTAAGAGAAAATATCTCTTTCGAAAAATAATTGCATTATCGATTAACTAGTTCAACGTCCTAGTTACTTTCCACTTTTTAACGAAGTCAATACTAGTCAATTATAAATTGTAAGCAATTTAGTAAGGGATAATGCTGTAAATGAAATGACATAAATTAATTCAAGTTTAACACTACTATATTATTTTATTTTAGGAATTGTAAACTATAAGTAAGTCTACTCTACCATTCCAAGGTTTTAACCTCGCATCTCAGTGCCGCCGTAGGGTAGGTCAAAGAGATGACGGTTAAATTGAGACAATCTCATCAATGAATAACTTGTGGGAATCGAACATCCCACGAGAATCGAACATCCCTTTATTCATTGACTACCTTCCTTTTTTAGCCTAGATATTATCAAGAATACCCATGATGAGTGTGACTTACTATATCGGATCTCTTAGGTACGCCCCGAGTATGCCGTCGTAGGATAGGTCAGTGACCCGACGAGTACCCGTAAATCCTATCCTTTCGGAGACCAAGCCATGAATGTTGATAGGGGTGAACACCATCCGTAGGGGGACGAAATCAAAGCGCCGCGAGGCGTCACCCTTCTCTCACTTACTTGTATCTATAGTAGAGGCCGTGGGGTTGGCCGTCGCCTCCCCCGCTCCCACTCAATATTTTGGAAGTGGTGGTGGGTTAACTAACCACGTCTTTTTGATGTTAACATAAAAGCACATCAAATCAAGGATTCCGAATGGTGTCGGTAACGTAGGGAAGCCTACCCGTCCTATTCGTTGGAACATATGTGACAGGTCGGACGAAGTCGGGTCAAGAGAGCCCCATTGAGATAAGAAGGAATCACCCCTCCGCTCTCCGGTGTAGCTTAGTCTTGCCGGACCCCCGTGCATACATCACACTAGGAGGGTTCGGTCGGTCGAGCGAAGCTCGCTTGACCACCCAACCTATAGGCGAACCGTTTTTATCCAAGATTTATTGTTCTTTTACCATCATTCAATCTCGTAGACACTACGAATCGAAAACGTGATCTCGTTTGGGCTTTAAGGCGGTTCACCGAGAACACACACCGAAAGGCTTAACGATTTCATAACCCGTCCTCGGATCTTTAATTAGTTACTAAATTAAATTAATTACCACATATTAATAAAATTTCAACTAATTACGCGAGTTTGTATACATGCCTATTTTAATTACCAAAATTAAAATTCTACATGTATGCATGGAGTGGATTTATGATATGATGCATGTCATGGCAATTCCGGTTTTATATCTATTTTATGATCAAACACATAAAAAATAAATGCGGAAAATTTAAACACCGAGATGGATCGTTGGCACCCCCGTATCTAATCTATTAGAAAATAAAAAACAACCAAAACCCTAACTAGGGTTTACTACTTTCTAACTAAATCTGCAGCTGTTCGAACTCTTCGACGATCGGCATACCAAACGAACTCGGATCGGGATGAAACTTTCCAGATCATATCTTCACTCCTTGAACTTCAATATGGACGGTTGGATCGGTGCTTTGACTTACCAATTATCTCCAGTAAAACGCCCAAACTTGCTGCTGAATCTGACTTTGACTGCACTGCATCAAGGACTTCCTGAGGCAGATCGGGAATCGAGATGAATCCCGATCGACCTGAAATTTTTATGGTACGTCCAAAACTCAAATTTTATCAATCTGAACGGTCGGATTTGCGTTTCAACGGTCCAAACTCTCCCAGAAAATCGAGGAAGTCACAGGTAGAGTTTCTGGGAATCCTGCGTTTTTCTGTTACAGCAGCGTCTTCGCAGCAACGAACGGATATCGAAACGGACTCTGATCGATGCAAAAATTCGTGGAGTTGATCATCATCTTCTATTCTTGATTCTGACTGGAGGGATCTTCGTTTCAACGGTTCGATCAACGGGAAAAGAAAAAATACTAAACAGCTACTAACTAGATCTATTTGCTGGAAATTAAACTTGCAATAAAGATAAATTACATAATTTCCTATACTCATATGAACGAATTTTCATCGTTTATATGAGTTTACAATAGATCTAACGGGTAAACAGAGCCAACCCCAATCCATCTCTTCAACCACGACATTCATAAGCATAAAAAATTAAACATATGCATCGGCCCCCAAAAAATTGGGACAAAAAAACTCTACATGTTTACCACTCCTAGATCTAATATTTTATACGTATAAATATAGATCACCACGGCTCCGATACCACTGTTAGTAATATCATCCGCAGCGGAAGCGATTTAAGGATCTAGATCTATGAATATACGCAATAAAACATTAAATCTATATCTACAAGGGGGTTGTAGATCATACCTCTTGGATCTCTAAATCCAAGTTGAAGAACCGCAAGAGAAAGATTGCAAGAAGATGTGAAGAGCACCACGATCTTCCGCACGTGTGATCCAAGCAATTCCCGGTGGAAGGAATTCTCGACTCGAACCCTTCCGATATGCTACCCGGAAAAATCTCCAAGATTTTCCCCTTGTCTCCCCTTGGCCGAAATTTTCTTTCTCCTCTCTAAGATGTGAAAGTCGAAAATTGTAGTGTGTCATTTGGCTTGGGAGAACTCTCTTTATATAGGAGAGTAAAACTTAAGCCCCAAGGATTTTATAATTAATACAAAATCAATTATGATAATCCTATTAAATAAAAGATAATCCCAAAATATTCTAGAACAAATCTAGAATAATCTTTATCTTTATTTCTTACCATAAATATTTATCCAATAAATATTTTATGCATATGTCTTATTAATCACAAGAAAACTAATTTCTTGTAGACTAATATATGCTTGGGTCGAAATTATCATTCTTGTGACCTAGTCACAAAATTCGACCAACACACTAATTTTTTAGGCCAAGATTATGAAAAATGTCTTTTCCACATATTTAATTATTTAGCCCAACTAATTTAATAGTCCACTAAACAATTAATTCACATATCGTTTTAATAAAGTCCAACGAGAACTAAATTAATATTATTAGGATTCGACGTCCGAGAATAGCTATGCTATATTAGGAGGCACGTCGGGGACCATGGACTAATAATCAGCGGCTCCGATAAATCAAATAAATAATTATCTTACGAACGTAATAATTATATTTGATAAATCAATCACAGGAATATGCCACCATAATCCCGTGATCGCACTCCTCCGATTATGAGATTATATTTATCTCTTCATGAGAATGATAATAAGCGTCCATTGATATAATCATTACATATGGATTAATCCTCCATAGATCGTTCATTCTAAATCGGGAAGTTACCGTTAACCCTTTTTAGAACCTCTTATCCTTATTTACCATTAACCCCCTAGTGATCAATTAATTCATACAACTCACCGGTGATCAATCGCATGTGATATGAACTCGCGCGATCGATCGGTTTCTAGGATTAACAAATAAGGGAACTGTCATCTACTCTACTTCCATAAATGGAAGGAATGGATTCCGTATCCGTGATAACACGGACTACTCACTCAATCCAAGTAACGCCAAGATGGGGTAATTCGGACCACGGACTCGGTGTAATCCTTAACCGTCAAGTCAAACTTCATACGATTCAAGCGGTTGATCGTGATCACCTCGGGATTAAGATATATCCATAAATATGATCATCCATTGATTCGATAAGACTTCTCGATCACGGAATTATATCGTGAACTCTAATCAAATCGGTCCAAACCCCTATATGATATATCTATCATATATAAATGCCCCATTAGGTTCTCTTAACCGAAAGTCCGGATAAGACAATCACACCTATTGTGTTCGGGCGCATTAATAGCACGTTAAAGGAGAGACCCGATACTCTCGATTAACTTCACTACGGGCTAATTGTATTTTAAGTATATCTTCACTAACTCAATCCTCCCGTGTATATACCATACACTGAGTTAAGTGATTACATAAACGATATACTTAGGGTTTTCTGTAGTGTAAATACTATTGTCACATCGGTGAATATGAGAATAATAAATATGAATAATAACATCATTTCATTTATTAAATAAAACAATTACAAAATTGTCTTTCGGGCATCACACCTAACACAACATACCTTGGAATTAACTTTCCATTTTTTGTCCAAAGCGTTTTACTCCTTACATCGGTGAAGCTGGAATGTATACTCTTTCCCCAACATCAAATTCCAAAGGTGTTTTAAGAACATCGGCCCAATTTTTCTGACGGTCTTGAGCTGCCTTCAAGTTCTTCTTAACCAACAAAAATCTTTCCTTAGCTTGTTCAACCAATTCTGGCCCGGTAAGTTGCTTCTCCCCAACTTCATTCCAAAACAGTGGAGTTCGACATCTCCTACCATGCAAAGCTTCAAATGGCGGCATCCCCAAACTTGCATGATAACTGTTGTTGTAAGCGAACTCAGCCATGGGTAGGTAATCATCCCATAATCCACCTACTTCCAAAACACATGCTCTTAACATATCCTCAAGTTTTTGGATTGTTCTTTCCGATTGTCCATCCGTTTGAGGGTGAAAAGCTGTACTCAAATCCAACGTTGTGCCCAAGGATTTCTGCAAACTCTTCCAAAATCGACTAATAAACCAGATGTCACGATCCGATACAATTGAGATAGGCACTCCATGTAGCTTCACAATATTGTCCAAATAAAGTGTAGTCATCTTCTTCAATGACATGTCAACTTTGGTTGGTAAGAAATGAGCCGAATTTGTTATTCTATCCACAATGACCCAAATCATATCATGCCCACTCTTTGTCCTTGGCAAACCGGTGATAAAATCCATTGTGATCTAATCTTATTTCCACTCAGGAATATCCAAGGGTTTAAGCATACCTCCTGGTTTCCTATGTTTAGCCTTGACTTTCTGGCATGTATCACATTCAGCCACAAACTTGGCTATTTCTAACTTCATTGAAGGCCACCAAAAACGTTCCTTCAAATCTCTATACATCTTTGTAGCTCCTGGATGTATTGCAAAGGCGAATCTGTGTGCTTCATCCATAACTCTCTGTCTTAAGACACCTACATTAGGCACACATAGCCGATCTTAGTACCAAAGATTTCCATTCTTATCTAGCACGTACCCCACTATGGGCTTTTTTCTTGCGACTCGTTTCAAGTCTACCAAAGCTGGGTCTTCATCTTTCTTACCCCGGATATCATCCATCAACTCTGACCTGGCCAACAACGGTGCCACAAACTATCAATTACCAAACAGAGCAAAACTACAGATTTTCAACCCATCTAACCTCTCTGCCACATCTTCAACCCTTGAAACCGCATACACTGGCTTCCTACTTAACGCATCTGCAACCACATTCGCTTTACCCGGATGGTACTGAATATCCAAGTCATAATCCTTCACGAACTCTAACCATCTTCGCCGCCTCATATTCAAATTCTCTTGAGTGAAAAATTATTTTAAACTCTTGTGGTCCGTGAAGATTCTTGCCTTGACTCCGTACAAGCAGTGCCTCCAAGTCTTTAAGGCAAACACTACCGCTGCCAACTCTAAGTCCTTGTTGGGTAGTTCTTCTTGTGTACTTTTGACTGTCTAGATGCATAGGCTATTACCTTGCCCCCCTGCATCAATACACAACCTAAACCTTGTCCCGAAGCATTGGTGTACCCATCATAACTATCAAAGATCTCTGGAACTGCCAAAACTGGTGCCGTAGTCAATCTATCCTTCAAAGTCTGAAAATCTGTCTCACACTCACTAGTCCATTCGAACATCACATTCTTTTGTGTGAGTTTGGTGAGTGGTGTGGCTATCTTGGAAAAGTCTTGTACGAACTTCCTGTAGTATCCGGCTAACCCTAGAAAACTTCTTACTTCTGAAACTGTGTTAGGTCTTGGCCAATTCTCAACCACTTCTATCTTTGCAGGGTCTACTTGTATACCATCCCCAGAAATCACATGCCCTAGAAAACTAACATGCTTCAACCAAAATTCACATTTCAAAAACTTAGCAAACAACTGTTTTTCTTTCAAAGTCTTTAACACGGTTCTTAGGTGTTCTTCATGCTCTTTCTCATCCTTTGAGTAGATAAGGACATCATCTATGAATACTATCACAAATTTGTCCAAATAAGGCATGAAAACACATTGCATCAAGTCCATGAATGCTGAAGGAGCATTAGTGAGTCCAAAAGGCATAACCAAGAACTCATAATGTCTATACCTTGTACTAAAAGCTGTCTTAGGTATGTCTGCCACTTTAATCTTCAACCGATGATAACCGGACCTAAGATCAATCATAGAAAACACTCTCTTTCCTTGCAACTGATTAAACAAGTCATCAATCCTTGGTAGTGATACTTGTTCTTGATAGTGAGGTTGTTCAAGGCTCTATAATCTATACACATCCTCATGCTACCGTCCTTCTTCTTTACAAACAACACAGAGGCTCCCCACGGTGAAGTACTTGGCTGAATTATATTCCTTTCTAACATGTCCTTTAACTGAGCTTTCAATTCCTTTAATTCAGCCGGTGCCATCCTATATTGTACTTTTGCTACTGGTGCTGCCCCCGGTACTAACGTGATCTCAAACTCAATCTCCCTATCTGGTATATTGCCCGGTAACTCATCCGGAAATACCTCGGGATATTCTCTTGGTATAGGGGTTTCTTCCAACTTAAGCTTAACTTGCTCTACATCCATAGCATATAACAAGTAGCCTTCACAACCTTTTGACATGCACTTATAGCCTTAACTGCTGAGATTATCGGATGTCGCTTTTTACACGGCTTGTACACGTTACCTTGAAAGGTCTTAGAAGAATTTCCGGGCACCTTTAAGGTTACTCGATTTTCCCTATAGTCCAAGTGTGCATAGTTCTTGGACAACCAATCTATTCCCAAGATCACGTCCAAGTCCGTAAAGTCCAACATTGTAAGGTCACTCTTACAACGGTAAGATCCTACTCGAATGTCTACTTGAGGTATCGTCTTCGTCGCTTTAGTAACTCTTCCTAACGGTGTAGTTATTTCCAAAGTATTCCTTAAAGATTCCATAGATATGTTTAGTTTCTTAGCAACCTTAGAAGACACAAAAGAGCTAGACGCCCCGGTATCAAACAAAGCCTTAACTGCTAGAATGTCTAATATTATCGTACCTAAAAATGAAAATTTATTTATTTAAATAAAACTATAACATGATTTAACGTGCTATAATAGTACTTTAATAACATAGAATGAACAAATAAAAAGTACCTGAGATAACATTGTCATCCGGCTCCACAATCTTTGACTCCATAGCAAAAACTCGAACCGGTCGGCTTGAACTTCCTTTTCCGCTTGACCTTGATTTTCTTTACCTCCTTTGGGTTGGACAATTCCTTGCAAAGTGTCCAGGATCTCCACAGTAGTAACAATTGCCCGTGCTAGCCTTGCACTCACCCGAATGATGCCTCTTGCATTTCTGACAAAGGGTGCACTTGTTGAGGGTGTTGTTTACATGGACGCTGAAGTATTCTTCATATTTTGGTGAGGTCCTGCCCGACTACTTCCTTGACTTGTCCCAAACGTTCTCTTAGCACCGACTATCACTGAAGGTCTGTTCTTAAAAGTTTCCACCTCTATGGCCTTGTTCAACAATTCCGCCATATTCCTCGGCGAAGCTCCCATCATGCCGGCTTGAATCTCACGAGATAACCCATTCTTATAAAGGGCCATTTTCTTCTCCTCAACTCTCATGATTTCAGGATAAAACCTTCCCAACTTATTGAAACGGTTAGTATATTAAGACACGGTCGTGTGTTGACCTTGACTATGTCTCAAAAATAGACTTGCTTGATTTGGTTGAAGTGCTGGTGGATAGTACTCATTATAGAAAAGTTCCTTGAATTCTTTCCAATCCGTAATCTTACCTCGGCTGCTCTCTATTTCATCAAACCAACTCTCCGCCGTATTCAACAAAAAGCCTGCAGCTAATTGAGCCATCTCCGCTTCAGGCACATTCACATTTCTACATGCCTTTTCAAAGCTCCTCAACCACATTTCCATTAAAGTCTTGCATACGGTTCCTTTTCAATCTAGTGTACCAATCCACGGGTGGTGCCTGCTCAAATGCTTGAGGTCTAACTGGAGGGTAAACAGGTGGGGTAAACCAGTGGATAAGCTGGTGGATACACTAGTGGATATCCTGGGGGTGCTTATGGTGATTGAGGGGGATAAGGTGGTGGATATGGCTGTTGAGGCTGTTGAGGTTAGGTCACGGGTGGTACTTGTTGATAAGGGTGGTACCTTGGATGGTGTGGTGGAGTGTGGTATGGCTGGTGTAGCCCATAGGGTGGGTATCCAAAAACCATAGTGATGATCAATCCGTGGTGATGGAGGGATTGTAGGTTGAGGTGGTTGACTTGCGGGTGGAGGCTAGAAGGTCTGTTGTTGTGGAGGGTAAACTGATGTTGGAGGATAGCTTCCTGGTGGTGGTGGAGGATAAACTGCTAGAAGCAATAGCATCGATCGAGACACTCGATCTTAGCATATCGGAAGCTTATGCGAATTACGATATGAGACATAACTAATTAATCCTACGAGAAGGTTAGTAGATTTACCGGAGAGAGATGATGAATTGACAAAAGGGAGAAGCCGTGATCTTCCGGATTGTATCTCCAAGCGACGACTGGTGGACGTCGATCCTCGCCATAGAACCTCCTCGAATATGCACAAGAAAAACCCTAGGTTTTTCTTCTCTTAATGACTAGAACAAGAAAATAATTTTCTCTCCTTTTATTTTGAAGATGGCGTAGATTATTGTGTCCTTTGTGCTTGAAGGACATCTCTTTATATAGGAAAATAACTAGTAAGAGAGAATTATCAATTTCACATTATCCTTTACCACAAAGGAAAAAGATATTCATCACAATTAACCTTTTCCCATAAGGAAAAGATATTTTCGCTACAAAGTAAGAGATAATCCCAAAAAATCAATCTCTTTATTTTTTCATTAATTATCCAATAAATAGATAATTAATTAATTACACAAATGATATAATCTAGGAAAATTTCGTCTCCCAATTTATACCAAAAGTGGCGCCTCATATGTCATTAAATTTAATAGAAAATATCTTTTCTATTTTACATATTATTACCAAATAAATAATATTGCATATTCATTAAATAGACCAACTATTTAATTTATTCTCGAGGTTCCATAAAACGAGAAAACACTCGCGTGTTAGGAGCCAAACCCGGGACCATGGACCTATAATCAGTAGCTACAATAAATCAAATAAAATATTCATCGAACAGAATATTTCTACTTAATTCATTAATTTCGGAATTACGCCACCATAAATCCGAAACTGAACTCTATCGATTATAGATATAACTTATTCTCAAAACGTCGAGTCGAGTCGATAAGTGTCCATTAATATAATCATTTCATATAAACTAACCCTCCATAGACTATCCGTACTGAAGTAGGATTATTTCCGTAAACCTTCTTCAATACATCTTATCCTTATTTACCATTAACCCACTAGTGATCAATTAGTTCATAACCAATACGAACTCGGATCGATCAGTTTCTAGGA
Organism: Gentiana straminea; assembly: GCA_036785695.1. Lineage (NCBI taxonomy): Eukaryota > Viridiplantae > Streptophyta > Magnoliopsida > Gentianales > Gentianaceae > Gentiana > Gentiana straminea. The sequence continues at coordinate 5,049,282 of JAVUPR010000464.1, read as the reverse complement.
TTAACAAATAAGGGGATTGTCTTTCTACTTCCCACATGAAGGAATGAATTCCATATCTGTGAGTCACACACTTCTCACTCATTCCAGAATAGTGCCAACATGAAAATTATTCGGACCGCGCCTCTTAGCGATCCTTAACGAACACATCAAACCCTATCTTGAAACAAGCAGGAGTCTGTAATCACTTCAGGATTAAGGTTAATCCATATATGATCATCTTGTGATTTAATAAGATTTCTCAATCACGGAATTATATGAGAAACTCAGATTAAATCGGTCCAGTCCTATGTGACACTCATTATATATAAATGCCCCACTTTTGACAACCAATGTCGACGGTCCGAATAAGACAGTCACACCATAAAGTGTTCTGGGCGCATTAATGGTGGTTTAATCAATAGACCCCATACTTTGAATAACTTTACCACGGACTAAAAGTTCAAGTGTATCACCATAAACTTAATCCTCATGTGTGACACACACTAACTTATATGGCTACATATGATACGACTTGGGGTTTTCAGTAGTGTATTACTTACAAGCACGAAGCAAGTAATAAGATGAGAATAAATATGTCATTTATTAATTCTAAAAACAATTACATAAATTGTCTTTTGGGCGTTACTTCCAACAATCTCCCACTTGCCCGTAAGGACAAGCAACAATTGTCTTTCGGGCACACTATATCTAACAATCTCCCACTTGCCCGTAAAGACAAGAAATGATTGTTTTTAGAGCACCACACCCTTATCCTATCTATCCACAACATTCTCCCACTTGCTCTAAAGCAGATGAGACATATCTCCCAATTTCATACCCGCCAAGCGCTTATCAGTGACATTAGATGCCACACGGCTTGGTAAACTGATCAGCTAGGTTGTCGACTCGAGGCGATCTTTAGGACCGAAACGTCACCTGCTTGCACGATCTGTCTGACCTGGTGGTACTTTTTCTCAATATGCTTTTGACCTCTTGTGATTGTGAAGTGCCTTTGCATGAGCTACCTCTCAACTGTTTTCACAGTAAAATGGTATCGGCTCATCGAGACCTGGAATCACTTCCCGATCCAACAAAGAACTTCTCAAGCCACACTGCCTTTTTAGCTGCTCCGAAAGTCGCTATGTATTCGACTAACGAGAGTCAAACCGGCGATCTTTGGATTGCTCCAGACTATAGCTCCATCACTATGAGTAAACACTGAGCCTGAGATCGATTCACGATCATCCTTAATCCGAAAAAAAATCAGAATCAATGTAGTCAACGACACTCAGGTTCACACCCGAATGGACAAGCATATGATTCCTCGTTCTCTCAAGATACTTGAGGATGCACTATACTGCTTCTAACGTCCGAATCCAAGATTCGACTGTTTAATCGACTTTTAATAACCTGACATTCTCTATCCAAAAGAGAATTTATCCTATTTTCTCTATATCCGAAGATTGAGAGAATTATTCCGTGAAGGGTAAGATAGGAAGCCTCTCGTTGAACATCGCATATGAATACGCGTTATCATCTTAAGAAATAAGATGCATGGGATATTGCCAACAACTTGTTCTCATGAATTCGACCGAATCAAATTCTAAGAATATAATCCACTTCTCCGATTCAGAGAAGCTTTGGCTCGTCAGTTTTTGACTTCAGATAACACACTCATGTTGTTTTCAACTGTTGCGGTGTTATCTTTTATTAACACTAATGTCTACTATTTTACCAATATTGATTCTCCAGTCTACAAAAGACTCATCAATATTCTGGTCAAGCCCACACATTCCAAAACATGTCACTTTTAATGACCTAGAGGTTTGCTTTAATCCATCAATGGATATAAGCATGGGCCCCAATCTGCCATTGGCTTTAAGCTAAAACCCTTCTGTTCCGAATGAATCTAAGCTCCATTGATGGGCAAGAAAGTTTCAGGGCATCTCCCCTGGTAATCTTTCTGCTTTTCATGGAGTCAAGCAAGGCTGAATGGTGAGAGAGTTCAGGGCATCACCCCTATTGAACTATCTACTACTCAGGGAATTACCCCTAGACCTCTTGGCTTTGCTTAGAAAGATAAAATTTCCATTCATTCGACTCTTTAGCATGTAGGTCCAATTACTCCCACTGGGCCTGAGACACTCAGGTGGTTCCACAAGAGTATGAACAGAACTGGAGTGTCAAAACTCCATTTTCAAGCTTTATGGCTTTAAACCAACCTTTTTTTTATCAGAATCCTATACAGTCCTTCAAAAGGGACCATCGGTGATCAATCACCCTGATGTGATCCAGTTCATGCTCGGAGGATACATCATTCGTGCTATTTATGAATATTATTTAATTAATTAGGAGTTGGTTTTATTTTATATTGGATTTTTAGCACTTTATTTATTTATTCTTTTATTAGCCAATAGGAACATTTCGTTTCTGGCCAATAGGAGATAGGCGCATTTTTAAGTGGGAATTTCTCCCACATTGCTTAGATGTTTCTTTTTCTTTTGATTGTAAGTCTATATAAGGCAAACACTAGCTATTCATTCTTTACACAATTATTTTATGAGAAATCAAATCATTGAGTTTTACTCAACCAAGTCATAAGGCTTGAAAATCACTTGCGAGTGAGAATTTTCTTTGTCGTAGAAAGTTCAACCCTTTGAGGATTTACCAGCATTGTGAGCATTTGTTGGGCGTTCTCTGCCTACGATTTAGTTGGATTACTAGGTCTAGGATCATTGGCTCGTCATTGTTCCCCTTAGTTACTTCCTGGGCAAAACATCAGATCTGGTTCCAACCAGAATCACATCACACCCCCAGCAGGCTGTAAAGTCTACATAACCACAGTGGGTCAATGGTTAAACCATACTCCCACTGCACTTGGGTGGACTGACATTCTGATCTGGTTCATTAGTATTTATCAGTGGTATCCCCCAACAACCAATGTTGGATGTGGTCTGATTAAATCAGATAGTAACTCCTTGAGTATCTTTACTTCAAGGTCCAAAGTTGTTATTTACAAATTCTTTCAGAAAGGCTATGACAGTAAAACCGTCACTTTCCGATCTTAGGAATCTTATAACCAACCCTTTCTCGCTTTATTAAGATATTTCACGAACATTCATCATCTGAACGTATATGCAAAATCTCCAGTCCTACCTTCAAGCACTAGTGCTAAATGCCTCCATTTGCGGAAGTGGAGTGAATGTTATTCACTCTTTATGCTCAAATTCATAAGCATCTTCTAGGTAGACTTCTCGGTATTACATAATAATGCAAACCGTTATTTTGCAACCAATATCTTAATTGAGTTAAGCAGTGTATTGTAGCATATCAATAACTATGCAAGACAATCTATGGTTTATCCTTTCAGTGAAATCATTTCACTCGGAGGTAGGCCGAGCATCAGTTTCAAAAACTATGCTATAGCCTATATTTGAGCATGGAATACTCTCTTCTCTGGTAACATCAGAGATTCCTCCAAATATTTTGATAAACTAATCGGCGTTTCGAGTAGTCGTCAGACAAAGTGTCTACCACTCAAAAGCTCCCACTAGCTTGTATCCTTCATAGAACCCGAAGGTCAATATGAACAAGCTGTGATACTTCTTCAGCTCTATTACCCTTTCCAAATTGAAAGGTTACTTAGTCATTTTACCTTTGAGATAGTGGTTTTAGACTGGGAGATAGGAATCACCCTTAGCCAGTCTTCATATCTTATCTTTAGGATATATGCACTAATTCATAGATGCTGAAGAATCGTTTGTCTAATTACGGAAACCATTTGTCTTAATAGTTTATGATGTGTTACATATACATTTTCAGCATTACTTAGTGGTTCTGACTTTATCAAACAAAAGTCTAAGTCTCAGAATCGTATACAAATGTCATATTCACTTTCTTTAAGGCAACTATATTATCGATGTGAAAGCGAATCTATTTGTTCCAACGAATCTGAAAACAGAAATTAAATTTCTGCGATATTCAAAGATTAAAATCCGAAATTTCTTTCCTTATATCACTCCCACTATCTCAGCTGAAATACGGCCCGTTGTCTACTTTAGAATCATTAATGCCCAGCTACCTTGTTCTTACATAAGAACTTTAGCTTCTGAGTCAAATTACTCGGTTAAGAGAGTCTCTAAGGATTCATAGGTTGGTGATCCAAAATCACTTTCCTTATCCTTTACTTTCTTTTATTAATATTTCGGTTTAGCCTTTAACCTATTTAGTTTAGACGACTTATACTTGTAGACATTTAACTTCCCATTCTTGGCTTTCTTTAAAGGAAATGGCCTTGAACTAGCAGTTTATAAGAGTAGACACTACTCGTAAACTGTGGGATGTCTAGTGAGATTGATGCCAAATCATTCTCGTCATCCTTGAACTAACTTTATTTTGTCTCTCGCTCATCACGAGTGACAGCAGTTACATTCTTATCAATGTCACTTAAGTTAGTAGGCTCAAGAGAAACATCCTCTTCCGAAGAATTAATTTGCATTCTCGATTGTTGAGTTCAACGTTCTTGTTACTTTTCCACTTTTACGAAGTCATCATCGGTCAATTTATCATGTTTAGCAGTTTAGATATATAGAGATGATATGTAGTTGTAAAAATAAATTACGACAGAAATATAAATCAAATCATACACTACAACAATTAAGAAATTTTAGGAATTATAAACGTGATGTCATGCATGCAGTTTATCCTACCATTCCAAGGATTTAACCTCACATCATACTGCCGCCGCAGGGTCGGTATCAGCACAATGACGGTTAAATTGAGACATTCTCTCTCAACAATTAAACAATTAAGAATCAGACATCTCCATTTAATTGTTGATTACCTTCCTTTTTCAGCCAAGATATTTCCAAAAATATCCTTGTGAGTGTGACCTACTATTTCAGATCTCAAAGTACGCCCCGAGTATGCCGCCGTAGGGTCGGTCAGTGACTCGACGAGTACCCAAAATCCTATCCTTTCGGAGACTGACCCCGCCCAAACCTAACCTTGAAAACAGTGCCAGAAATCTGACAGACGTTTCCTGGTTTAAACGATCCTAACCGGCAGTGTACCGGGTCAAATTGTGGTGCTAGTATGGTGAGTCAGAGTGTCGAATCCTCAGAGAACTTGGTAATTTCTTTTACGTGTGGTTAAACACCAAAGAGTACATTATTAACTCGATCTAAATCGCAATTTTATAACACGGATCACTACTTATTCTAGTCAACATAAAATAAATACGTAATTTAAAAGTTATTCTAATATAATATATATAGATATATAAATATATATAGATGTACATAAATTGCAAAGTATATATATAGATATAAATATATAGATACCAATATATTAAACGAGATAATTTTAGAGAACTGGCCAAAACTTATATAATTGGTTTATACGATCTTTTCGATTAATTGAAATGTGTTCGATCTCTCCTTTTATTTTAGGTCCAATTGAGTAAGTGAAACGGTGCACTCTGAGGTAAACAATTCCTCCTCACACGAGCGTATGAAATTGTCATATGTCCATTGCATCGGTCCAAGGTCCACAACCGTTACGGTAAACGAATTAATGCGAACGGGTCCCGAGTACAAATCTACCTTTAGATAAAAAGGAGTCATTCCGTTCGTCAAACGGTCAATTTTATTTTAAAGGCTCCGGTTGTCAAAGCCGGACGATTTAACTTTCCGGTTTAAGTTTCAATTAAGCGATGATTTAACATTATTACGATCTCGAGTACAAATTATAATAAAATTCATTTCTCCCAAAACAAATTTACCCCCGGGTAGGAAATCGGATTCCGTTATCACGTTATTTACACGGCCAATTTTACCCTCCGGTTTTTCTATCTTTTATTTCATATCCTGACTACGAGGCGTCAATTCATAATTAGATTATGAATTCCTCAGATCGGTTAAATATGTCAATACGAATACGATCAAAATAGAAAAAGATTCAATTAATTCAATTTTAGTCATTTTAACTTAACAACATTTCTTTAACGAAAAGATCGAAATAAAACCGATTACATAGTTTTGGCCAGTATTATATTTAGCCTAAAAACATTATAACAACGAAAAATATAAAAACAAACATAAATACTTAAGAAAAGTTACCCGAATACGGCGGTTGATTCGAAATCGTATTTTCCGGACATTACAACTTCTTTAGCAAAACCGACTTCCGAGATTTTCCCGAGCATTACAACGATACTTAAACTACATTATTACGGCGTAAGGCCTTATTTACAACTACTACTAAAAAATAAAAAGAAAAGAAAGAAGAGGAGAATATATATATATGTAGGATGTATATATATTTTTTCGTTCCCCTCGTCTGTTGAAATGAGCTCCTTTATATAGGCAAAGTTCTCAAGGCCGGACCGGTCCGAGATTAAGCCGGATCGGTCCGGACTAATGATTGCTTCCACTACGATTGCAATCGGCATGTGCGAGTGGAGATATTTATTTATATATATAATTATTAAACTTCTAAAATTCATATCTCGAGTTACGGACCTCCAAAAATTGCAAACGAAATGCCAAAATTAAGGTCTCGAGAAACTCTACAACTTTCATGAAGGACTCTTTTCCAGAAAACGCCTTCTTGATAACCTCGTGTTCCTCCGAAGCTATTTCGGGATTTTTCTTAACCCAAATCGATTAGCCACTTGATCACTTGTTTAAGTTGTAGACCTCCAATCTTCATAATTTAAATTGCATTGGAAAGCTCTCGGAAAAATCTACAACTTTCGTGAAGAACACTTTTTCGAGATAATGTCATTTTGATGAGCCATTCGTTTGTCGGAGACATTTCTCGATTTTTACTTAACCAGATTGGTTGGCCAATTGTCCACTTAAGCTATTCAATTGATCATTTAAGCTCGTGGCACTCTCTAAATCATTCCAGAGATATGTTTATACTTCAATATGTCGATTCTCGGGGTCTCGGTTTATAAATGCGCAATAAAACATCACAAATACCCACGTAAATCGACACGACACTCCGATTTACTAAAATCGGTACAAAATTACAACTTTTTACTATTTTTACTACTAACTACTCTAAACTATAAAGATTAACATTTCATACTATTTATACCATAATTTCATATATTTTACATAGAATTCGTTGATAAAACATAATAATATAACGTATATTTAATCATATAAAAATAATACATCAAATTACTCCCCACTTAGCTTTTGATCGTCCTCGAGCAAAAATAAGCGGTAAAAAAGATAGTATAATTTTTCGATTATATTTTATATTGTCAATATTATAAATATATTATCTATCTTAATTTAAAATCTTAAGAAGACGAAAAGAGTATATAACCGAAATAACTTAAACATTAAATATTATTTAGATAAAATTATATATGTAATACTTAAGAAGTATAAATAAAATATCAGAATTATTTTTAATCGCAACTATTATGAAATTCTGGAATTGGAAACTTCGGTAAAGTAGTCGACAAAAATGGCTTATAAAGTTCAAGATGTTGGTTAATCGGAAAAAAAGAAATCAAAAAAAAAAGAAAGAGGCAAGTCGTACGTACCTACATCTTTATATTCTTGATCAAAAATAATCATCGATTAATAGCATCTCTTTTTAGATTTTTTTTTTTTTTTTTTTTTTCCAAGATTAAGAACTAAAAGCGTGAGTGTGTGTAGAAAATCAAACTTACAGGCATTGCTTCATCAAGATTGATCGGAGTACTACTCTTTCGATCGAAAATTACAAGTCCGGTTTCCTTAAACTTGTAATAATTCCTGAGATCTTATGATTCAACTTTTCCTCTTTCATTTTATATTGTGCCCTCATTCCCAGCAATAGGACATTTCGAGATAATACCCTAGCTGGACTACTATCATCAGGCAATCGGGAGCTTAATTACCTCATAGTGATATAGGACATTTCGTGATAATACCCTACTCACTCCAATCATTGGTAGCTACAACCGATTTGTTCTTTTTATTTTTAAGTTGTTAATCACAGATAAGGAAGATACCTGATATTTGATTAATTCTGTGTAAATATGGTGCTTCGTTCTTAATTTTTTTATAGAATATTAATATATCCGAACTTATTACCAAAATCGACTATGTTGCAAGTGTCATGAGGTAAGATCGAATATACTACTACTTATCTAATCTTTCCAATCTCAGCATATACCAAAACTTAGCTTTTATGTCTCCATCTCTTTTTATAAGTACGTACAAACTTGCGGAATTTCAAGGAAATGTAGACCAAAATAAGCTATAGCTCGGTTATTTAATCACAATTTACAATTTCGAGTGAGGTCTTGATCACTCTAATCAAAATTTGAGGTAGGTTATTTGGCTATAGTTATATTTTTGTGGTGCCAAAAATCGACAAACTTAGTCCAATTCCAAACTCATAATTCATATTGAAAATGATTCTAAGAATTTTACTTATAAATATCAACATACTTATATAATTTTATAAAAACAATATCTAATATTAATTACTTAATTATATAAACTTAAAATCTTATTAAAATCTAAATTAGACATATAATATAATTATTTTTGACTATTTTTCGAAAATTTTAATGAATTTTCTAACCTAACTCTACTCCCCACTTACGAAGTGGCATCGTCCCGATGTTCAATGAGTAGTAAAGAAGTAGGTTTGAAAATAAAATTAAAATTATCTATTAACGTTATTTTTCGATTTTATTTTAGCGTATACTAATTATATTATTAAATAAAAACAAACAACTTAAAAAACTAAGACATATATATTAAACAAGATAGATTAATACAAACTTAAAAGAAAAACATAAACTTAACTAAAGAAACTTCAAACTTAACTTAATTTAACTTATTAAAACTTAAATATTACTAACAAACAACTCTCTAAATGGTAGACGAACAACCCGGTGTATCAACCGGTAGCAAACCAAACCGACTATCTCTAGACGGAAAAATTTCATCCGTCTCCAGCTCTTCTACTCCATTCAGAAGAATACACAAACGTGAGATCATCCATGAATTAGGCATAGGCTTCCCCCTACTACCTCTCGTGATCGCAAACTCCAACACTGTCCTTTGAATCAATATACCCCAATCAACAAATACACCGAATGCCAAAGCAAAAAGTAGAAGCATTTCATTCTCAGCCAAACTTCCAAAATCCCAGGTGGGATAAACTCGAGAATTTATAAAATGCTTCCACGCCTTTAGATGTGGAAGTAAAGCTCGTGTTGACATGTCGTGATTTGTATCAAAAAGCGGGAACAGACATTGGAATGACTCGTGTACTTTATTCAAATGATTAGAGGGATTTTGTAGTCCCCATTGCATTTCAAAATGTGGCATCGTAATGGTGGAATTTCAAAGATTTGGTTGATAACGGATGAAGAGAAGGGAACGACCACTCCTCTTACTAGAACAATCGAGTGATATCGATCATAGATGTCGTCATAAGCGCAGAATAAAATTCTCGCACTATCGAGACATTTACCCGTCCTCTCGGTGTACTGACAAATTTTTTCCAACCAAAACTTCGAATGATAGTTTTTCCCCATTGATCAAGCTTATCTAAATTTAAACCTTTCTCCAATAGGATTGGAGAATTTGCAAAACGATTGTGTAAAATGATACTCTCATTAGAAGCTTGAGATTCCGGATGATCCGGTGTATGAGGCTCGTAAGAATTAACCGACGGTGAAGAGTGGTTTGACATTTTTGATAAAAAGTGAAATAAATAAAGCTGAAGGTAGATAGACAGTGAAAGAATGAGCAATTGTTGCTCCTGCCTTTACTTCTATAAATAGATTGTAAAATTATACGTACGTGGCTGCATTAGACAGACTCTAAAATGACTCAGCCTTCTGTTCTTCACGGCCCGGTCCGGGAATATGCCGGATCGGTCCGGCCTCATCTTACTTTTACGAGGGACGAGAGGTGAAAGACAACTTGTGTTTTGGTTTTTTACTTCACGTGCTTGAACAATCTCAAAGCCTTTGAAGATATTTTACAAAAAGTAATTTATTTTTGATACGAACGGATAAAACGACACATTATATTTTTGTAAAATGACGTAGTAATTATACGAAAATTATTTTTGTGATATTTTATAGTTTTTATAAAAACTAAACCGATTTAAAATACAAACCAAATTTTTATAAAAACGATTGTAAAATCAAACTAAACGAAAAATGAAAACAAACCAATATCTAAATGACAAATGTCGAATAAAAAGTGCAATAAAAATGTTTAACCAAAATTATTAAATTCAATCTTCATCGTAGTCTTCCTCAGGATCAACTTGAAAACTCGAACTCGGAAACGGCGAGAAGTCGGCGGGCCGAACCGTAGTCGTGGTCCCGACCGAACTATCAAGACCCATCGAACTCATACCGGTCGTGACATGGGCAAACTCGGTGAATCCTCCCCAACTCGACATTCTTTGGTCTCTCGAACACCCGTAGAAAATACACCTGTTCCACTAGATTGACTTCCAAAAGGATATGACGATGGATGGAAGCTCGAAGGTGGTGGGATAGGTGTTACCCACTCGGTAAGGTGTAAGGATCGACGACAAGATGGATAGGCGGGATCATCAAAAGTAGGATTACGAAACAAATTTGCTCGTTCCTTCTTATACCTCTGCGAAGATCATCACACCACGCCTATTACTCTCGGCATACTTTTGTCTAGTATGCTCGGCATATAAAGCCGGGTTGGCTTGACCACGTGCAACATCCGTCACTAAAGATTGAAACATATCATATGTGATAGTGTTGGAGAAAGGAGTTTGTTGAGCCCGACTAGAAAAAGATGGAAAAGAAGAAGATGTAAAAGCGGTGGAGCCGGGCCGAGTTTGACGTCTTCTAAGCAAAGAGCTAATACTACCATCCGGAAGACTAGTCAAACTAGGTCCAATCAGATTTCCATCAGCCAGAGATAACTTGTCATTAGGCAGGAATGGTACTCCCAACCTACGACATAAATCAGAGATAAAACAAGGGAAGTATAGATGACTCCCTGTCCGGCGATGACAATACTCTCAAAAATTCTTTTAAACATGACCTTTCCAACATCCACTCTAACATCATTTACCATTGCCCAAGCTATACAAACATCTTCCTTTCCAAAAGCAGTATGTTTACTAGAAGGATAGAGATTATGGCTAATAAATCTTTTAATTGCCCTCAAACCTCTAAAACAGTTCCCGTAATTAAACCGATTTTCAACCCACACCGCGGTCGGGTCAAAAACGATCCGGGCTCTCGGGCGGTCCGCTCAAAACTAGCGGGATCATCTAAATTGTAAACTACCCCGTAATCATCCTCATCGGGAAAAACCTCAACTCCTAAAATTGCATTAATGACGGCGGGGTTAAAAGGAATATTTACGGCTCGTAAGGGTACGGTTCCGACCGAGTAAGTTTGTTCTTCTGACAAAGTAGATAATACCGAATAAAACTCAGCTACTATAGTCGTGTTAATCTCCCCTTCCCTTCTGGCTGCTAAATCTAACCACTGACGCTTTCTAAAGATATTCTTAACTTCATCACCTAAGTCATCCAAGTCTAATCCTTTTTCAACCAGAACATCACACTTACTATAGATTTTCGCATACGCTTTCTTAGCCTCAGGTGATGCGGTTTTTTCAAAGCTTACGGCTTCTTCCTCCGGTGATAAAATTACTGTGCCTACGACAGGAGTTGAAATTGGAATTTTTGATTTTCTCTTTTTAGAGATTCTAGTACTCGACTCAGCCATTCTACGATATTGGTAATGCCAATCAACAACAAAAGCAACAACAAAAACAACAAAAAATAAAAATGTCACAACACACTCAAAAATCAAAACGAGTTGAAATTAATCTAAAAAATTATGAAAAATACGAAATTGACAACTAAATAAACTAGATTATACCTTAATATGTAGAAAACGTTGAAAAGTAGGCCGGAAAAGTTCAAAAGTCGCCGGAATGAAATGGAGCTTGTTTTTGACCCTTTTTGAATTTTCTAATTTGTGTTGAAGAGAGGAGATGATAATGAGAAGAAATTAAGTAATGGTGTAGTGTGAGATGAATTTTTGTGGAAGAAAAGTAAAAAAAATTCGTAAGGTGGGGTTTGGGTGTGGGGTGCGGCTGTTAGAAAAAATTAGGGAAGAAGAAGAAGAAAAGAAGGGTCCCCGTCTTTTTTATGTTTTTAGACCCCGGACCGGTCCGGATTAAGGCCGGATCGGTCCGTGCCCAAATTTTTTTTTTTTATTTTTTATTTTTATTTTTATTTTTATGATTTTTGATGAGAACTTATAAAAAATCTAATAAAACTTAATTAAAACCTTAAAAATAATTTTATAAAATTTAAAACTTACTAAAAATAAAATTTGAAGGAAATTTTATAATTTTATAACAATTTCTAAAAATTTAATAAAATCTTTATAACACTTTAATAAAAAGCTTATAAAAATTTAATAAATTTATATCAACCCTTATAAAACATCTAAATTAAAACTAAAAAAAAAAAACTTTTATAAAACTTTTATAAAACTCCTCAAATTTCATAAAGATCCATTTTTATAAAATTTTCAGAAGTTATGCGAAAATTTTATAAAATAAAATATAAGAAAAGACTCGAAACTTAAGGGGTTCCTGATTCTTCGATTTCTAAATCTTCCAAAGTTCTGATATAACGCTCGATCAACCTAACTCCTAAAAACGAAGCATTTGAATTATCTCTCGGAATTCCATCGGGATTTTCGGATAACCACCTAATCGTTCCCTTCCTAACAATATTCAAACACTCATCCCGGGATTTGGTTGTGTTTTTCCCACGATTCAACATGTTCACTTTTTCCACGTAGATTCTCGCATCTCATTAGAAACTTTGCCCTTCTTTTTATCGCACTTCTTGATGTTCCATTACATACTTCTCTCAATCGATCTCTCTCAACAATTTCTTGTTTTGTTCAAAAACTAAAGCTTCTATAGAAAACGCGACATCTTTATCAAGGCCTAACTTCAAAAGTAAAATAAAAACTCCTATTCTATCTAAAAAAGACATCCGGTTCTTTTACGTCTATCCGGTAAAAGACGAAAAGAGTTTAAACATAAAAAAATACGAAAAGTAAAGATAGATAGAACCTGGTTTTCGGTGATTCCGCTTTCTCTGCGCTTTTCGCTTTTCATTTTTCCTCTGCTTTTTCAATTTGTCGGGGGATCAATCGGTAGCATTATTTCTTCTTTCGGTGTGATTCCTTTTCCCTCCACAAATAACTTTACTCTGTGGCCATTGGCTATAAAAGTTGTATTTCCATCGCTTAGTCCAACAACTCCGCTTTTGTAAACCCGTGTTACTTTAAATGGACTGTCCATCTTGATTTAAGCTTACTCCGGAAACAACTTTAAACGTGAATTGTACAAAAGCACTCGATCACCTACATGGAACTCACGCTTAAAGATTCTCTTATCATGGAAAGACTTCGTGCGTTCCTTGTAGATTCGAGCGTTTTCATAAGAATCGAGACGAAATTCTTCTAGTTCGTCAATTGAAGCAATCTATGATCACCGACAACCTTAGGATCGAAATTTAGAAATCTAATAGCCCGAAGGCTCGGTGTTCTAACTCAACCGGGAGATGACATGACTTACCAAAGACTAGCTTATAGGGAGAACAACCAATTGGTGTTTTAAAAGGCGTTTCCGTACGCCCATAATGCATCATCTAATTTAATTGCCCAGCTTTTTACGATTTGAATCAACTCGTTTTTTTCCACGATTCTTTTGATCTCTCTATTTGACACCTCTACGACCACTGGTTTGCGGATGATAGGGCGTTCCAAGTTTATGCGTTACACCATATTTCTCAACTAACTTAGTAAATGGTCGATTACAAAAGTGTGAACCTCTATCACTAATGATCGCCCTCGGAATGCCATATCTAGTGAATATGTTCTTTTTAAGGAATCGTATGACAACCTTGGTATCATTAGTGGGAAGAGCTTCACTTCTACCCATTTTGAAACATAATCTACCATTACAAGAATAAATCTTTTTCCAAACGATATAGGAAAAGGTCCCATGAAATCTATACCCCAAACATCAAATAACTCACATTCTAAAATAGGTTGCATAGGCATTTCATGTTTTTTAGATACATTTCCCCATTTTTGACAAGATTCACAAGATTTAACATATTTATAAGCATCTTTATATAGTGTAGGCCAATAAAAACCACATTGTAAAACTTTAAAAGCAGTTTTCCATCCTCCATGATGACCTCCTGCCTCACGATCATGACAAAACGATAAAATACTTAAAATTTCATTATCAGGCACACATTTTCTGATTATCCCATCCGAACATTTACGGAAAAGGTCTGGTTCCTCCCAGTAATAAAATTTTAAGTCGTAAAAGAATTTCTTTTTCTGTTGCCAAGTCCAATGAGACGGAATATAATCACAGGTTAAGTAATTAATGATATCTCCAAACCAAGGTGAGATTTCCTTAGAAGGAATTCTATTTTTTAATAACTGCATGGTTGAAGGAGTATCTATTCTAAATAGTTGTTCATCAGGAAATGAATCTTTAATTTCATTCCCTATCTCTTCCTCAGTCTCCATTCTACTTAGATGATCTGCTACTACATTCTCACTTCCTTTTTTATCTTTAATTTCAATATCAAATTCTTGAAGTAGGAGAATCCATCTAAGAAGACGTGGTTTCGCATCCTTCTTACTCGGTAAATACTTGTTTGAATGGTCCGTGTAGATTATTACCTTAGAACCAACAATATAAGATCCGAACTTATCTAAGGCAAAAATTATAGCCAACAGCTTCTTTTTCGTAGTTGCATAATTAAGCCGAGTTTGCGTTTAATGTGTGGGATGCATAGTAAATAGCTTTGAGAATTTTGTTATACCTTTGACCTAAAACAGCTCCTACAGCTAAATCGCTAGCATCACACATAATCTCAAAAGGCAAATCCCAGTCTGGTGCTACCAATACTGGTGCAGTAATCAACTTCGCTTTTAAGGTCTTAAATGCTTCCATACATTTACTATCAAAGTTAAAAGGTACTTCTTTTTCAAGTAAATGACTTAGAGGCTTTGCTATCTTTGAAAAATCTGCAATAAATCTCCTATAAAATCCTGCATGTCCAAGAAATCCTCTTAGAGTCCTTAGATTAACTGGTGGCGGTAATTTTTCAATCACCTCGACTTTAGCTTTATCAACTTCAATTCCTATTTCAGAGATTCTATGACCTAAAACAATTCCTTCTGATACCATTAAATGACATTTTTCCCAGTTTAGAACTAAATTGGTATCCTCACAACGTTGTAAAACTCTTTCTAAGTGCGATAAACATTTACCAAAAGAATCTCCATAAACACTAAAGTCGTCCATAAAAATTTCTAAGAATTTCTCAATCATATCAAAAAATATAGACATCATACATCTTTGAAACGTAGCAGGAGCATTACATAAACCAAACGGCATTCTTTTATACGCAAAAGTTCCATAAGGACAAGTGAAAGTAGTCTTTTCCCTATCTCCTGCTGCAATGAAAATCTGTAAATAACCTGAATAACCATCTAAGAAACAGTAATACTTATGACCACTTAAACGTTCCAACATTTGAACTATGAATGGAAGCGGATGATGATCTTTCTTAGTATGATCATTTAGTTTTCTAAAGTCAATGCACATTCGATAACCTGTAATTTCCCTTGTTGGAATCCATTCATTCTTATCATTCTCTTTCACTGTGAAACCTCCTTTCTTTGGTACAACTTGAGTTGGACTCACCCATTCACTATCTGATATAGGAAAGATTATTCCCATTTCTAATAGCTTAATCACCTCTTTCTTAACGATTAACTGTAAATTCGGGTTGAGGCGGCGTTGCGGTTGAATACAAGGTTTAGCATCTTCTTTCAAAATTATCTTATGAACACAAATCTCAGGGCTAATACCTCGAATATCGGCAACTGTCCATCCAAAAGCTTTCTTATGCTTTCTTAACATTCTTATTAATTGATCTTCTTGCTGCTCAGTTAAAGTTGATGAAATAATAATCG
This sequence comes from Gentiana straminea, assembly GCA_036785695.1. Lineage (NCBI taxonomy): Eukaryota > Viridiplantae > Streptophyta > Magnoliopsida > Gentianales > Gentianaceae > Gentiana > Gentiana straminea. Next base: position 5,033,234 of record JAVUPR010000464.1, on the reverse strand, counting down.
GTAATAGATTATCAGTCTCAAGAAAAGCATATTTCAGATTTAAAGGTAACGGCTTCAATTCCGGATTCTTCGGCGGATCTTCTATTGACGATTTAAGAACTCGGTCCTTCTAGTTCTAACTCCAAATACTTATGCCATGGTGGCTTAAAAGTAAAGCTTCCTTTATCTAGAGAAAGGATTATCTCTTTCATTTCAATGTCTTCCTCATCTTCTTTATAGATAGACGGGGTTAAGCATTCTTCTAATCTGTCTTCAAAAGTTGGTACCTGATTATCATAGACAGAATGGATATCTTCTATAAAAGAACATGATTCTGGTGATGTATATGGAGGGTTCATAGCTTTGAAAATATTGAAAGCAACTTCATCTTCATTGACCTCAAAATTAACTCTCCTTTATGAACATCGATTAAAGTTCTTCCTGTAGCTAGAAATGGACGACCTAGAATAAGAGGCGCTGAATATCCTTCTTCCATTTCCATAACTACAAAATCTACTGGAAAATAGAATTTGTCTACTTTAACCAGTACATCCTTAATCATTCCTTTAGGGTACTTAATCGATCTATCTGCCATTTGCAGAGTCATTTCAGTCTTAGTAAGCTTTCCTATGCCTAGCTTTTTATAATCCTCATAAGACATGAGATTTATACTAGCTCCAAGATCACATAAGACTTTCTTAAACAGAACTCCTCCAATTTCACATGGAATCGTAAAACTTCCGGGATCTTTCAGTTTAGGTGGTAACTTATGCGCAGAATTGCAGAACATTCTTCATTTAGGCATATATTCTCATATTCCTCTAATTTTTTCTTATTTGATAGTATATCTTTCGAAACTTTCCATAGGCGGTATATTAATCGAGCTTCAATAACGGGGATATTAACATGAAGATGACGAAAAGTATCAAGGAAACGAGCATACTTCTTATCAGTTTTTGCCTTTTTGATTTGTTCTTTAGGAGGGTAAGGTAAAGATTCTAGATCTATAACATTTGGCTCCTTAGTCAATTTCTCTTTTCCTTTTTCCTTAAACCCTTGAGTATTACTTAGTCGCCATGTTTCAGGTTCTTGAATTTTTTCCTTTAACTTGTTCCCTGAATCAATCTCTACTTCAGATTTTTTCGGTTCTTCCTGTTTCTCATTTATTCTGACATGTTCCTTGAATAAATTCCTTAAATCTTTATCCATAGGGTCTTTCAAAATCCTAGGGATTTTTACCCAATTTTCACCTTCATTTTCAGGTTCCAAACTTCTATTCCTTTTCAAGAAAGTATTTATAATTTCTTCTTCATCATCAGTGAATTCAATTTCATCTTTAGTTTCATCAATCTTTCCATCTAAATCATTTTCTACTTCATTATTCCCGAAGTTTTCTACTCCATTGCTTCCACTGAGCTTCCTACTTCTCGTAACTACAACATTTACCTCTCTTGGGTTTCTGTCAGTGTTGCTTGGTAACCTCCCGGGGGTTCTACTGTTGTTACGTTCACCTTCCCTACTCAAATGATCTTCCATATTCCTCAATGAGGCTTCTATTGTTCTCATTCTGGTATCTTGTCCACTCATAGATGTTTTCATTGTACTCATATCTTTAGTGACTGTACCAATAGAAGTCATCATTGTTTCCATATTCTTAGCTTGAGTAGATACTACACCCATCATATTTTCCATAAGTTTTTCCCATTTTTCAACTCCTTCGCAGTTGAGTTGAACTCGAGTTACTTGGTATACTTTGAGTGGTATGTTGAGGATAGGATCTTGGTAATGATTGTAAATTCGATTAGATGCATTTTCTTGATAAACTTGGTTATTATTCCTATATGGGACCTGGATATGGCGGTTGTCCCGGCTTACTAGGGTTTTCAGACCATCGATAAGTAGGATGATCTCTTCTAATAGCATTAAACGAGTTTGAGTATGCATTGTTCAAATTCCTATGCTGCTGAAGAAAACTCACCTCCTCTCTTGAATATCCTGTTGGTTCTTCACTCCCTAATGACACATTATCATGACTTGAGTATTCATGTGGTGTACTATTTTCTCGAATTTTGGTTCTTATTCTCGTTGTAAACCATCAAATTTCCTACTCAAATTCTCCAAGTGTGCTAGAACTTCCGTATTAGACGTACATTCTCCCGCAAAAGCTACTTTTCCGGTGCTAGAACCGGTTTCCCACATTCTCGTTATTTTTGGAAATCTTTTCTATAGCATCGTAAACTCGTTTGAGCTTCACTCATCATTAACGAACCACCACATGCATGATCTACATCCGCACGTGAGTCTTTTCTCAATTTACGACAGAAGAGTTGAATTTGCATATCTAAGGAATAACCATGATCGGGACACGCTCTTAACAATTTTTTAAACCTTTCCCACGCATTCCCAAGAGTTTCCTCAGATCCTTGTCTAAAGTTAGCAACCTCGACTTTTAATTCCAAATTTCGTCCAGGGAGTGAAATATTGTTTCGAAATTCGGTTTGAATCTCCTCCCAACTAGTAAGTGAATGATGTGGAAGAGACATAAACCAATCTCGGGCTCGTCCTTTTAAAGAAAAAGGAAACATAGTCATTCTCGTTAATTCCTTATGAGCACCTTGACTTTTGGCCGTATTGCACGCTTCTTCAAAAAGATAGAGATGATGATGTGGATCTTCATCATCCTCTCCTAGGAATTGGGCTCTTGCGTCAATTAAACCAAAAAGATGAGACTTAATTTCGAAATTATTCGCTCCTTCATTAGGTAAAAGGATGGGATTATTAGTCCGGTTTCTTCTTACGGTTTGATCACGATAGGTCTCGGGTTTGGTGGATTATTACGATTATTCTCGGTTCCGATTTTGATTATTTCTATTATTATTATTATTATTATTATTAGGGTTAACGGGGTTTTGTCCATGCCCTGAGAGCATGTTCCGGCCCTTGTTCGGGTGTTTCATCACCGATTTCGACCATTCTCGTATTTCGTTTGAAGATGATTCTTGGTCAGGATTTCCCTGACTAGTATGACCGCGTTTACGCTCTACTCTTAACTGCCTTTCGTAAGTATTTATGTCAGGCTTATAAGGAGTGAGAGGGGCCTTACCACTTCTGGTCATCAACTAACGAAAATAGAAAATAACACGAAATTGATAGTAGTAAAAATTGGTAATTTTCCTAAAAGGTAACAACCAACGAAAAATAAAATAGAAATGAGATAAGAAAAGTGTTGACTTATTCTCGAGAATTTTAAGCTAATACAAGTAGTAACCATAGACACATAAAAAGAAATTAGCGACGTTCCCCGGCAACGGCGCCAAAAAGCGACCCCGCCCAAACCTAACCTTGAAAACGGTGCGAAATCGACGGACGTTTCTGGTTTAAACGATCCTAACCGGCGTGTACCGGGTCAAATTGTGGTGCTAGTATGGTGAGTCGAGTGTCGAATCCTCGAGAGAACTTGGTAATTTCTTTTACGTGTGGTTAAACACCAAAGAGGCATTATTAACTCGATCTAAATCGCAATTTTATAACACGGATCACTACTATTCTAGTCAACATAAAATAAATACGTAATTTAAAAGTTATTCTAATATAATATATATAGATATATAAATATATATAGATGTACATAAATTGCAAAGTATATATATAGATATAAATATATAGATACCAATATATTAAACGAGATAATTTTAGAGAACTGGCCAAAACTTATATAATTGGTTTATACGATCTTTTCGATTAATTGAAATGTGTTCGCTCTCTCCTTTTATTTTAGGTCCAATTGAGTAAGTGAAACGGTGCACTCCCGAGGTAAACAATTCCTCCTCACACGAGCGTATGAAATTGTCATATGTCCATTGCATCGTCCAAGGTCCACAACTCGTTACGGTAAACGAATTAATCGAACAGTCCCGAGTACAAATCTACCTTTAGATAAAAAGGAGTCATTCCGTTCGTCAAACGGTCAATTTTATTTTAAAGGCTCCGGTTGTCAAAGCCGGACGATTTAACTTTCCGGTTTAAGTTTCAATTAAACCGATGATTTAACATTATTACGATCTCGAGTACAAATTATAATAAAATTCATTTCTCCCAAAACAAATTTACCCCCGGGTAGGAAATCGGATTCCGTTATCACGTTATTTACACGGCCAATTTTACCCTCCGGTTTTTCTATCTTTTATTTCATATCCTGACTACGAGGCGTCAATTCATAATTAGATTATGAATTCCTCAGATCGGTTAAATATGTCAATACGAATACGATCAAAATAGAAAAAGATTCAATTAATTCAATTTTAGTCATTTTAACTTAACAACATTTCTTTAACGAAAAGATCGAAATAAAACCGATTACATAGTTTTGGCCAGTATTATATTTAGCCTAAAAACATTATAACAACGAAAAATATAAAAACAAACATAAATACTTAAGAAAAGTTACCCGAATACGGCAGTTGATTCAGAAATCGTATTTTCCGGACATTACAACTTCTTTAGCAAAACCGACTTCCGAGATTTTCCCGAGCATTACAACGATACTTAAACTACATTATTACGGCGTAAGGCCTTATTTACAACTACTACTAAAAAATAAAAAGAAAAGAAAGAAGAGGAGAATATATATATATGTAGGATGTATATATATTTTTTCGTTCCCCTCGTCCGTTGAAATGAGCTCCTTTATATAGGCAAAGTTCTCAAGGCCGGACCGGTCCGAGATTAAGCCGGATCGGTCCGGACTAATGATTGCTTCCACTACCGATTGCAATCGCATGTGCGTAGGAGATATTTATTTATATATATAATTATTAAACTTCTAAAATTCATATCTCGAGTTCGGACCTCCAAAAATTGCAAACGAAATGCCAAAATTAAGGTCTCGAGAAACTCTACAACTTTCATGAAGGACTCTTTTCCAGAAAACGCCTTCTTGATAACCTCGTGTTCCTCCGAAGCTATTTCGGGATTTTTCTTAACCCAAATCGATTAGCCACTTGATCACCGTTTTAAGTTGTAGACCTCCAATCTTCATAATTTAAATTGCATTGGAAAGCTCTCGGAAAAATCTACAACTTTCGTGAAGAACACTTTTTCGATAATGTCATTTTGATGAGCCATTCGTTTGTCGGAGACATTTCTCGATTTTTACTTAACCGGATTGGTTGGCCAATTGTCCACTTAAGCTATTCAATTGATCATTTAAGCTCGTGGCACTCTCTAAATCATTCCGTAGATATGTTTATACTTCAATATGTCGATTCTCGGGGTCTCGGTTTATAAATCGCAATAAAACATCACAAATACCCACGTAAATGACGACGACACTCCGATTTACTAAAATCGGTACAAAATTACAACTTTTTACTATTTTTACTACTAACTACTCTAAACTATAAAGATTAACATTTCATACTATTTATACCATAATTTCATATATTTTACATAGAATTCGTTGATAAAACATAATAATATAACGTATATTTAATCATATAAAAATAATACATCAGAGACCAAGCATTGAATTTTGATAGGGGTGAAGGCCATCAGTAGGGTCCGTAATCAAAGCGGCTCGAGACGTCACCCTTCTCTCACGTGCTTGTGCCAACAGTAGAGGCCATGGGGTCGGTTGTCACCTTCCCTGCTCCCGCTCGTTATTTCGAAAAATAGGTAGTCTTCTTAGGATTTTCAGAATTTCTTAATCATCCGGAAAACAATAAATCATGAATATTTAAATTAATCCCCCCACTAGTTCATCGGTTCCAAATACGGTCTAACTAGTGTCAATTTTATGGATTTATTAAAATTCCTCGTGTAGACACTACACAAATAAAATTCACCAAGAATTTTATAATCCCAATACATTAGGACTTTATGAATTTTCTACTAAATCGAAAAACAATAAATCATAAATTTAAAGCTCCCACTAGTTTATCGGTTTCAAATACCGTCTAACTAGTGACACTATATTCATGATTTTCCAATTTATCGATTATTTAGAAAATATCTTGTGTAGACACTACACAACAAAAATTCACCAATGAATTTTATAGTCCTAATATTTTCATGATAAAAAATTTAGGATCTTAGAATTTTATCTCAATAATTTTGAAAACAATAAATCTTGAAAAACAATCACCAACTCATCGGTTCCAAATACCGTCTAATTAGTGTCCTATCTTTTCATGATTTTTCAATTTTCTCGATCATTAAAATCCTTTTACGTAGACACTACATAAATAAAATTCACAAAGAATTTTATTATCCTAAAAAGTTCTGGGATTGTTGAATTTTTCGAATAAGTCGAAAAACAATAAATCAAGAAAAGCAACCACCAACTTATCGGTTATAAACCCTGGCTGAGTTTTAACCGAGTTTACCGAATGGTGTCGGGATCGGCTAAGCCGACCCATCCTCTTCGTTGGTTCATATACGACTGCTGGATGAATCGGCTAAGGTTACCCCATTGAACCTCAGCTCGCCTGATAGCTTGACCTTGCCGGACCCCCGACGCTAACGTCACACTTGGACGGACAAGTCGAGTCGAGCCGAAGCCCTGTTGACCGCCCGAACCAATTTTCGAAACTTTTGCTCAGTTGGTGTCCCACTTTTCCGGATTTTCCAATTTTTTATTATCTAAATTCAAAATTTTTATAGACACTACATAACCTAAATCCCGTAGGATTTATTTTCCCAAATTAAGTTTATCATGTGAATTTTATATCCCGATAAAATTCCGTTCGTTTTAATTAATTTAATTAATTACCTAAATTAATCTAAATTAATTATGTCTCATACATGCCTAATTAATATCAAGATTAATTATCTACATGTGCATATGCGTATCTTTAGGAGTGAAATTCGTGAATATGATGCGTAATACGCGCGTGATTATTTCACATAAATTATCGAACATGAAAATAAATATATAAAAATAAACCACTGAAATAGATCGTTGATACCCGTATCTAACCTATTTAAGGTGGGAAAAGCAAAAAAAAAAATAATAATAATAATAATACTTCGGCTGCATCATGATAAATGACCCCAATTTGATGCCTTTGCCTTTTCTCTTTCGAGCATCCGCCTTATCTTTTTTATTTTTTATTTTTTATTTTTTATTTTTTCGTTCAGTGCCTGGATCGCTTTTTTTTTTTGTTTTGTTTTTTTTTTTTGATGCTGATGCAGCGCCACTTTTCCTTCTTCATTGAAGCTTTTGACCGCTGGATCCGACTGGAAAAAATATACTACTATTATGAAATTTAAATTGTAAAAATAAATTACATGTATCCTATACTTTTATAATACTAATTATACGAACTTACAATAGATCTAACGGTAAACAAGTACCAACCACAATCCATCTCGTCAACCAAATTATTCAATCGCATGTATATAAAAAATATATAAAAGATGCAATCTTATATGCAATTCCACTCCTAAATTAACTATGCTCTCGATATCGTAAAATTTTAACCTTGACTCCGATACCACATGCTAGAAGTAATAGCACCGATCAAGACACTCGATCTTAGCACAATGGAAGATTATACGAATTACGATATGAGACATAACTAATTAATCCTACGAGAAGGTTAGTAGATTTACCGGAGAGAGATGATGAATCGACAAAAGGGAGAAGCCGTGATCTTCCGGATTGTATCTCCAAGCGACGACTGGTGGACGTCGATCCTCGCCATAGAACCTCCTCGAATATGCACAAGAAAAACCCTAGGTTTTTCTTCTCTTAATGACTAGAACAAGAAAATAATTTTATCTCCTTTTATTTTGAAGATGGCGCAGATTATTGTGTCCTTTGTGCTTGGAGTACCTCTCTTTATATAGGAAAATAACTAGTAAGAGAGACTTATCCTTTTTACATTATCCTTTTCCACAAAGAAAAAAGATATTCATCACAATTATCCTTTTCCCATAAAGAAAAGATATTTTCGCTACAAAATAAGAGATAATTCCTAAAAAATCAGTCTTTTTATTTTTCCATTAATTATCCAATAAATAGATAATTAATTAATTACACAAATGAGATAATCTAGGAAATTTTCTTCTCCCAATTTATCCCAAAAGTGGCGCCTCATATGTCATTAAATTTAATAGAAAATGTCTTTTCTATTTTACATATTATTTACCAAATAAATAATATTGCATATTCATTAAATAGACCAACTATTTAATTTATTCTCGAGGTTCCATAAAACGAGAAAACACTCGCGTGTTAGGAGCCAAATCGGGGACCATGGACCTATAATCAGTAGCTACAATAAATCAAATAAAATATTCATCGAACATAATATTTCTACTTAATTCATTAATTCCGGAATTACGCCACCATAAATCTGAAACTGAACTCTATCGATTATAGATATAACTTATTCTCAAAATGTCGAGTCGAGTCGATAAGTGTCCATTGATATAATCATTTCATATAAACTAACCATCCATAGACTATCCGTACTGAAGTAGGATTATTTCCGTAAACCTTCTTCAATACATCTTATTTACCATTAACCCACTAGTGATCAATTAGTTCATAACCAATACGAACTCCCGGGATCGATCAGTTTCTATGATTAACAAATAAGAGGATTGTCTTTCTACTTCCCACAAGAAAATGGATTCCATATATGTGAGTCACACACTTCTCACTCATTCCAGAATAGTGCCAACGTGAAAGTGATTCGGACCGTGCCTCTTAGCGATCCTTAACGAACACATCAAACCATATCTTGAAACAAGCAGGAGTCTGCAATCACTTCAGGATTAAGGTTAATCCATATATGATCATCTTGTGATTTAATAAGATTTCTCAATCACGGAATTATATGAGAAACTCAGATTAAATCGGTCCAGTCCTATATGACTCTCATCATATATAAATGCCCCACTTTAGACAACCAATGTCGACGGTCCGGATAAGACGGTCACACTATAAAGTGTTCTGGGCGCATTAATGGTGGTTTAATCAATAGACCCCATACTTTGATTAACTTCACCACGGACTAAATGTTCAAGTGTATCACCATAAACTTAATCCTCATGTGTGACACACATTAAGTTATATGGCTACATATGATACGACTTGGGGTTTTTAGTAGTGTATTACTTACAAGCACGAAGAAAGTAATAAGATGAGAATAAATCTGTCATTTATTAATTCTAAAAACAATTACATAAATTGTCTTTCGGGCGTTTATTCCAAAATAAACTTTTGTCACTGGTGATGGTACGAAATCCGCTGGGATGTCACTTACCAAAGTAACCTGAACCGATCCTCCTACATGCCAATGTGGAGTTTGCTCCTGTTGATCCCGTGGTGACTGATTCTGTTGAGGTGGTACGTAAGGCCTTAAAGCTCCGCTCCCTACCACTGGTGTAGAGCCTCCTGCCTCTGGTCTGACTCCCGAACCCTCGGCCCCATGAACACCTCTCCTAGTGGTTACCATTCTGAAAGATCAAGAAGATCAGAATTTTATGAAGTGATCTAAAGAAACTTATCTCAAGAAAGGAAGCCTAAAGGACGCATCGCTCTGATACCAACTGTAGCTCCCCGTTCCCGGATAACAAGTCCTTACCCGGAAATAGAACGTTCGGCACATATAATATAAAATAAATTCTATATTATAAGTAAGCATCTACTGTGTCATATCGAGTTTTGCATTTACGGAAGCTAAAAGACTCGGGTGTACTTTTTTTTATACAAGATACAGTGTAAGAATATAAACATAGCCATACTAAAGATAAAAAAGATATCTTACAACAACGAACTTCAAATCTTACAACCGTACGATATTCAAAGAAAGGAAAGAAATACAACAAGTATCTTACAAGAAAATGTCAAGAAATACAACATGTCTTGGAATGAAAATTACAACATAAGGCTTGTAACAATAAAATATGATAAAAACATAGCATGACAAGTCATCAAACATCATCCTCGAAGTCCTCATCGAACTCTTATTCCACCTGTTCGTCTTCTCAACCCCAAACACAACAAACATGTATTTGAGGTAAGTACAATGGTACTTAGCAAGAAACAGAAGCTATTGCATTAACCAGGTTTTACAAAGAAGGGTTTGCATAGTTATTAAGTTGTCTTTATTTGACCGACTCAATTCTAGGGTTCACTTCATGCTCATCAACACGTTGTGACTAAACGTTTCTAACTTAACTCAAGTTTGTTACACCGGCATTCAAGGGCTCTACGCATGGTGCTACCCATCACGAGGTATCGTTTGCAACCTATTAGTGGATCACACCAATAGCCACGCGTTAAAACCCGATAGTGTACACGTTCGGCGAAGTCCCCCTACCATTTAGCCGTTTATAGGTCAGTAGAGTTATTCACTTTATCTGACTGCCCACACATCGCGATATAGACAAGTGCCTTACCAAGAATGTTATGATGTTTAGTCTTTTACAACACACTTAAGTAAATTATTAATCATTAACTAGCCACCTAAGTGTTTTCAAGGTAGAAGCTCACTTAACAACTCTACTCCCAAGCTTAGACTCTAGACATAACACCCTAGGCACATATACAGACATTGATGAATACTAATTATCAAAGCACAAGCCATTCATACCCTTCCGATGGTCCCGAACTTCAATTCTATGGAAGAGTACATTCGGTGCCGGAACTAAACGCATTGAAAGCTTAATCGAGGCTTATTCAAGTTCATTTAAAGTTATAAGGTCAAGAAACAACCCTTAAAACTAGACTCAGGGCTCAAAACTGATCAAACTCAAAAAAAAATCATGTCCAGTGCGCATGCACTGGATCTGGTGCGCACGCACTGGCTCTAGTGCGCCTGCACTGGATTCTGGTGCGCATGGACCAAGGCTCTGAATGTAAAACTCGATTTCTGGATGCCCGGTGTGCCCACACTGAGTTCTGGTGCGCACGTACCAAGACTCTGATTGTAAAACGGGAGCTCCTGCACCTCCAGTGCGCACGCACTAGCATTGGTGCGCCCGCACCAATCGCAGTATGCCCCAAAAACACAGTTTTCTGCACTTTATCGGATCCCTAACACTTCCAAACATGGTCTTCAACCATGTACTCATCAAAACATCATAAAGGTGCCAATTTAACAACATATAGCATCCCACACTAGCAAGGTAACACTTATACATGAATTTAACACCGTATTACTTCCAACACCAAGCCTTAACTCTACCAAGCCATAATCAAAGCAATAGAGAAGATTTTCTTACTTGATCAAGCACAAAACCACCGCAACTTGAAGGAAAGATTGCAGTAAAACCTTCAACTCCAACAAAAAACCTATTTAATCCACAACCAATTCGAGAACTAGTTAGGATTAAGGTTTCTAACTATAAGGAATTACGAATTACACCTTTTCTTCATCCCAAACATGATCAAACATGAAGAAAACCATATTAGGGCTATTTCATACCTTGATAGAATCTGGAAATATTAGTATCAATACGATCCTTGCCTTCTCACGATTTCGTTGCCCTACTTGAATCTGAAAACGGAGTAGTATCTTGTGAGAATTGGTAGAAAGCCTTCTATGGCTGTTTGCTTTTGCTCTCAAAATTTGCAGGAAACTCTTTTCAAAATTCTGACAACTAACTCACATGATGGGGGTTATTTCCTCCAAAAATAACTCCCCTCCCTTTAAAAGCTTTTAACTCCCTTAACTTCTTCTTAATTCCAAAACAATCCTCATTAAACACACACACACTCACACCCACACACACACACACACATATATATATATATATATATATATATATATATATATATATATATATATATATATATATATATATATATATATATATATTGAGAATATATGTATATAACTACTTATAAACTTTAAATCCATAAAAGAAATAAATATAATATTTCGTTCTCGTAAATTGACACGTTTGCCTTTCCCGAGAATCGAAATATTACATTTATACAACCAACGTCACTAGAAAAAAACATGAAGACCACTAAATCACTCAAATTCAAAGAGAATGGTTACAAAAATTCCAGCAACTACACAAGAGAAATAGATTCTCAGGAAGAACGAAAGATTTTTACCCACCGGCTTCTTCACTAATTTTTACCCAAATCAATGTAATAACTAGATTCATTATGCATCTCTCACGTGACGTCGTTAGATTGAGGTTTCAAGGCCTTAATTACGCTTTCAATGCATCATTGTAGATATACAGTAGTTAAAAAAAAGAGGTTTACAGCCAGGAAAAATGGCTCATAAAAGTACTCACAAAGAATGAAGAAAAAGTTGAAAACATATTGAAATAGTAGAGTGGTTAGATTTTTTTAATAGAAGTTATATTGTTGAAAACATAGGTCCAAGCCCATATAAGAGGTGGAGTCTCATCCCAAAACCTAGGTTGTGAGGTGAGGGAAATCCATCTCTTAATATGGTGGGTGAAAGCCAATAAATAATCCCAACACTTGCACAATAAAGGGTGGCTCTGCTACCATGTTGAAAACATAGGCCCAAGCCCATATAAGAGGAGGAGTCTCATCCCAAAACCTAGGTTGTGAATGAGGGAAATCAATCTCTTAATGATAACGCTGAATATTATCACGGTGGCTTAGCGGTGGCCGTGAAGATGGATATCTGGCTATTTTTGATAGATTTGTGAGGGTGGTGGCCGGTGAGGCACGGCGGAGATGTGGGGGAATGAATGAATGCTCGAGAGAATTTACTTGACGAGAGTTTTGTCCTCTTTTACTATTTTTTGCATATATTCTCATGAAATTACACAAGCCTTCCTTTTATAGGTAAGGGCAAGAGCGAGGGGAACGGGGTAAGGACAGATAAGAACAGTATATAATGATGTCAAGCGAGCAATACAACTGGCGACGTCGTTATGAGGTTGCTTGAGTCGCGATCTGCGTGCTTGCTTCCTCGCTTTATCTCGACTTCCCCTTGGTCGCTCCTTTCCCGGACTCGAGCCATCTCTTGTTGATCTCCAACTTAGGATGCTGGGTCACCCCCTGAGCGACTAAGACCTTATAGGTTTGCACGCTCGTTATGAGGTTTCCATCCCGCGACCCTAACCAGATTGTTGCTTCCGACGTTGTGGCCGCGGCCCGGCCCCATCCTGGTGACTAGATAGGCAGTTTCCGTTAACACATAGGTGTCGGCATATTTAGACACATCAATGCCCCCTACTCTATGTCTTGGGCGCTTTCGAGGAGGCTAAGCATAGAGTAAAAAATGCCCAAATTGTGCAGATTGCTGGCGTCTTCATTATTTGTTTAAGATCGCGCTATTAAGTGGACGATCTCGAAGTGTCTTTGGGTCTGGCGACCTTGTCGTCTGAAGCGACTTATTCACTAAGGGCCGCGCTTTTAGCGCGTCTTGCCTCGAAGCGATTTTTGGGGTTTGGCGACCTTGTCGTCTGAAGCGACTTATTAACTAAGGGCCGCGCTTTTCATGCGTCTTGCCTCGAAGCGTTTTTTGGGGTCTGGCGACCTTGTCGTCTGAAGTGACTTATTCACTAAGGGCCGCGCTTTTGGTGCGTCTTGCCTCGAAGCGTTTTTTGGGGTCTGGCGACCTTGTCGTCTGAAGCGACTTATTCACTAAGGGCCGCACTTTTGGTGCGTCTTGCCTCGAAGCGTTTTTTTGGGGTCTGGCGACCTTGTCGTCTAAATCGACTTATTCACTAAGGGCCGTGCTTTTAGTGCGTCTTGCCTCACAGCGTTTTTTGGGGTCTGGAGACCTTGTCGTCTGAAGCGAATTATTCACTAAGGGCCGCGCTTTTAGTGCGTCTTGCCTCGAAGCATTTTTTTTGGGGTCTGGCGACCTTGTCGTCTGAAGCGACTTATTCACTAAGGGCCGCGCTTTTAGTGCGTCTTGCCTCGAAGCGTTTTTTGGGGTCTGAAGCGACTTATTCACTAAGGGCCGCGCTTTTAGTGCGTCTTGCCTCGAAGCGTTTTTTAGGGTCTGGCGACCTTGTCGTCTGAAGCGACTTATTCACTAAGGGCTGCGCTTTTAGTGTGTCTTGCCTCGAAGCATTTTTCTTGTCACGACGGTGGCAAGCCTGAAAAGTGCGAGCTTGTGTTTGGCGACGTTGAGTGTCAAACTTGGGTAGTGGAGCAGTTGAACCGTCAGATCGTGGTCCTTTCGGTTTCTAGGTAACTACAGCAACGTGGATGTTGATGGTGTCTCGATAACTGCTCTAGAAATGGCGCAGTCATTGATGGACGTGCGTTATTACATGGGCATTGATTGACCCGCCGTAATGATGGCGATTTTGAATTTCAAAATCCTCAAGATGACTGCCTGAATTTGGACCGTTGGATAAATCCCACCTGGACCGTACGATCAAATCTTCTTTTCTATATAAGGGTCCAAACCCCATTCGCTCAGCACTTTTTTGCTCCTACTACTCTCTTCCCACTTTTCTCTCACGGTTTCTAGAGTTCAACAGCTTCGAGTGTTTCCCGTTGAAGATTTGAAGTTTCCGGCGGCCGATCCTGAGGTTTCCGTTTGCTATCTGCAGTTTCCGCTCGTCTTTCAGCTAAAAAAACAAGGTAATTCTTCATCCACTAAGCTCCTCCGATGGTTTTTTCTGTAGTATTCCAGTCATTTTTTGCGTTTTCTCCCTCTTTTATCATATCATGCGTGACCTGGGGCGTTTGGGGGAGTAAAGGCTTGAGTTTTTGAATTGATGTTCTTGTTTTGGTATGGTTTTCCTTTGGCCCTAACTGGGCATTTTCCGGGGAAAAAGATGGTCTTTTTTTGACGATTCGTGATGTCCTTCCTTTTTTTTGTATTTCCTCATTTCATCGTGGCATCCCGTCCCGCAAAACCGCAGGGAAGGTGTCGAGATAGGTGCGATCACCTCCCTGGTGATCTACATTAACCCAGGTGATTTTAAAGCTCCACCTTTCCTTGTTTTGCAGGATGTCGAATGACGATTTCAGCCCTGGCGGCGATTCTGAAGTGGATCGAGAAGCATATGACTACGCCTTGGAGGATGAGCTCGCAGAATCTAGCCCCGAGGTAGTCGCACGCGATGACCTAGAAGAGTTGATGGAGGGGGGCGCTGTGGGATATGACCCTGAGGATCCTTTCGGCCTAGGGAATCTGTTATCCGATCCGATGCCTAGGCGGAAGAAAAGTCGCAAGGAGGCGGCTCATAGTCGAGGTGAGGCAAGTACTAGTGGACGCGGCTGCGATGATGATATCTCGGTAGTGGAGGGTACGAGTAGTGCTGGGGCGCCTGACGATGATGAGATGTATGTGGAGGACGCTGCCTTGCATAGGCTGATGGGATCCAGTGAGGACGATCTCAAATCGGTTCCGCGCAAACCTCTGGAGCTTCCCAAAAAACCCAAGAGAAAAAAGGCTGATCCCTCGACCATGACGGTAGGGGAAGCGGCGGCTAAAGGGAAGCCTTTAAAGCCTAATAATCCTGAGGCCTTAAGGGAATTTGCCCTCATGAATCTGTATGAGAAGGATGTAGAGAAGCATTGGCGACGGATCCGGAAGAGTACAAACCTTGCCAAAACCCTTCAGTGATTTTACAATATTGACCCCAATATCTACCGGTTCTCCTTGATCGAATTTAATAAGGAGGAAGACAGGCTACGGCCTGGCGATCGAGAAGATTTTATTTGTGCTCGCCGCCCTGGGGATACCATAATTCTTCACTTTGATCACTTCTTTGCCGGCTTCCGGCCCCCTTTCGATCCTTTTTTGGTTAAGCTGTTGCGCGAGCTGCGAGTGTTGCCAGCGACCTGGCCGTTGGAGCCGCCATTCAGATCATGTCTTTCATTGTTCTCTGTCGAACGATGAAGCAAGTGCCTACCTTTTCCATGTTCAAACAGTTTCATTTGCTCTGTGGTACTTCTTTCCCGAGGCAGGCCAACGTGAGGGCCCAGACTCCCCGTTTATTCTTCCATCTCCCCAATAAGATACACAACTGGAGGGATCTCATTTTTAAGGTCAAGTCGAAAGTTGGTTGGCCTTTCCCTCATTCCCCTCCCCGCAAGGGGAAAATTTCTATGATTGGTTTTGATGATCCTTTTGTGGACGAGTATCGATTCCTCCGAGGACTTCTGGCGATAATAGACTCTGATGGGGCCGTGCCCTCGAAGAGGAATGTGTCCTGGATCGATCTCCTAGACATGGCGGAGCCATATGCGAGCAGAGCCGGAATTGTGGGGCCGGCGAAAGGCCAACCTCTGGTGGCTATTGCATCTGAGGAGAGCGATTCTGATTGGGTCGAAGAGTTTCATATAAACCGTTGCTTTCCCTCAGAGTGTGCGGCATGTCAGGGTGATCCCAGCAAGAGGCCTCACCGTAATCTTTCTTTGCTTTCTACTTCATTACTCTTCCTGCCTTATTGCTTTGTTTTTTTGTTTATTTTTCCAACTTTTGATGAACTTTTAAACTTTCAGTCAGCGAGATGGATGCTACTGAGAGGCGAGCTCAAAGGCAGAAATTGGCAGATGATGCCGTGAAAGGCAGGCAGGCGGTGCTGAAACAAGCTTTGGGAAGGATCCCTCGAACGGTCGACGCTTCAGTTGTTGATGAAGCTTATAACCCAAATCTTCAAGCTCCGACAGCGACCCTAGTGGGCGCGGGCTCGAGTCAAACTGGAGGGGCCCAAAAAAGGTTGCCAGCTGACGTTCCTGCTAAAGAGGCCTAGGAGCCCAAACGATCAAGAGTCGAAAAATCCAAAGCTGCTGGCGGTGCTAGCAAGGGTTCTGATCGCGCTGATAAGCAAACTGCTATCGTGGAGGAGTTCGCTGATGAGGAGAGGACGCCGCCAAAGGGGACGTTGCCTCACGGATACCAGGGGAAAGAGGCCTTTTGGTTGGACGCTGAGTTCACCGGAGGTCCGTTCGATATGGCGAAGGCAAGCCAACTTAGGGAGGCTATTACTGACGTTATCCCTCTGGGCCGCTTGTCGTGGGACGCGCCGGCCGGAGTACAGATGGAGATTGGCAGTGGAATTATTGACCGATTGGTAGTTCACGACAATGCCCCCGCCAGGGATGAGGTTACAGAATTGAAGGATCTTGCTGGCGAATTTGGGATCGCCTCCTCCACGGTAAGCCATTGTTTTTGTTTATTATTGCTTTTCCTTCTCTTTTCTCTTTCTGCGAACTCATCTGCCGCCAAGTATAAACGCGATGGTGATGCAGGTGTCGGTAAGGGGCAAACGCCTCGCACTTATCAAAGGGAGGTTCAGGTTATTCATGGAAGCCTCCCCAGCAACAATCAGCTGAAGCCGCAAATACACTCGATCAACACGCGAGGTTTCGAGAAACCGATAGTCTTGGGAGAAAAAAAGAAAGGAATCATGTTCACTAAGAGCAAACTAACAAGCATAGAGGGCGTCATGGAAGTGCCAATCATCCTCAAGATCGGAGTTAATGAGCTGCACGGGGTTAACCGGGTCATGGTCGACACCGGGGCAGGTCGCGACACCATCTACTTTGAGTGTCTCAAGCAAATTGGATTCGGTGAAGCAAAATTGAAACCTTATTTGGGAATGTTAGGGTGTTTCACCAACGACACCGTAAGAGTCAAAGGCACCATCGATCTCAACATCACCCTCGGCGATTACAAGCCTTGCCGGACAGTGATAATCACCTTTTTGGTCATCGATCTCCCCTCCTATTATAACATGATTTTAGGGATTCCAGCCATGAAAAAGTTCCAGATGGTGGCGTCTATACCGCACCAAAGGGTAAAATTTCACGTAGGAGACGATATTGGGGTCGCCATGAGCCGACCGGGATTTTTCCTCGACTATATGACCAAGAATAGGGTCGATTCCAAAAAACCAAGAATTGAAGAATTCCACGCCAATATCATCCAGGTCGCCACGGTAAAAGAAATCGTTGAAAAGCCCGTAGAGGTTGAAACACTGCAGGTGTGAGACCTGCCAAATTTCATAGCCGAGGACGAGTTGATCGAAGAAGTCATAAACGAAAAGTATCCCAACCAGAAAGTAAAAATCAGATCGCGAAACCAAGGTTCCATACAAATTCAATGAAAATGATTTCACCCCCCTCAACACGAAACCATCCCAGATACTTTTCGAGATTCGCTAGCAAATTGAGAGACCTAGGCCTATGAAAGGCGACGGCGGCACTCGCGATAAATCGAATTACTGTGACTATCACAGAGATCATGGGCACATTCCTGACGAATGTTTTACTCTAAGAAGGGAAATCGAAAGGTTGATAAGGGAGGGACCTGCCGCCAAGTATAAACGCGATGGTGATGCAGGTGCCGGTAAGGGGCGAACGCCTCGCACTTATCAAAGGGAGGTTCAGGTTATTCGTGGAAGCCTCCCCAGCAACAATCAGCTGAAGTCGCAAATACACTCAATCAACACGCGAGGTTTCGAGAAACCGATAGTCTTGAGAGAAAAAGAGAAAGGAATCATGTTCACTAAGAGCGAACTAACAAGCATAGAGGGCGTCATGGAAGTGCCAATCATCCTCAAGATCGGAGTTAATGAGCTGCACGGGGTTAACCGGGTCATGGTCGACACCGGGGCAGGTCGCGACATCATCTACTTTGAGTGTCTCAACCAAATTGGATTCGGTGAAGCAAAATTGAAACCTTATTTGGGAATGTTAGAGGATTTCACCAACGACACCGTAAGAGTCAAAGGCACCATCGATCTCGGCATCACCCTCGGCGATTACGAGCCTTGCCGGACAGAGATAATCACCTTTTTGGTCATCGATATCCCCTTCTATTATAACATGATTTTGGGGATTCCAGCCATGAAAAAGTTCCATATGGTGGCGTCTATACCGCACCAAAGGGTAAAATTTCACGTAGGAGACGATATTGGGGTCGCCATGAGCCGACCGGGATTTTTCCTCGACTATATGACCAAGAATAGGGTCGATTCCAAAAAACCAAGAATTGAAGAATTCCACGCCAATATCATCCAGGTCGCCATGGTAAAAGAAATCGTTGAAAAGCCCGTAGAGGTTGAAACACTGCAGGTGTGAGACCAGCCAGATTTCATAGCCGAGCACGAGTTGATCGAAGAAGTCATAAATGAAAAGTATCTCGACCAGAAAGTAAAAATCGGATCGCAGACCACAGAAAAAGAGAGAGAGAGGAGCTAATCAAGCTCTTGAAAGAAAATAGGGACGCTTTCTCTTGGGAGGTGACCGATATGAGAGGTGTGAAGCCTGAGGTCGCGCTTCATTAAATGTGCATCGATCCCAACTTCAGACCGATCCAACAGCGAGCAAGACAATTCTCCACAGAGAAAGAGGTCGCCATCAAAGGCGAGGTGGATAAACTGTTAGCCGCAGGTATAATCAAAGAGCTTCAATACCCGACTTGACTGGCTAACGTAGTAATGGTCAAAAAGCACAACGGAAAGTGGCGGATGTGCGTAGACTTCACCGATTTAAACAAGGCTTGCCCCAAGGATCCTTATCCGCTGCCTCGAATCGACAAGATGGTAGATGGGATCGCTGGTTTTGAGATGCTGAGTTTCCTGGATGCATACTCCGGGTATCACCAGGTAAAAATGGCAAGCGAGGACAAAGAAATGACCGTGTTCAGAGCCGCATGTGGACTCTATTACTATGAGACGATGCCATTCGGCCTGAAGAGTGCAGGGTCCACGTATCAAAGGATGGTCAATAGGGTCTTCAGCTCGCAGATAGGCAAAAACATGGAGGCCTACATCGATGACATGGTCGTGAAATCAAGCCGTCGGGATCATCTGGCGGACCTTCGTGAAACCTTTGCTAACGTAAGAAAACATTCGATGAAACTCAACCCCGCCAAATGCACGTTCGGTGTTCAGGCAGGAAAGTTCCTTGGATTTATGGTGAACCAGAGGGGAATCGAGGCTAACCCAGAGAAGATAGAGGCTCTAATGAACATGAACAAGCCGACCACGATCAAAGAGGTGCAGAGACTTAATGGCAGAATCATCGCTCTGGGGAGGTTCATCTCAAAATCCGCCGAAAAAAGTTTGCCTTTCTTCAAAATCCTCAAAGGAAGCAAGACCTTTTCATGGACAGAAGAATGTTCGCAGGCCTTCAAAGATCTGAAGACGTATCTGGCCAGCCCTCCACTACTAGTCAGTCCTAGCCTAGGAGATTCTTTGCTTTCTACTTCATTACTCTTCCTGCCTTATTGCTTTGTTTTTTTGTTTATTTTTTCCAGCTTTTGATGAACTTTTAAACTTTCAGTCAGCGAGATAGATGCTACTGAGAGGCGAGCTCAAAGGCAGAAATTAGCAGATGATGCCGCGAAAGGCAGGCAGGCGGCGCTGAAACAAGCTTTGGGAAGGATCCCTCGAACGGTTGACGCTTCAGTTGTTGATGAAGCTTATAACCCCAATCTTCAAGCTCCGACAGCGACCCTAGTGGGCGCGGGCTCGAGTCAAACTGGAGGGGCCCAGAAAAGGTTGCCAGCTGACGTTCCTGCTAAAGAGGCCCAGGAGCCCAAACAATCAAGGGTCGAAAAATCCAAAGAAACCAGAAAATGACTCTTAGCACCTCTCGTGTTAAAAGAAACCATCCAGTTACCGTCACTTACGCTTGTTAAACACAAAAAACGTCATTGAAGTTAAAGTTATCCACCATCCTACATCACTGAGAGTGATGTTTCTGTAAGTTAGAGAACGTCAATATAAATAATGTTCCCTCCAAGAAAAAATAATCATATAAATACGTAATGTCTTATAGTAATTGAATTAGGTGCCTAAAATATTTTCGTTATACCAATATAACCTCCACATTTAAGATATTCTAAATAAATTTATCCCATCGTCAAACTACTACATCCCAGCATCCCTCGCTTAGAGTCATGCCAAACTTATTTAACTTATTTAACAAAATGCACTATATTAATTCTTCATCACCAAAACACCACTTTGCCAGTGTTCGATCTCTAGGGCAAAGTGTCTGTAAGTGTTGCGCAAAGAATGGAGCCAATGTTCGATCTCTAGGCTTTACCTGTATAATAACTAGGAGGCCGGGATAGTAGGAAATAGTAAGAAAGTATATATACAAATTGTTGGGTTCAGCAATTGCTGAATGATTTTGATCAATCAGTTCGAAGAGGTCTTTTTCTGAAAAGAACTCATTCGAACTTAATATAAATAAACGAACCAAACCTATCATATATATATATATACGCATACCGCATATTAAAAAATAATAAGAAATATCAAGCTCTTGAGGAGTTTTTTTTTCTTTTTTCTACACTATCTTATACCCATGGAGCTATATGCTACATTAATGTACCAAGCAAACCATATATATAATGACAACTGCCTAATTAATGTCCTTTACTAAAATACCAATAATCTTATCTTATAGTTTCATAAAGCATTCCAGAAGTTGATGTTCAGCTTTCCCACCCAATTTACCAAGAAACACAATGATATGAGACTCATCTTCTGCCTTCTGACAAGACAATTGAACCATAACAATGAACTAAACTGACCTTTTCTACCAATTTTTGCTCCATAAGACTTCAACATAAACCATAACGTACAGTTATCATAGACTTTGCATTGTCTATATGGGTAAAGAATGGATGCAATGAATGAAATGACATTACGGTAATCATATATATATATATATATATATATTAGGCCCGCAAATGTGTTACTTAAGCCCAGAAGTTGAGACCATTAATTGTCTTTAAACGCAGCCCTCAGTTGTTCTGCACCGTTCATTAAATTGAGAAAAATAGATAAGTTATCATCATTTGAAGCCACGCTTGTTAGGTATACACAGGCGGGTTCTGTTGCGAGAAAAATAGATAAGTTATCATCATTTGAAGTCACGCTTGTTAGGTATACACAAGCGGGTTCTGTTGCTTTAGTGTTTGTTGTTAAAATATACGTTCACATTGCATATAGTGGGATGATTCATTATAGTGGAGGACCCATGTTAGTTGTTTAAGTTACAACTTATCTACAAATAACATAACATACAATATAGTGTAATAATATAAGGACATAGGTTGTTTTTGTGTTTAAGAAGTTCATAAAATGTAGTTATCCATATTGTTGCTTAGTTTATGTTGTACTTTGTATTTTCCATAATGTTGTTATCCATGCACATTAACATAGCTTTAAAGTGTGTGTCTTGGACTCATGTCAAATAAAGAGTATGAAAGTTTAGTTTCTGAATGTAATAGAGACAACTGGTTACAAAAAAAGACAGGCACCATGTAAATAGGATATGAATAGAAAGATGGGATTTTTTTTCCAGAGTACCACCCATTCTCTGTGCTATTTGTCAATATACCACTTTAAGCCAATTTGCACGATGCAACTATTTGTCAATATACCAAAAAAATGAAAAGGCTAAGATGCAACTAATGGCTTCTACAATGATGTAAATTTGAGTACTGAAAGGCACAACCATTTTCAAGCAAGAAAGATCGCCATGAAATTAGAGTATTGAAACACACAATGAATCAAACCGAACACAAAAGAAAATTTTGTATAAAGCTAACGCACACAATGTAATAGCTATCAAACAAACGATCACCAATGAGGGTACTCTGTAGTTGCCTTCCCAAAGATAACAATGATACATATGCCTATTTCTTTGGGCGTTGAACTCTTGCCTTGCAGTTTGTTGGCTTCTTAATTAGCTGATTTTTTTGTAAGTAGCGGTTGCATTCTTTGGAACATGCTATTTCTTATGCGATTTCTTATGAATTTCTTTCCTTCATTAATCAAGAAGGCTGAAATAAACATCTTCACAAGTCCTATAATGATTTTAACTTAGTGCTGACAGCATTCCATATCTACCACTTGGTTGATCTTCCACTGGGAAATAAACCACTCGAGTGCAAGTGGATCTTCAAGAAGAAGTTGAAAGTTGATGGATTTATTGTAAGGCGTTGTTGGTAGCCTGAGGGTATCGACAGAAAGAAGGCCTTGATTTCTTACTCACCAGTTGTGAGAATTACTTATGTAAGGGTTCTCATCGATATAGCTGGAGTCTATAACCTAGAAGTCCATCAAATGGACGGTTTTGATGAGTTGAAGGAAGAGATGTACTTGGAACAACCCGATGGGTTCATAGTTCCAGGCTAAGAAGTAAGGTGTTTAGACTTCTTAAGTCTCTCTGTGGCTCGAATAATAGCCAGAGCAACGGGATATCTAGTTTGACAATGTCATGTTGTCAAGTGAGTAGGACATATATATGTCTACATTGAGAACACAGCTTTGTGATAGTATGTCTATGGCGTGCTAATAATGGGAGTACTCATGAGAGTATCATGAATACGAAAATGATGTTGACAAGGGACTTCGATGTGAAGGACCCGAGAGTTGCGTATATGAGCACTCCACTTGACCTAAGTATGCACTTAGTCAAGAACGAGAGATGAACTCCGTGCATCAATTGAGATATTCTCAAGTGATCGGAAGTCCGATGTACATAACCAACTCGTACACGACCGGACTTAGCATGTTCAAGAAAGAACCGAGTAGTTCACGAGTAATCCAGACCACAATCGTTGGAAAGCCTTAAATAGGTTGTGAGGTACATGAGGTACACTATGAGTCTGGGATTACGATATATGAGATATCCAGCAGTGTTAGAAGGATACTGTGATGCGAATTGGATATCAGATACGAAAGATTCGAAATCCACTAGTGGATACTTATTCATGGTTGGTGGTGGTGCTGTGTCCTGGAAGTCTACAAGACCAACATGCATAGCTCATTCCACAATGGAAGCTGAGTTTATAGCCTTGTATAAGGTTGGAGTAGACGCTGAATGGCCGAGGAATTTCCTTGAGGATATTCCATACTAGTGGCTGCTATCAGCATACACTGCGATAGTAAGTTGACTATAGGAAGGGCACATAGTAGTGTGTATAATGGTAAGTCTCGACACATACGCCGTAGACACAATACCATTAAATAATTGATCTCTAATGATGTGATTTCCATCGATTATATAAGGTCGAAGGAGAATCTCGCGGATCCGCTTACAAAAGGTTTAGCTAGAGATCAGATGTCAATTTTGACAACCGGAATGGGACTGAAGCCTATTACGCATGTTTCCTTGTAGTGGCAACCCAACCATGTTGACTGGAGATCCCAAGATCGTGGTTCAAAAGGGACAACTAAGCTATAAGGAACAGTCCAACACTTACCCATTCTGAGAGAATAAAAGTGCTATATGCAGGGGGTGTGAGGTTAAGCTTAGCTTTTAATGATTCCTATAGCTTGATATTCAAGTGGGGTAGGGCAGAATACCCTTGATAGGAGGTCACCTATGTAAGTGCGAAGTGGGGCCGCTTCTATGAGAATTTTGAGGCTTGAATTCTCTAAAGCACTTTCTGAAACCAAGTGTTGTCCAGGGCCAAGACGGACACAACCATGAGAACCGAAAGGTGCTAGGGGAAATATTGTGTGAGTGCTATTGTCTTGGTTTACACTAAAGGCTGAACAGTTCAAGACCTAGTTCACTGATTAGCCGAGTAAATCCGATAGTACTTCACTAAGGCAGGTTCAAGGCCAGAAGCTACCTCTCCTGATGCAATATTTTTCCGTTTGACTTCTCTTCAAAGTCTGCATTTTCATTTGCATTAATTTTCATTCATGTGGGGGATTGTTGGGGGAAAAGCCCTTTTTGAAGGGTTGAATAGTCAACTTTAGCGATAATTACGGATAGGCTCCGATGTATGTCATCGAGAGTTAATGATATCATTAAATACTCCATACGGAGTAGTTGATGATGGGCTTTTGAATCACTCGATTCGGATATCGGGTGAATGGGAAATTAATGGCTAAAGTTGGTAGAAAATATGTAGGAGATGGGAGTTGAAGGGAGAACCTCACCCATTCTCCCACATGGTAACTCGAGGCTTGTGAGCTCGAAGTAATAAGAGCTAGTGTATACTCTTATGGATGTGCCCCAAGGGGCAAGGCACTTTTGTGCAGGAGGGAGGACTTAGATAATTCCACACGCGCGCGCGCGCTGCCGCCGCCGTCCGTCCGGATCGGCTCGGCTCGGCTAGGGCTCGGGCTCGGGCTCGGGCTCGGGTGTTACTATTAATTTTTTGGACAAAATTTCTTTATGAAATTAATTCTAAAAATTAATTTAAGTAACTGTGTCATCGGACCAATAAGAGTTCTTTGAGTCATCCGACTAATCAGAATTCATAGATGTGTCATTCGACCAATCAGGGTGTGGAAATAAAATTCGAAATTTTATTAATAATTTTAATAAAAAATTTCGACCCCATGTCTTTTCCAAGGGGAAAAGTATTGATGATGTGTTCCGCCAATCGTATTAAAGATTTGGCCTCCTCCTCTCCACTATATAAAGAACCCCACATGGATGAAAGTTTATTCATTCGCTTTTCTTGTCTTTTCCACCACAAAAGAGAGTGTCATATAGATCTAGTCATTCATGTAGACCTAGATTTTGAGTCGAAGAGAAGTCGGAGCACTCTGTAAGTTCGCCGGAGTTCGGATTTTTGAAGTGCCTCTAAATCCGAGACGTAAAGCCGTTGTATCTTGGGAGACAATTGCTTCTACCGTGGGCATTGCAATAGTTTTATTTCAATTAATGCTTGTATTGGAATATGAAATGAACATACAACAATAAATGTTAAGTTAAAGGTATATTTGGAAGAAAAAAACATTAAATGATATATTGGTTTTCTAAATGGACACTTTTTTGTGGGACACATCTTTTTTCAAATGTGGACATTTTTTATGGGACGGATGTAGTATTAGACATGTGGTGTATAGATAGAATGTGGGACCCAAAACATAATAGATGTAAATACATAGGGTGTACGAGTAGAATTGCTGGGGTGTAAATAAACGGCCCCTAGATTAAATGCTACGTGATAAGTAAATTATGAGAATTACGCCGTATTCGTGTCCGTGCAAGTGATTACAATAATTAAAAACAACAACTTAAACGTAACATAATAAGATTAAAATAATTCTAAACATCAAAAGGCGAAGCAATGGTTTTTAAACAAACGCAGGCTTTTCTTTCATCGAAGTACTCCGTTGATGTCCTTTGAACCGAAATTTCAGTGGTTGTTTTGTTTTGGTGTCACACCATGTCGAGTGTGCATAAAAGAACATTCCCAACACTTATTGTTGGACCGCACCTCCTCATCCGCATGCACCAACAACCGATAATAACTCGGTCAAAGTCACTGGCTTAGAAGTTTCGATCTCAATTTTCTTACTCCATAACTCGTTAGTTCCTCTATCATCGTCGTCGTTGTTCATCAACCAAACAAAATAATACTGGTTCCACCAAAATATACATATACAATATATAAATAAGCTTTGTATATCACAACATTCATTAAACAAAGATTCCCTCTTCCAACTGTTCATCATATATGATCATCATCTTCTATACATAATAAACTGTGTCAATTTCAATATCAGCAGCATTATCATCATCAAAATCTTTGTATCTATGCACGACAGCAACAGATCGAAGAGCAAAAAAAGAAAAAGTTACTGTTACAACAACAACAGAATTATATATGATGGATTATCATGGTTTCCAAGGAGCGGGTGGAGGCGGTGGAGTAGGGAACATAGGCGGAACTGCAGAGAATATAGTGTTCTTATCGATTCCAACACTCTTCTCTCCAGACAGAGCAACGAGGGCAGCAACTAAGCCGGCATTGCCTGCTAACGTAGGCTCCGTGTAATTATAGTTCCCACGAGCATCATGGAAACCGTCAAACTTGTCTGGACCAGCAACCATTGCACCAACAAGTGTATTAGGGTTCGATTTTGGTGAGTCTCTCCATTTCCATCCCCCTTTACAGTTGTACCTCACTTTGTTCTTAGGTATCGATGCAGCTCGATGGTGGACGTGTTTAGGATAATGATCACCAAAACCCACTATGTAGCTCATCTTTCTAGGGTTCTTCCCTAAGATATAGTCAATCTGAAGAACAAAAATAGCATACATACATGACACGTCACATCATTGTATATGAAAGAGTTTGTTTCTAGTAATAATCTGAATATATGACAAGAGTTTTCAAACCTGAGTTTCAGCGAATTTGCGTAACACATCCGTGGAGTAGAAATTTGGTCCACAATACCATCCAGGAGTATCAGCAGCATCGAGATAGTCACTGTACAATGTAGCCAAGAATGCTGCATTCACGACGTACTGAAGAGATTGAGGCCGACCATGGTTTAATTGGATTAAACCTCCTGCAAATTAAACAACAATGAGCCAAAAAATTAATCAGATTCTTCCGGATGGACAGATGGAGTTCAAATAACGAAACACATCAGTGTTATTACTGAGAATATATATGCTTACCTCTTGTTCTATTAAAAGACGTGAAGAATGGCAGGTATGAGCACATGATTATGCTGGTTTGATTGTGAAAAGTTCTCAAGATTTCTTCGTAAGGATAACCAGGGCTCAAAAAGAGTCTTAAACGGCTGAGAAGCACCTAAATAAGGAAAATAAACACACAAATTCATCACTTCAAAAGCTTGATCAATATAAAAAGCTTCCATATCCATGTTATCAAGCACAGATTTTAAAAATAAAAAAAAAAAGTTCAACAAATTACCTGAGAACCAGCAAGTTTGTTATCCCAGCTGAGAACACCGTAATCCGGGCCACCCCAAAAAGCTCCAGCATGTTTTGCAATACCGGGAGTTGTAGCTAGCTGAAGGTATGATGTATTACCAGTAGCGTAATACAACCACGAGGCACCCCATACGTATTCATCCCAGTAACTGCTGGAATTATAGAATTTTTCTGCATCAGAACCAACACTGTATCTCCCACGTTGTGACCTTGAAAACTGAAAGAGCGTTTTAGCACCGTGGACAAGTTTTGAAGAGTATGCTTTGTCATCCTTGAACACGATCGAGGCCGATGCCAAAGCAGCAGACATCTCAGCAGCAAGATCAGAACAGGCACTGCATTTAGCTACAGGGCGATCATAATCAATATCCTCGGGACGCATCCAGCAATAATGGTCATTAGGAATTGCGTCTTTACTATCGCCCCCGACTCCAACCTGCCAATAAAAGGAAGAACGCATTGTTATTTTCATCAAATGATGAAATATTAAAGACGGTGAAATGTGTTTGAGAAATTAAGTTTACCTGTGCTGCTAGCGTGTTTATAGAATCAGAAGAAGAATTGAAGCACTTAAGGAAGTAATCCGTTCCCCACTTAATGACGTCTTTAACGTGGTTTAGCTCCCCAGCAGCTTCGTATTTTGCACTGTATTCTATTACACTCCAACTTAACATTGTCATAGCAAAAGATGCTGGGAAGTGAAATTTAATGGCATCTCCTGCATCATAATAACCACCGACTAGATCCTTTATGGCTCCCGAAGCATCAGATTTTCCATCGTTTAAACACGAATTCCCTCTCCATGACACATTGTTATGCTTTGGTAGCTTCCCAGCTGGCATTTTCAATAGAGAGAATAAAAAAAAACTAGAAAAGAATGACAACTACAAAACCCAGAAAAACGCTTAAACGGGTTTTCCTAGTGTTCTATTTTTGGATCTAAACATTGATAATCTAATCTTAAACTAATGAAGGGGCATTTGAGTCCACAAAAAAAAAAAAGTAAGATCAAAAGTCAAAAGCACCACCAGATGCCACAATGTACAACAGGGAATTACAATAATCTGAAGAACCCAGTTAAGATCCAGACAGGCTTCATTCATTGTTCAACTCTACTTGCATTAATTAGTAATATATTCAATGGAATCAAAGAAACCACAAGTCCTAAATAGTCAAATCTGAGTCATAAAAACATCAGTCTTTGCATGAAATCCTTACAAAATAATTTTAAAAGATATATCAAATCTGAGAATCAAGAAAATATAATGATCTAAGTTGTGACTAATGAAGAAAAGTAGATTATAGCATATGTAAAACAATACAAGATTCACGCAATCCACAGATAACTTCCCATCAATTACCAAATACACCATAATTTCAGAGAAGAAAAAAAAAAACATGAAGTTTTCTTCAAGATCTGAACAAAAGTAACAGTGAAGATAAAAGAACAAACACTTACAGCGTTGAGCGTTAAAGAACATTAGAGCTTTACGAAGAGCCAGAGTATAATTATCCGGCGGTGGCGGATGGTGGTGGTGACGGGGAACAGTTTTAACAATCAAAGTAATCAATCCAACCAAAAACCCAGCTGCCAAAAGTGAACCCAAAGTCCAAATGAAGATCTTTCTGCTGACAACAATGCAACCTAGATCCACATACTTCTTCTTCTTTTGTTCGCCAGGACCCAATAACCAGCTTTGCTGTGTTTCATCAAGAGTTCTAGACAAAGCTGCTCTGTCATAATCTTGCAAATTTCTACTTCTATCATCGTCTGTAGCTGAATCACCAGCGTGGATCTCCAATGGTCCACCCCATGGATCTCTTCCGTACATAATGTTCTGCAATTGTTTCCAGCAAATACACGAATATGGACTTTAGTTTATTACAACAACTTAGAAGATGTGGTTGGAAATTTCAGTGAAACTCACACGGACTTGAGAACTAAGCAAAGGCTGGTGGTAAGATTGCAGATAGAAGTGGAGGTGGATATAGGGGTGTGGTATTATTGGAGTGGTGAAGTTGTTTTATTTTTTATATTTTTTTATATTAAATTTGGTGATTTGTTTTTTAAAAATAACAAATTTGGTGAAGCAGTCGGTGGAAGAAATTAATGATGTTTTTTTTTTTTTTTGAAAAGGAAACTTATGTTTTTTCTAAGCAACAAAAGAGTAGAGAAGAAGAGTTGGTGGTAATCCGTGTGAATATATTGGGTAATTTATTTATATTTATTGATTATTTGTTTTAAACGAATTATGTAATCAATAACATAGAACAATATAATCATACTATTATTTTTTATTACAAAAATAGATTCTATTAATTGATGGAAAAAGAATTGAGATTATTATTATTATTGTGATGATGACTGACATTGTGATACATATATAGTTATGTATATAAGTTTAGATTATGATCTTTAATATTGCTTTTATAATGGCTTTTTTTATTAGGGATTAAATTTAATTTGCAAAGTAACCGAATGTGTAGTATATTGAAGAATTAAAGAAATTGGTGAAAGACGTTGATAATCGGCCTAATCAATAAAGACAAAGACAAAGACAGAGACAGCCAGCCTGTCTAGGTTCTGACATCTCCCGACGGGAAGTTCTCGTGTGTTATATCCACATGTATCTAATTGACCGGTAAATAAATTTGGACCATACAAGTTTGAATTCTGTTTAAAAACAAAAGGTGTATAACTTTCCACATAGGTGCACTCCGTATATGGCGGGTTCACCCAAAAACTTCCCTTCTTCGACGAGTCTTTGATTGCATTTTCACGGTTCCGTCACAAATTGGATGCACCCGTTCTAATTTCGACGTGGAATTTAAAAAAATATCTTATTTGAATTGATCTGAAACAAATTAAAGGTTGCTAAAGTAACATGATCTTATATTTTTCTCTAATAATGTTTTGTACCAGTAGTAGTAATAGAAAAATATGGGGTTAGTATACCTAGGACACGGCCTAATGGTAAAGGGTTTAGGTGTCGTAATAACTGCTAGACCGTGAGCTGGAGTGTGAAGGTTCGAATCCCGTAAATGGATTACTTCTTTCGGTCTCTTGAAATAATAGCAGCTCAAGACTCTGAGCTACTAAGAAAGCAACCATAGTGAAAGTTATGTAGACAATTTTTTTGGCAAAAATGTCAGAACAGATAATATTCTTCTCATTTGACAAAATAATGGTATTGTTTTAGAGAGGTTTTTTGAGATTATCTCTAACCCATTATCTAGTTTGGGATAGACAATTGGACAATATTCTTGTCTCCCAAACACATCAAACTCCTCTTTATCTATCTCCACGTCAGCCCAACATCACCGATCAACAACCTTCTCTCGAGTACCATTAGTGTTGCTCTAAGTTACCTAATTAATCTCTCCTCTCATTCCGTGAATCAGGAGAGTGAAAGCCCTTTCTATTAGGGTTTAACTGTTTTTAGGAAAATATGGGGTTAGTGTTAAAATTATTCCAATATGCTTTGAGTGAAGTTAGGTGCACAGGGGGTTGCTTAATTTTCAATGCATCACCAGATTTATTATTCCTGTAATAACATTCTTGTATTTTAATAAGTTTATATTAGTACACACTTAAAAAAAAATGTATATCAGTTCAAAATGGTAAACATATAATAATAGTACTCAACGGTCTTAAAATATAAGTCACTCTATCTTTTTTTTATTTATTCTAAAATATAAATCATTTTATATTAACAATGAAGCATTTATTACCTTTTGTCTATCTTACTTATAATTTATTAACGATTCAACTAATTTTACTTTATAACCATTTCATTAACGAGTCTAATGATATGTTAGTCATTTTTTTCTGTTATTTAATTATTTTATTAATCTGCATAAAAACATTTTAAAAAACTTGTATTTTGAAACGGTAGAGAGTAGTATTGACTTGTTTTTATTTTTATTTTTATTTTTAATAACGCATGGTGATAGGTGGATACTTTTGTTGACGTTGGTCTTTGAGACGTTTTCTTCTGTCCCACCGACACTTTTGTTTAACTAGTAATAAATATAAAGGCTAAATATAAATAATAATGACAGGAGAGGATTATGCTAAAGCCACACCGCCAATTATCAAAACAATGTGTCGGCGTTGTCTGAAAGCTATGAAGTCTTTTTATTTTATTTTTTACTTTTGTTTTTGTTTTGTTTTTACGAAACCGAATGAATAAAAAGTTAAAAACCATTCAAAGAAAAACGAAGAATACATGAAGAGCTTGAATACGTAAGTCGATTAATAAGACAAAATTCATTCTAAAAAAAAAAAAACACATTATTTTGATTTGTCTTGAAAACATCACATTGGATATAATTGGAGATAAAATTTTATAATACAACTGTTATATAAAGATTGTATCAAGGAACATATATTACAACTTTTAATTTCTAATATTTCACTCACGATAAAAATGTAACATATAAAAGAGGATAAAAATAAGATGATAGAATTTATGTTATTTGGTACAACTATTACACCTAAAATCTTAATATATTTCATAAATAAAAAGAAATTAAAGAACTTCCCCAAAAGAAATTAAATAACATTTTAATTGTAACGTCTCGTTAATACCAAGTTTATATCTGAAAATTATGTGTTCAGCACGCGACCTTTAGAATAAAACATAAAACTCACGTAAGTTTGACTTTATTAGTGATAAGATTTCTCGCGAGAGTCCGGGTAAACCTTAGTGGCAACCACTAGGGTATGGGACTTTGCCCCTTTTACCGTACTTCAAGGAAAAAATATTTGAAGATTAAAGCAAAGTACTTTTAAAACCAACACTTGAAGGAGTTGGGATCCTCTGTCGTGAACCCAAATCACAAAGATCTCGTCGCGTAAATAGATCCGCTCAAAACGACGTCGTTTTGAGCCGCTGTTTTTTTTTTTAAACCTTTGTTCCAAAACGACGTCGTTTTGAAACATTTGCCTTATCACAGCAGAGAGATACAGCAGAGGATCCAGGTCCCACTTGAAAAGGACCATTCAAAACAAGTATAGCAAAATAGCTTTACAAACTAACTTTCAATGCACAAAACCATGATCTTACTTAATTGTCCAAACGTTTACTCAACTTCTTACTTTAACTATTTGCTCATTTTTTAATTATATTTTCAAATTATATGTAAAGTCACACATTGGTAATTTAGTAGAATGCTCACCACATATAAGTGTGAGACATAAAGTCTTTTCAACTCGGGTTAGCCCTTTTAGATCAAACGAGGACGACGGTCTAAGCAGTTGACCGGACATTTATGACTCATTTAGCGCTACTAGACCCGGAGTCTGGAGTGTTACATTATATTACTTTATGTCTTTTACATTTACACAACATACTATACACAGAACACAATGAACATAACCTACATGTAACGCTCCTGGGTCAACGTACACAGTCTTCTGGATATATGAAACGGAACTTCTTGGCTCATCGTACACATAGTCTTCAGAATTTTTGGAACAAAACATATATGTGACGCTCTTGGGTCAACATACAAATAGTCTTCAAAAGGTTTAACCGATTATTTAAGGGTACAACGCCATGGAGGTCTTGGTGCAACAAGAGTGATACCTTCTAAAATACTCGTAACAGTGAACTGCGATACTTTTCTAGTACCTAACCATGAATATCACAGACACGGGATATCACATTAGTCCGGGTTCATTTTACATGACCACTATTTCTAAATCCTAACTTCAAACTACGTAGCATAATTAACAGAAAAACAGGTTCGCAATCATATTTTCCAGATTGACATATTACTTCAAAATAATTGCTTTCTAGCACATAAAGAAGATCACAAATGTGATCAATTCATAGCTACAAAGGCAGGAACTATGACCGTAAATCAGACGAATTTTTGGATCATCTTTTTGTTTCACAGATATCCGGCATATGCACACATAGTCCTATACAAACATATTCATGCAAAACTTTGAAACAGTTTAACAGAAATAAAAGAAAATTTAAAAAAAAAGTCTTTTTGATAAGAAAACGCTATGTTACTTATAGTCCGATAATTCTACAAAACAAGACAACAACAGAACAACGATCTACATATGTCCTGCAAAGGAAAATACGAATCCACATCAAATCTGATGTGATCCATAATGATATTCCGGACCCGTTAGTTGCTATGAAGACCGTGGATCCACTTGTGATACGAGATGGACCTATGACAAGGCTCCAAAAGACAAGAGTCAAAGAGGCCTTGTACACTTTAGCCTTGGAAGTCCATTTGGAGCAAGATTAGTCCAAGAAGACTGAAGATCAGCCCGGAATGCACTACCTATGATATTGGATTTGAGGAGAACACTATTGAGCTTGAAGAAGTTAATTAGAAGTCTTTTAATTTAATTTTGGGTACTAATAAGGCTTGCCATTTTATATTGGCCCACTTTTATGGTTATTGCACTTATTTTATGATTTTTCATTTGTTAGTTTTTATTTAATAAGTGTCTTGTGGGCCTAAGTATCGCAATTTGCCCCATTAAGACTTGTGTGTGGTGCCTATTACTTTGAAATTTCGAGAAATTATAATATCAGGTCACTATAGGCCCTCATATTTTATGTCAGGCCAGATTAGATATGACATTTGTTCTTAAGTCCCCCTGTTGAAAATCCAACGGGCCCGTTCAAAATGTCACGAGGTCCATAAAAGCCAGTTGTAATGTAAAACAACCCAAAAAAGAGCGTTGCGTGGAAATTATAACGGACCCGTTCCAAAATTGGAACGAGCCCATCAAATCTGAACGAGCCCCTCTCATTTTACCATCTTCCTCCGCATATATATTGTGCTAAAATAATACTAAACCACATATTTTATTAAGCATGCAATACAAAGATTCAAAACGAGATTTGCCAATTAAGGAGTTAATCAGTAAAGATTCACATCATGACTTGAAAAGACTCAGCTTTGCACAAAGATTATAGCTTTAATCACATAATCAACGAAAAATCAGGAATCTTTCAGAGATTTAGAAGAAGAAGAAGAAGAAGTAAGAGAAAAACCATTTTTACTGTGAAAATGGGAAACTTATAAAGATATTACCCGATTAAGGTTTCACGAGAGTTGAGATTCGGTGAATAGGACATCATAGGCCTCAGATTAGATCTTCATTATCAAAAAATAGCATCAATTCGATGCTTTCTTCATATCTCGCCATCACAGCAACAGGGAGGGTAGGAGCAAAGCAAAAGAGGGACAAATTAGAGGGGCTCGTTCAAATTTTGAACGGGTCCGTTATAATTCCAACGCCACACTCATTTTTTGGTTGTTTTACATTACAACTGGGATTTTATTGAGTCCGTTAGAGTTTTGATCAGGTCCGTTGAAAATTCAACGGGGGATTTAAAAAAAATGTCAGGTCTGACCCGACCTGACATGAAATAGAAGGAGCTACAGTGACCTAATTCCATAATTTCTCGGGAATTTCTCCCACATTGCTTAGCTACACTAGTTCATTGGAGATTGTAGCATATATAAGACATTTATGTGTTTCTTTTACAAACAGTTCAACTTTTGAGTGAAAATTTTATTAAGCCATTTGACTTGCTTTAATACTTGTGAGTGAGGTTCTCTTCGTTGTAGAGTACCAACCCCTTTAAAAACTTATTAGCGCATTAAGTAAGCGTTGTGGAGTTCTTGCCAACGTTTAGACCGAATGGCATCATCTGATAATAGTACATGCCTCATGTGGCTCGAAAAGCGATCATCTCTTTCTCTTCATCTACCATTCTGACTTGGTGATAGCCAGAATATACGTCCAGGAAACTTAACCTTTGAAAACCCGCGATTATATCGACCATTCCGTTGATTCGCGGTAGTTCGTATAGATCCTTAGGACATGCCTTGTTCAAGTCAGTGAAGTCGACGCATATGCACCACTTCCCGTTCTGCTTCTTCACCATAACGACATTTTCCAACAAGGTGGGGTATTGCAGTTCCCTGATGATTCTGGCTTGGAGCAACTTTCCGACCTCCACCTTTATGGCATCCTCCTTTTCCTTTGAAAAATGGCGGGCTCCCTGCTGGATCGGTTTGAAACTTAGGTCAACGTTTAGGTAATGCAGTGCTATTTCCGGCTCGACCCCTTTCATATCGGTGACTATACAAGCAAAGGCTCGAGATTGGATTTCAACAATCTCGTTAGGTCCTCCCTTTCTTTTTCATCCAGTTGACTCCCAATTTGGATTTTTTGGTCAGGGTGATTTTCGTTAACGATAATCTCTAGAAGCTCGTCTTGAGCGGAGATATCAGGCTCATCTCTCATCTGGAGAGTGTCGCAAACAACCTTTCCATATTCGACGACTCCCTCCTGAACAAGCTCGATTACTTCCTCCTTCATTTCTGGTTCTTTCTCAACAGTCATTTCTCCGAGCACGTTGACTCGCGCGTTTCTAGAAGACGATTCTGAGGCTTCAATTTGCGGCCGCTTATACTTTCCTCTATGTGGGTAGTCATCTCTGTTTTTTGCAACATGGTCAAGGAGCAATTTGTGTCGCGACACAATCTTTCCGATTCCGCTGTCGGTATAAAATTTAGCCCTCTGGTGAGGCATCGAAATGACCATCTAGAATTTTCTCTGTGTCGGAATCCCTAAAATTGTTGTATAATGAGAGTGCAGATCCACGACCAGAAAATTTACATGTTCCTTTTTGTAAGGGGGATAATCCCCGATTTCAACCTCCAAGTCGATGATTCCCATATCCCTAACCTTATCATTTGAGAAGCCTTCTAGCGTACCCAGATATGGCCTCAACTTTGAAGCCCCGATTTTCAATGCTTTCAGTGTATCTAGATAAATGATATATCTGGCGGTCCTAGTGTCCACCGGCACACGGTTGACCCCGGTGTCATTAATTCCCACCTGAACGGTCATCGGTAGTTCCATCGCTCCTGACGGCCTTGCGAGTTCGCTTTTAGTGAATGTGATCGCATGTTCTTCCAGATCCATAAAGATTGGTTTCTCTCTTTCTTGGAGAATGATCGAGTTGATTTGACTTTTCAGCTGATGATTGCTAGGAAATTCCTTAATGATCACTTTTATCTCATTCGAATACCTGTAAGGAGCCCGCTCATTTTTATCACCTCCGCCCTTCTTCTGGTACTTATCCAGTTCACCATTTTTTATCATCTTATCGATGATTCTTCTCAGGGTAATGCACTCTTCGGTGATGTGGCCGTGGTCTTCGTGAAAGTCACAATACTTGGTCTCGTCCCGTGTTTTGAGGTCAGATTTCAGTGGCCTTGGTTTCTCTATCCGATCTCGGATCTCGTATAAGATTTCTGACAGAGGGACGTTGACGGGAATGAAATCAGTTTCGTTGAACTTATATAGTTTCTTACTTCCCTTTCTTCCTTCACCTTTCCCCGATCACTTCTTCGCTCCTCTTTTCTTTCATCCCTACGCTCCTCCTTTTGGGGTCGGGATTTGGATCAAGATCGGCCCTTTCCGGAGGGTGAAGTATTGGCTTCGGCGAGACCGAAAATTCTGGCCTCATTAAACATATCACGCAGATTGGTAGGAGGGTGTATGGCGAAGTGTATCTTCATCGCGCCCTTGGTAATCCCTCTCACGAAACCCCCTATGACCTCGGTCTCAGGGAGGTTCTTGGTCTGATCGTAGACTCACATAAAGCGATCATAATAACTTTTGCAGGATTCATCTTCTCCCTGTCAGATCTCGTAGAGATCGTCTAGGGTTTTCTTCGGTATGTCTGTTGTTTCAAATTCTTTCAGGAACTTGGCCTTTAGTTCTTCCCAACTTTTGATGGAACCGCGGGGAAGGCCGTGAATCCATGCGGGGGTTCGATCTTGCAAGCTTTCTATGAATGACATGCACCAGGCCGACTTATTGGTGGTAGCTAAGAGCTTTCTATTTTGGAAAGATGCTATCCACTCAAAGGACAAGTGGTTCCTTTGTAAACGTACTGTGAATACTGCACTCCCTTGAGTGGCAATGAGTACAAGATTCCATCAGCCAAAACATCTATCCCCTGATTTAGTTCGGGCTTGCTACCTTGTTTTTCCCTTTTTCAGTTCGGAGATCTCTCGTTCCATCCTTTCAAGCCTGTCATCTTTGATAGTCTCCCTATTTTTGGCCGGGGCAGCCATTTTCTTGACGACATCTTCTGAGTCTACATAGTACACCGATTCGACATCTTGGTCGGCCCTCTTTTTATTGATGATGTGCCTGGCGTCGTGAAGGACCTTGCCTTCATGTGGCAGAATAACATTTCTTTCAGATGGGATAGGTCCGATCCTCTGCTGCAAGTTTATTTTCTCGGCCTCCCAGACGTTCCAAGGCTGATCTTCTCTCCACACTTTTCTCTGGGACATGCTTGGTTCTATTCCTAGACGAGTATTCACTTCCTTCAATTTCAATCCTTGCTTGGCCACACGATGACGTGGCCTCGGTTTTTGTGGGAGCCATGATGTCTTGCTCCGGTAGGCCAGGGAGTTTGTCTTCGATCGCCGTTAGAGGGAGCCCGTGGGCGGCTAGGTGAAGGTTTGCGTCGTACATCCTCTTAACATATTCGGCGTAGGCTATCGCCGCTTTGGCCTTAGCCTCAGATACTTTCGGACTGGGGTTTTCCTCCACCCTCAGAACTCTTTCAGCGATCGCCCCTGGTTTCTCTTGATGTTTCGAAGTTTCCTCACTCTCTTTTCCCCGAACATGACTGGTCCGTGTAGGTTCCGAAGTTACGGTCTGTTCCCTGGAGTGAGCTCTCCTTTGGTTGATAGCAGTCCTGGCGTCGACAGTAAGCCTTGTCCTGTCTTCCGGCTGCGAGGCATCCTATTGTGCGGTGGAGTTATCAAACGTGCTTTCCTAGTTGCCTCGGTAAGGAGGATCTTGTGTGGTCCCCTTAGCGGGAGTAGGTGGTACCAGCGGATTGTCCTTGTTTCCTGCCATGTGTCAGACTCTATTTTGTTGTTGCCGCTTAAAGACGAAAAGTACTCTGATTTCCCTTAACGGTTTCTGACAACCACCAACCTTGCACGGCATGAGTATTCAGACGGCGCACAAGGACACTGTCGAAAACAACCTCTACGACGGAGCTGATGGCGGTCCGACGTACGGACAAAGAGGTTTCTGGAACGACGGCTATTTCTCAAGCGGGAAGTTCCAAAATACCAATTCGGTCCAAAATTTCGATCACAACCCAGAAAATTCCAACATCAAACACAGCAAACCCAGAATATCAAGGTTGTTCATGTTTTGTCGACAATAGCTAACTGACTTGAGCAAAATGCTGAAAATGGCTCGAAAACGACGGTATTGTGACCAAAGTTTTGTTCTTAACGTGAAAATGTTGTGAGAGTCGACTTCTCAAGAGCAAACTTAATAGATCAGCTGTCCTTTTCTTTTTGCACGCATGGCTCAAAACCTAAACTGAGAGCAGTAAAAAACGGTTTCCGGCTGGGAAACTTATAATGCCAACTCCGACAAACTCTTACACAAAAGTCATGAGAGTGGTGATTATTCAAACGCAAACTCATGATTTTGAGCAAGAAACGACTGAGGTTACCTTATATGAAGCTGACCAGATGTTGAAATGGAGATCTGAGCGTATAGACTCGACGAACAGTGAGCCTTTGTTGTGAGACCTCAGGAGCAGCTTGGAGAAAATGAAGATCCTCTTCACGCCGCCGTGAGAACTAGGAATCTTGACTTATTCGTACACCGGAGCTGAGTTGAAATGCTTCTTTCCCGGTAATGGAGCCAACTGATAATGTCAAAATTATCACGGGTGTTCAGCGGTGGTTTGGTGGTGGATATCTAGCTGTAATGGCGTTGTAAGTGTGGTAGTGTGTGGTGGCTCTGAGTGATCTGTGGTGAGAATGGTGGTGGTGCAATACAACAATCAGAGAGAGTAATGAATTTGGCAGAGTTTTGCCTTCTTTTATAAATTAGCAGCTTATCATTTAGATTACATATGGAGTCCTATGTATAGGATAGGAACCGACTAAGTTCAACATAATTACAACTAAAGACACAGTACAACCAAATTTGTGGTGGCTGGTCGGGCCGATACAGGGTGATGGCGGTGCGGATCCAAATGCTTGCGTCCTCAGTCGGCTGGTTGTGTCGTCGGCCTATGTTCTCCGGGTGTAGGAGGGAATGGATCTCGGGCGGATCCGTCACCTTTACTCATTGTGGGATTTCCCTCGAGGCCCATCATGAGGATTGGGATATGCCTTGCGCTGGGGCCTTTCCGTGTGTTGACCCTCCGGCCCCCGTTCGTCTGTCCCCGGAAGATCCCTCTGGGTCAGTATGAGGGTTCGCGGGCCTGATGGCTGAGCCGGCCTATCAGATAAGATTAGGAGAGTGCACCCGTAGCTAAACTGAATTAGAAACGTTCTGTTTGATCTAGGAAATTACGAGGCAAAGTAGACATAAAGATTAATGGCACCAAGTTAGGAGATCGGAGAGGAGAGATACACCAATTACCTTTTCTGTATTTATGTTGGTCAAGGAACCGTTGTTTGTCTTCTTGTTTAGAGTGGTAATTATCTAAGTTGCATTGTCTCTGTGGGATCGACCTTGCCTCGCACCTACTATACTCGATTGACCTAGTACTCTTGCTAGTATTTCATGCGTATTAGTGGCTTTCACGCAGATCAAACTTTTGGCGCCGTTGCCGGGGACAATGGCCAATATAGATAATACTTTCATTAAATCTGAATAAGAATTATTCATTTGTTATTTAGTCTTAAAGTTTAGAGTCTGTTCTGTATCACACCTGCACCGCTTTACGATCAAAAAAGGGAAGCAGTTTCTGAAGCCGTGACATGCCTTGCCCTAGCCTCGAAAATCTGTAACTCTGGTTTTGATCACTTCTCTATTTTTTGTGTTCATCTCAATATGTTTTTAGTTAGTAGGTCCGTAACATTTGGGTCTGAACCCAGCTGAAGTGGGAAACTACAAACCGTGTTCATGTTTTGTTTTGTCTATTTTGTAGGGATACAGAACACTTTCGGCGATCACTATGATGATCGAAGGAATTACAAAACCAGCTAGCACGGTGCCAAGAAGGCTTATAAAAGTTGTACCTATCTCAATGTACCCAGGTTCGAAGGTATGCGAGCAATACCAAGCGGACAAGAGGAGAGTGGAACAAGAGAAGGAAGCCTACCCGAAGGAGTACGAGACCTATAGATCAGGTGAGTTTCCTATTAAGCTAATTGATGTATCTTCTACTGACTCCGATCCTGAAGAGGATCCGGATACCATGTTCTCAGACTTGATAGAGAAATTAGGATACCCTGGTACATTTAGGCTCCCAGTCTCGATTAATAGAGTATCTTTAGGACTGGGAATGTGCGATTCAGGATCCAGTTGCAACATTCTCCCCTTTCTCTCTATAAGCATTCAAAATTTAAGGTCGAGTTGACTGAGACGCGCTGTATGCGTTTTGTCGATAATGAGATCGATATGCTACTGGCATGCTAAGAAACTGTAAGCTCAGAGTGGGAAGTTTCGAGTTCCCCGCTGACTTTGTAGTCATGGACATCCACGATGATCCGAATGCAACCGTTCTGCTAGGACGTCCTTTCTTTTGCGACCAGTCGAGCAATCTTGGACTATGACAACTACGACATCACGCTTAGGGTCAATAATGATGCAAAAACCTATAGGATCCTAGGGCCACTCCCTAATCGACCAAGACAGTATCGCATAATCTCGAATTCCGGAGAAGTTAAGGTCATCGAGATAGAGGATATCCAAGTGGAAACAAGGCAAGTGGTAGTAGAAACCAGAGAGCATGAATTTATGATAGTTCTGCTTTGGGAAAAGGACGAAAGAATTCACAACAATGCGCCTAGGGAGGTAGTCAGCTTAGACAAATCAACCCCGCGTAGTGATGGTTTGAGGTCAACAGTGGAAGAAGTGAATTCTTTGGAGAATAAGGTCAAATCTCGGAGTAGACATGGGAAGGCCAAGAATGCAAGGCCAAAATCTGAAGGTTTTACTGAAAAGGTTCGAGAAGTAGCGCTTCTGGATAGAAAGGAGGAATGCATCTACTTGGGAATAAAAATCCCAGGGAGATCATTAGTAGAAAAAGAAGGAAGACGCACCTCGGTTAAAGCCTCTCGAGTGCAACGCTGGTGGGTGAAAACCCAAAAATCAGACTAAGTGAGATTCGAAAGAAAGTCGAGCTGGAGACTCTAAATTCAGAACTATTTTCTTACCCTTGGGATATTTTGAGTGAAATAAAAGTAGCGGGATTGGACAACAAGCTTTTTTTTCATCCTAACGCATCCTGAGGTTTTGTGCCAAAGGATGGGGGAAGGTTTTTTTTACTTGTTGGGCAGTCCGGTGAAGTAGGTTAGTCGAGTTGGAGAAGAAAAGACGAAGAAAGACAAGGACTTAGGCTATGAGGGGTCAGTGTTGATTGATAATAAGCAAGGATTGAATAAGAAGAGAAGCTGTTTTAAGGTTTTAAGGAATCTGGAAGGAAAATTGTTTACGACTAATTTTGTGGTTTATATCGAGTTATTCTGTGACAATATCTTCCGTGTTTTAGTGTTTTTTTTATAGAAAATCACTTGCTAAAAGGATAAATTGGAAGAATGGGTTTAGAATCTATTGAAGTGTGAAAATCGAGCTATTTATGTAGTTTTTATCTATTTATGTACGATTTTACACTTTGCTCGTTTCTATCGCCTTGTAGGTATGCTTGCATGTTGTGAAAGGAGCTAGAACGGTGTTTGATTGAAGATTAGAGGAAGGAGAAAGATGCAAGTTTGAGATTTGCATGAAGGTCTACATGGCTGAACTGGCGTCCATTGCATCCGTCCAGTGGACGGGCGTTTAAAGCACCAGACGGGCGTCCATAAGGCTTATTCGATTCAAAGAAGAAAGGTCTCAGGTGGACGAGCGTCCACTATTCCAGACTGGCGTCCAGAAGGAGATTTTTGATTCAGAGTTTGATGATTTTTAGCGAACGAGCGTATGATTTTGCATAGGACGGACGTCCAAGAAGACTCGGCCCGACTCGATAAATTTTACACGCATTTGGACGGGCGTCTACCCTTCTGGACGGGCGTCCAAGGCCGACTTAACCCTAGCCGCCTCAAAATCCTATAAATACCAGCGTGTGTTGAACTCTAATGATATCATACGCATTATTCATTTACTCAAACCCTAGCAGCCGCATATCCTATAGAGCAAACAAGAAGATGAACTCTTCCATCCCAACAATCATGATCACCAACATGATTGTTGGCTAAGCACATCGCGGTAGGACAACGGATGAAACCGATCAACATCAACACCGACTAGACGATTTTTAGCTACATGTTTAGTGAGTAAAAGTTACAGTTTTTCATCAATTGGATATTGTTCTTTATTGTTTATGTTTTATTTGAATCGAAAGATCGATGAAACTACTTTTATGCTTTGAATTTGTATGGGAATATTGTTCGAGCCTTAGTCTTTCAATTGATGCAATTAGTTGTAATTCGAGAGATCGTTTATAATTAATTGAGTCGAGTTTTGGAGACGATCTCATGATCTTGTTTGCATGCCGTTTAGTTTTGCTTGAGAAAGAAAACGAAACCCTAGAATTTGTTTAAAGGAATTTAATCGAATTCACGATAGATCATTACTAAAAATCGTATCTTTAACTTGCCATCTAGTAGATGTTGGGTTGGTTGATTGGTGGATTCCCATTGCCTTGCCGTTTCCTTTTAATTACTTGATAAATCTAATAGTTCGTATCAATTTGATTGCTACGCTTAGTTGTTTTAGGAACCCTAGATGTTAATTGTTATTTTTCTGCAAATTTTCTGTTCCAAGTTACTGTTCATCGTACTGTTCATCATCTTAATTACTGTTCATTGTTTTTTTGTAGTTTAATTAGTTTAAACCCTAGTTGTAGTTAATAGTCGTGACATAATCGATAGAATAATTGTTCCTTGATCCGATAAACATTCCACTCCCTTAGGACGACCCGTTAACATCCTATACTACGAACCTTATACTTGGGGTGTTTCGGTTTATAAATTGTAAAACTAGTTTTTACCGAACAAAAATCTCAGAAAGCAACGAAAGTACTTCCCGCAGCCGCGAGAGTACTTAAGGCCGGTTCCCAAGGTTTGGCTGAATTCTGGGAAGTCAAGATGGCACATGGACCACACGCGCTGACTCAGAAATTTGATAGGGTAGGGAACCATCCCATTATCCTCTCCACCACCCCACCTTTTCCTCTTCCCCATTACTCCACTATTACTCCACCTCTCATCAATCCCATCAAATTCTCCCTCAATCCACTCACCCACCGATACTTCTCCCACATTTCCATACAACCCATCCAAATTCAAAATTCAAATTCATCCCACTTTCTCCTATATAAACCACCCTTAACCTCACCATTTCCTTCATCACCAACATTATTTCCTCTCTTCTTCTTCTTCTTCTTCTACACCTCTCGGTCAACACCACCGCCATAGCACCACCATAATTTATCCACTACACCACCAAAACCACCATTTCCATAACCCAAATTTCCATCATCCCCTTCGGATGAGAGTCAAATTGGCTATCATTTTCTATGTAATTATACCCTCTTTATACCTCATTTTATATGTTTTCTGAGACATTTGGTTGTATTTTGATGTATTTACACCTTGGTTATC
Organism: Gentiana straminea; assembly: GCA_036785695.1. Taxonomy (NCBI): domain Eukaryota; kingdom Viridiplantae; phylum Streptophyta; class Magnoliopsida; order Gentianales; family Gentianaceae; genus Gentiana; species Gentiana straminea. The sequence goes on along the minus strand of JAVUPR010000464.1, from coordinate 4,988,989 downwards.
ATTTCGGGACCTAGGACATAAAGTCCGGGATTCTCGGTCTTTTTCGGTGTAATTTACTATACTCTCGGTCACCCTAGTGTCCTGTAGGGATTATGTGTGGTATTTGTTTTGATTTTGTACAGGACTTAGGTGTTTGAGATGTCCGGAAGGCGAGTTACGAGGATTGGAACGTGTGCCCGAAGCTTAAACGTTCAAACGGATCAAAACGCGGTGGTACTACAACCATACCTTCCATTGATCTGCATTGTGATCTACCTTAGAGGCATTTTCTGGGCTGGACATCTTCATGAAAGTTGTATAAAATTTCATCAACTTTCTAACGGATTTTGAATCACTCGATTTGGAGGTCTATACACAAAGTTATGGCCGTTTTTCTGAGGCCCTGTCACCATAGAAAGTTGCTGATAGGTTTTCTTCATGGAATTTTTTGACAGGCGCCCGCCTGTCAGTACAGGCGCCCGCCTAGCAGCCCAGATCTGAAAAAACACTTTAAATACCACCTCATTTTGATCTAGATAGGCTCCCTTCTCTTTTAGATCGGTTTTGACAGCTTTTTTCTGCGTTTTTTCTTCATCTCCCTTAGATTAGATTAGTTTAGATGTATATTAGCTTAGATTAGTTGTAGATCGTTGTAATCCGGATGATCTCGGTGATAGCTTGACGTGTTATTGACGGGATTTCGCTCGGAGATTTGATTTTCTACGGCATAATATATTCGGTATTTCATTTTCATTTCTTGTTCTTGCTTTCAATCATGGTTTATGTTAACTATTATTGTTGATTTCTTGTTGTTTTTCTTGTTATGATGAGTAGCTAGTTTTTCCAATAGTCGAGATATGTGATAGCCTTCGAAATCGAATCCTTAGCTCGTTTATTGAAGTGTTTTGATGTTATGATTGTTAGATTCTCGGTGTTGTTATCGTTCTAGAACTTATTCTTAATGACTTTTATTGAACTCGCGACTCGATAATCGTATTTCACGTATCGTCTTTACATATGTATTTTGCAAGAGGGTACGGGAAAAGGGGTTCTAGGATCACCCTGTTGGACCGACTGAGTTGTTCAGATTCGGTTTCGTGTGTGAGGTTTATATCATTGTTAATGAGCGTCTCATAGATCGTAGACCGTGTCGGGTCAGTTAAATCCGGTTAGTGGACTGTTGAACCTGACATAGGAGGGTAGATTATTGAATTAATGTCTATACTCGGAATTAGGAAACGACACCCTTTGAGTGACAACGAGGCGGACTGTTGAACCTAACATAAGAGGGTAGATTATTGAATTAATGTCTATTTTCGGAAACAGGAGACGACACCCTTCAACGATGCCGAGAACATTAGAGTTTGTTGAAACACTTCCGGAAACGAGTTAGGGTTAGAGAGTAGTTGGTTGGATCATAGCTCGGCTATCTTGTTTTTTTGTAGTTTAAAACCTTTTCTCTTATGTTTATTTAGTTGTTAGAACCGGTGATCTGACAAATCACTACATTCAATTATTGTGTTGACCTGAACTAGGGACGAGACCGACTTTGGTACTCGACCAGATTCCCTGTGGGATACGACCTTGACTCACCAATTCTAGGCTGCAGTTGACCCGGTACACTGCCGGTGAGATTGAACACTTAGAAAAGGCCGATCAAGTTTTCTGGCGCCGTTGCCGGGGAATCGGGTTGATATCTTGTAAGTTAGTTAAGTTCTTAGGATTAGGTCGTTTTTCTTATTTGTTTTTTTTATGTATAGTTTGTTTTATTTTGTTGTTGTTGAAGTGTCACACCATTTACTTCGGTAGTGGTAGTGACTAGATACCGTGATTGTGTTCGTGTTATTTCCCTGTTTGCAGATAATGAATCCATACTACAATTACGGCTTCTATCCTTACCCATTCGGATATTACAATTACGGTGCTATGGGTTACCAAACACAACCATTTTATCAGTTCAACCCATACACCACATCATACGGGAATGCGTGGGATAATGCCCCAAGTTACTATGATCAACAACTCGACGCTCTTCCACCTCCGCCTCAAGAATCAGAGACTTACATGGAGGAAACGATCCATGAGTAAAATCTAGCTTCTTTACGGAGAATAGAAATTCTACTAGATCAACTGGTCTAGAGGAAGGAGGCTGAGAGGAGAGAGCAAGAAAGTATGATTGAAATCACCCCGAAGGAACACTACGAGGATGGTATGACTCTTTTATTTATTGAGTCACATGTTCCGTCTTCATTTAGTCCTATTGTTATATCTTCGGGGGTGCACCCTTTTGACTTTATTGTTGATGTTGAGCCTAAATGTGCATACTTGGTGTTAGAGTCGTTGTTAGTTGGGATATGTTTTAGTTCGGGGAAAGTAAGTTCGTTGTTCTGTGCAATGGACTCATCGAACCAATCTTGGTGGTGGGGATTGAGCCCCATGTTTTATGTATTTCACTTTCAAGGGGTGCTCAATTCTTACGATTTTTGTAGGGAGATGCAACTGTTTGCTCTCCTATGGTATAGTTATCCTTGACATGTTTGGGGGTAGAAAGTTGAGCTGAGGACTATAAACTCAGAATGTGTTTTTATTGCTTTTCCTTCCCCTTCATGTTTCACTGTGTTTCTTTAGTTTGTATTTTGATACTTCGGGTAAGTTTTGTTGTAATATAACCTGAAGAAGTGTGTTTTGGGGGGGTTAGTGTGGTGTTTTTGGTTTTGATGAGTTGTGGTAATCCGGGTAGTTTCATTGTGTTATACTCTATACTTGTACACCTTTGGTGTTGGTCGTGTATATTTTATAAGTACAGGTACCCTGGGAGGACATTTGCGGATGCCACATGATCGTACTCGCGCCTTTTTCCGGTTGTAAGCTAAGTTTTCTACCCTTATCATTCGTGTTTGGTTTTAAAGTAAGGGGTGGTTGGTTTAGCTTCAATGTTTTGGTTTCATGTGGAACGAGTTATACTTACCGCTTGTTATCCCTTTGGTGTAAATGAGTCGTTTTTTAGAAATTTTGATGCATTTGACATTGGTTTTGATACATTGAGCCTATAGTATTGTTTTGTTAAACATATAGTGATTATACGAATGCATTTCATTTGAGTTGGGATCTTGTATTGAGAATGGAATAGTTCTATCACGTTAGCTTCGACTTCATGAATCACCTTAACTAGTGAACGATTATGGTAGTTCTTAATGACCTGGTTACCTAGAACTTATATTAGTAACTTTGAGGCGAAATAGAAAGGTCGTCGTGGTTAGGTACGGGATGATGGTTTTGGCATTTATTTTGACCCGATCAGAGCCAAAGTCCAACCTAAACGATTAATCCATTGTTACCCCTCTAAGCCTTTTGTAGGGTGGTTAGACCGCCGCCCGAACTGACCATTTTGTTACTAACCCGTATAATCGATGTCCCTAGCCTTATTTCGGTCTACGTATCTTTGACTACCTTGCAATTGAGCTTTTATTTTCGCACATTTATACGATGTTGCGAGGTGTTGTGGTATGAGAGTGCTGTTGTGACATTGTATTATTCGAGTTATCCGGTAAGAGAGCGTGACAGTGTGTTGGTTCGACTTTGTTCGGAATTTTGATGTGTATAGTTTTATACATACTGGTATATAGTTTGGAAAAAAATATAAGAAAAAAAAAAGAAAAAAGAAAAAAAAAAAATAATGAAAAAGAGAGTGTATATATATTTATAGTATGTGTTTTTATTTTTAGAAAGTGTCTAGAAAATAATGGACCAAGTTATTGTTGTTTAGAGTTGGAGTTGGGGTTTATTTCGGATATCAAGATTGTTTTTATAGTGGGAGAGTTGGAGGCGTTTGAAACCGAGTTTCATATATATTTTTCTCGGTTAAAGCACGTTTGCACCTTCTCTTTCTATTTTTATCGTAAATATCCTTTCGTAGCCCTAACCTAAGCCTAAACGATATAACCGTGCAAGTCTTGCATGACCGTACTAGACGATGATAGACCTCGATTAGTGGAGATGTTTACGACGTATAAGCCTATGGTGTAGCCTCGGTACATTATACGTCTATAATCTAAACCGGTCATTGGTGATAAATGTTGAAAAAGCTATACACACACACACGTTCTTTTCTCGATACAAGGTAGAACTTAAATCTTATGCATTTGTGTCATTTACTTGTGTTTTACCATTTCAATTCTTATAGACTAGATGTATGATTGCAATGTTGACTCCATCTTTATTTTTGAATCGCCCATTTTTGCTCGAGGGCGAGCAAACGCTAAGTAGGGGGTAGTTGATGAGAGTCAAATTGGCTATCATTTTCTATGTAATTATACCCCGTTTATACCTCGTTTTATATGTTTTCTGAGACATTTGGTTGTATTTTGATGTATTTACACCTTGGTTATCATTTCGGGACCTAGGACGTAAAGTCCGGGATTCTCGGTCTTTTTCGGTGTAATTTACTATACTCTCGGTCACCCTAGTGTCCTGTAGGGATTATGTGTGGTATTTGTTGTGATTTTGTACAGGACTTAGGTGTTTGAGATGTCCGGAAGGCGAGATACGAGGATTGGAACGTGTGCCCGAAGCTTAAACGTTCAAACGGATCAAAACGCGGTGGTACTACAACCATACCTTCCATTGATCTGCATTTTGATCTACCTTAGAAGCATTTTCTGGCCTGGACATCTTCATGAAAGTTGTAGAAAATTTCATTATATTTCCAACAGATTTTGAATCACTCGATTTGGAGCTCTACACACAAAGTTATGGCCGTTTTTCTGAGGGCCTGTCACCATAGAAAATTGCTGATAGGTTTTCTTCATGGATTTTTTTGACGGGCGGCCCCCGCCGCATAGCGCCCGCCTAGCAGCCCAGATCTGAAAAAACACTTTAAATACCCCCTCATTTTGATCTAGATCGGCTCCCTTCTCTTTTAGATCGGTTTTGACAGCTTTTTTCTGCGTTTTTTCTTCATCTCCCTTAGATTAGATTAGTTTAGATGTATATTAGCTTAGATTAGTTGTAGATCGTTGTAATCCGGAGGATCTCGGTGATAGCTTGACGCGTTATTGACGGGATTTCGCTCGGAGATTCGATTTTCTACGGCATAATATATTCGGTATTTCATTTTCATTTCTTGTTCTTGCTTTCAATCATGGTTTATGTTAACTATTATTGTTGATTTCTTGTTGTTTTTCTTGTTATGATGAGTAGCTAGTTTTTCCAATAGTCGAGATATGTGATAGCCTTTGAAATCGAATCCTTAGCTCGTTGATTGAAGTGTTTTGATGTTATGATTGTTAGATTCTCGGTGTTGTTATCGTTCTAGAACTTATTCTTAATGACTTTTATTGAACTCGCGACTCGATAATCGTATTTCACGTATCGTCTTTACATATGTATTTTGCAAGAGGGTACGGGAAAAGGGGTTCTAGGATCACCCTGTAGGACCGACTGAGTTGTTTAGATTCGGTTTCGTGTGTGAGGTTTATATCATTGTTAATGAGCGTCTCATAGATCGTAGACCGTGTCGGGTCAGTTAAATCCGGTCAGCGGACTGTTGAACCTAACATAGGAGGGTAGATTATTGAATTAATGTCTATACTCGGAATTAGGAAACGACACCCTTTGAGTGACAACGAGGCGGACTGTTGAACCTAACATAAGAGGGTAGATTATTGAATTAATGTCTATTTTCGGAAATAAGAGACGACACCCTTCAACGATGCCGAGAACATTAGAGTTTGTCGAAACACTTCCGGAAACGAGTTAGGGTTAGAGAGTAGTTGGTTGGATAATAGCTCGGCTATCTTGTTTTTTGTAGTTTAAAACCTTTTCTCTTATGTTTATTTAGTTGTTAGAACCGGTGATCTGACAAATCACCATGTTCAATTATTGTGTTGACCTGAACTAGGGACGAGACCGACTTTGGTACTCGACCAGATTCCCTGTGGGATACGACTTTGACTCACCAATTCTAAGCTACGGATACGACACTTAGAAAAGGCCGATCACCTTCCTTTGACTCACCAATTTATCGTTTTCATTCATAAGGTTTGCAAAGAGCTCCCGTAAATCCGAACCCGTAAAATTGACCCGGTACGAGACATCCTCTCGCCGGTTTTTCAATAGAGATTGGACACTTCCAGAAAAATAGAGACCGATCATGCCCACTATAAATCTCCTTCATAGTGCGGCGGTCAAAGGACCTACCAACACAAGGACGTAACCTCGGCAAGAATTTTAGATGAAGTCACTAGCGCCGAGATGTGAGGCATGCCGACGTGACGCCTCCACATTCCTCCCTATGCCCCACCACCACGAGCCCCTAAACAATCCTAACCTACGGCGCCGCGTGGCCTTTCCGGGTCAATCCTTACCGGCGTGTACCGGGTCAAACTAGTAGTATGGTGAGTCGAGTGTCGAATCCTCGGGGAACTTGGTAATTTCTTTTAATGTGGTTAAACACCAAAGAGTCGTTATTAACTCGATCTAAACCGCAATTTTATAACACAGATCACTACTATTCTAGTTAACATAAAATAAATACGTAAATTAAAAACTATACTAACATGATATATATAAATACATAAATATATATAGATCTGCATAAACCGCAATTTATATATATAGATATAAGTATATATAGATACCAAAATATTAAACATATAATTTTAGAGAACTGGCCAAAACTTATATAATTGGTTTATACGATCTTTCGATTAAATGAAATGTGTTCGATCTCTCCTTTTATTTTAGGTCCAATTGAGTAAATGAAACGGTGCACTCCTGAGGTAAACAATTCCTCCTCACATGAGCGTATGAAATTGTCATATGTCCATTGCATCAGTCCAAGGTCCACAACTGTTACGGTTTTTCTGAACAGGTCCCGAGTACAAATCTACCTTTAGATAAAAAGGAGTCATTCCGTTCGTCAAACGGTCAATTTTATTTTAAAGGCTCCGGTTGTCAAAGCCGGACGATTCAACTTTCCGGTTTAAGTTTCAATTAAACTGATGATTTAACATTATTACGATCTCGAGTACAAATTATAATAAAATTCATTTCTCCCAAAACAAATCTACCCCCGGGTAGGAAATCGGATTCCGTTATCACGTTGTTCACACGGCCAATTTTACCCTCCGGTTTTTCTATCTTTTATCTCATATCCTGACTACGAGGCGTCAATTCATAATTAGATTATGAATTCCTCGTATCGATTAAATACGTTAATACGAATACGATCAAAATAGAAAAAGATTCAATTAACTCAATTTTAATCATTTTAACTTAACAACATTTCTTTAACGAAAAGATCGAAATAAAACCGATTACATAGCTTTGGCCGCATTATATTTAGCCTAAAAACATTATAACAACGAAAATTATAAAAACAAACATAAATACTTAAGAAAAGTTACCCGGTTACAAATGCTTTGAATCGAGTTGTATTCTTCCGACATTACAACGACTTCTACAACACCGAACTTCCGAGACTTTCCCGAGCATTATAACGATACTTAAAACTACATTATTACGGCGTAAGGCCTTATTTACAAACTACAAAATAAAAAAAGAAAAGAAAAGAGAGAGGAGATATATATATATATATATATGAGATTGTATATATATATTTTGGTACCTCCCGATCTGTTCTCTGCTCATCTTCTTATATAGGCAAAGGTCTCAAGGCCGGACCGGTCCGGGATCAAGCCGGATCGGTCCGGACTAATGATTACATCCACTAACTTGATCTCTTCAGCATGTGCGTAGATTATATATATTTTTATATATAATTATTAAACTTCTAAAATTCATATCTCGAGTTCTGGACCTCCAAAATTTGCAAACGAAATGCCAAAATTAAGGTCTCGAGAAACTCTACAACTTTCATGAAGGACTCTTCTTCAGATAACGCCTTCTTGATAACCTCGTGTTCCTCCGAAGCTTTTTCGGGATTTTTCTTAACCCAAATCGATTAGCCACTTGATCACTGTTTAAGTTGTAGACCTCCAATCTTCATAATTTAAATTGCATTGGAAAGCTTTCGGTAAAATCTACAACTTTCGTGAACACTTTTTTTGAAAATGTCGTTTTGATGAGCCATTCGTTTGTCGAAGACATTTCTCGATTATTACTTAACTAGATTGATTGGCCACTTGTCCACTTAAGCTATTCAATTGACCATTTAAGCTCGTGGCATTCTCTAAATCATTCCAGAGATATGATTATACTTCAATATGTCGATTTTCGGGGTCTCGGTTTATAAATCTGCAATAAAATACCACAAATACCCACGTAAATCTGACACGACACTCCGATTTACTAAAATCGGTACAAAATTACAACTTTTTACTATTTTTACTACTAACTACTCTAAATTATAAAGATTACCATTTCATACTATTTATACCATAATTTCATATATTTTACATAGAATTCGTTGATAAAACATAATAATATAACGTATTTTTAATCATATAAAAATAATACATCAAATTACTCCCCACTTAGCTTTTGATCGTCCTCGAGCAAAAATAAGCGGTAATAAAAGATAGTATAATTTATCAGATTTCAGTTTATATTGTCAATATTATATTATCTATCTTAATTTAAAATCTTAAGAAGACAGAAAGAGTATATAAATTAAATAACTTAATAATCAAATATTATTTAGATAAAATTGTACATGTAATACTTTAATAAGTATAAATAAAATATTAGAATTATTTTTAATCGCAACTATTATGAAATTCTGGAATCGGAAACTTCGGTTAGGTAGTCGACAAAAATGGCTTATAGAGTTTAGGTTCAAGATGTTGGTTAATCGGAAAAAAGGGAAATCAAAAAGAGAGAGAGGCAAGTCGTACGTACCTACATCTTCATATTCTTGAAAAAAAACGTAATCTCGATTAATAGCATCTTTCTTTCTTCTTCTTCTTTTTTTTTTTTTTTTTTTTTAAGATTAAGAACTAAAAGCGTGAGTGTGTGTAGAAAATCAAACTTACAGGCATTGCTTCATCAAGATTGATCGGAGTACTACTCTTTCGATCGAAAATTACAAGTCCGGTTTCCTTAAACTTGTAATAATTCCTGAGATCTTATGATTCAACTTTTTCTTTTTCATTTTATCTTGTGCCTTCATTCCCAGCAATAGGACATTTCTAGATAATACCCTAGCTGGACTACTATCATCGTGCAATCGGGAGCTTAATTACCTCATAATGATATAGGACATTTCGTGATAATACCCTACTCACTCCAATCATTGGTAGCTACAACCGATCGCTTCTTTTTATTTTTAAGTTGTTAATCACGTATAAGGAAGATACCGATATTTGATTAATTCTCGTGTAAATATGGTGCTTCGTTCTTAATTTATAATATTAATATATCCGAACTTATTACCAAAATTGACTATCTTGCAAGTGTCATGAGGTAAGATCGAATATACTACTACTTATCTAATCTTTCCAATCTCAAAGATATACCAAAACTTAGCTTTTATGTCTCCATCTCTTTTTATAAGTACGTACAAACTTGCGGAATTTTAAGGAAATGTAAACCAAAATTAGCTAAAGCTTGGTTAATTAATTACAATTGACAATTTCGAGTGAGGTCTTGATCACTCTAATCAAGGCTGAGGTAGGTTATTTGGCTATAGTTATATTTTTGTGGTGCCAAAAATCAACATACTTAGTCCAATCCAAACTCATAATTCATATTGAAAATGATTCTAAAAATTTTACTTATAAATATCAACATACTTATATAATTTTATAAAAACAATATCTAATATTAATTACTCAATTATATAAACTTAAAATCTTATTAAAATCTAAATTAGACATATAATATAATTATTTTTAACTATTTTTCGAAAATTTTAATGAATTTTCTAACCTATCTCTACTCCCCACTTACGAAGTGGCATCGTCCCGATGTTCAATGAGTAGTAAAAGAAGTAGGTTCGAAAATGAAATTAAAATTATCTATTAACGTTATTTTTCTGATTTTATTTTAGCGTATACTAATTATAAAACAAACAAACTTAAAAAACTAAGACATATATATTAAACAAGATACATTATTACAAACTTAAAAGAAAAACGTAAACTTAAATAAAGAAAATAAAACTTAACTTAATTTAACTTATTAAAACTTAAATATCACTAATAAACAACTCTCTAGATGGTGGACGAACAACCCGGTGTATCAACCGGTAGCAATCCAAACCGACTATCTCTAGACGGAAAAATTTCATCCGTCTCCAAACTCTTCTACTCCATTCGAAGAATACACAAACGCGATATCATCCATGAATTAGGCATAGGTTTCCCCCTACTACCTCTCGTGATCCCAAACTCCAACACTGTCCTTTGAATCAATATACCACAATCGACAAATACACCGAATGCCAAAGCAAAAAGTAGAAGCATTTCATTCTCAGCCAAACTTCCAAAATCCCAGGTGGGATAAACTCTAGAATTTATAAAATGCTTCCACGCCTTTAGATGCGGAAGTAGAGCTCGTGTTGACATGTCGTGATTTGTATCAAATAGTGGGAACAGACATTGGAACGACTCGTGTACTTTATTCAAATGATTAGAGGGATTTTGTAGTCCCCATTGCATTTCAAAATGCGGCATCGTAACTGGTGGAATTTCAAAGATTTGGTTGATAACAGATGAAGAGAAGGGAACAGCCACTCCTCTTACTAGAACAATCTGAGTGATATCGACCATAGATGTCGTCATAAGTGCAGAATAAAATTCTCGCACTATTGAGACATTTATCCGTCCTCTCGGTGTACTGACAAATTTTTTCCAACCAAAACTTCGAATGATAGTTTTTCCCCATTGATCAAGCTTATCTAAATTTAAACCTTTCTCCAATAGAATTGGAGAATTCGCAAAACGATTGTGTAAAATGATACTCTCATTGGAAGCTTGAGATTCCGGATGATTCGGTGTATGAGGCTCGTAAGAATTAACCGACGGTGAGGAGTGGTTCGACATTTTTAAAACTTGATAAAAAGTGAAAGAAGTAAAGTTGAAGGTAGATAGACAGTGAAAGAATGAGCAATTGTTGCTCCTGCCTTTACTTCTTTAAATAGATGGTAAAAGTATACGTACGTGGCTGCATTAGACAGACTTCAAAATGACTCAGCCTTCTTTTCTTCACGGCCCGGTCCGAGAATAGGCCGGACCGGTCCGGCCTCATCCTACTTTTACTGAGGGACAGAGGTAAAAGACAACTTGTGTTTTGTTTTTTTACTTCACGTGCCTAACCTATCTACTTGAGGATATGAAAAGATTCATTTAAATTGATACTAACGGGTAAAACAACACATTATATTTTTGTAAAAATGACGTAGTAATACTACAAAAATTATTTTTGGGATTTTTTTATAGTTTTTATAAAAACTAGACCGATTTAAAATACAAACAAAAAAAAAACGATTGTAAAATCAAACTAAACGAAAACAAACCAATATCTAAATGACAAATGTCGAATAAAAAGTGCAATAAAAATGTTTAATCAAACACAATTATTAAATTCAATCTTCATCGTAGTCTTCCTCAGGATCAACTTGAAAACTCGAACTCGGAAACGACTGAGAAGCTGATGGCTGAACTGTAGTCGTGGTCCTGACTGAACTATCAAGACCCATCGAACTCATGCCGCCGTGATATGTGCAAACTCGGTGAATCCTCCCCAACTCGACATTGCCGGTCTCTCGAACACCCGTCGAAAATACACCCGTTCCACTAGATTGGCTTCCAAAAGGATATGACGATGGATGAAAGCTCGAAGGTGGTGGAATAGGTGTTACCCACTCGGTAAGGTATAAGGCTCGACGACAAGGTGGATAGGCAGATCATCAAAAGTAGGATTACGAAGCAACCGCTCGTTCCTTCTTAAACCTCTACGAATATCATCACACCACCGCCTAGTACTCTCAAGATATAAAGCCACATTGGCTTGACCACGTGCAACATCCGTCACTAAAGATTGAAACATGTCATATGTGACAAAGTTGTTGGAGAAAGGAGTTTGTTGAGGCCGACTAGAAAAAGATGGAAAAGAGGAAGATGATGTAAAACGGTGGGGGCCGGCCGAGTTTGACGTCTTCTAATCAAAGATCTAATACTACCATCCGGAAGACTAGTCAAACTAGGTCCAATCGATTTCCATCGCCCGAGATAACTTGTCATTAGGCAGAATGGTACTCCCAACCTACGACATAAATCGTAGATAAAACAAGGGAAGTATAGATGACTCCCTGGTCTGGCGATGACAATACTTTCAAAAATTCTTTTAAACATGACCTTTCCAACATCCACTCTAACATCGTTTACCATCGCCCAAGCGATACAAACATCTTCCTTTCCAAAAGCGGTGTGTTTACGAGAAGGATAGAGATTATGGCTAATAAATCTTTTAATTGCCCTCAACCCTCTAAAACAATTCCCGTAGTTAAACCGATTTTCGACCCACACAGCGGTCGGGTCAAAAACAGTCTGGGCTTTCAGGGCAGTCTGCTCAAAGCTAGCAGGATCATCTAAATTATAAACTACCCTGTAATCCTCCTCCTCAGGAAATTCTTCAACTCCTAGGATTGCATTAATGACGGCAGGGTTAAAAGGAATATTTCTGGCTCGTAAGGGTACAGTTTGCGACTGAGTAAGCTGCTCTTCTGACAATGTAGATAAAACCGAATAAAACTCAGCTACTATAGTCGTGTTAATCTCCCATTCCCTTCTGGCTGCTAAATCTAACCACTGACGTCTCGTAAAAATGTTTTTAACTTCATCACCTAAATCATCCAAGTCTAATCCTTTTTCAACCAGAACATCACGTTTACTATAAATGTTCTCATACGCTTTCTTAGCCTCAGGTGATGCGGTTTTTTCAAAGCTTACGGCTTCTTCCTCAGATGATAAAATTACCGTGCCTACGACAGAGTTGATATAGGAATGTTCGATTTTCGCTTTTTAGAGACTCTCCTACTCGACTCAGCCATTCTACGATATTGGTAATGCCAATCAACAACAAAAACAACAACAAAAACAACAAAAAATAAAAATGTCACAACACACTCAAAAATCAAAACAGTTGAAATTACTCTAAAAAATTATGAAAAATACGAAATTGATAACTAGATAAACTAAATTATACCTTAATATGTAGAAAACGTTGAAAAGTAGGCCGGAAAAGTTGAAAAGTCGCCGGAATGAAATGGAGCTTGTTTTTGACCCTTTTTGAATTTTCCAATTTGTGTTGAAGAGAGGAGATGATAATGAGAAGAAATTAAGTAATGGTGTAGTGTGAGATGAAGTTTTGTTGACGAAAAGTGAAAAAATTTCGTAATGGTGGGGTTTGGGTGTTATGCGGCTGTTAGAAAAAAATTTAGGGAAGAAGAAGAAGAAAAGAAGGGTCCCCGTCCTTTTTTATGTTTTTAGACCCCGGACCGGTCCGGGTTAAGGCCGGATCGGTCCGTGCCCAATTTTTTTTTTTACCTTTTCGATTTTTTTTTGACTTTTTATGATTTTTGATGAAAACTTATAAAAATTCTAATAAAACTTAATTAAAATCTTGAAAATAAGTTTATAAAATTTTTAAAACTTACTAAAAATAAAATTTGAAGAAAATTTTATAATTTTATAACAATTTCTAAAAATTTAATAAAATCTTTATAACACTTTACTAAAAAGCTTATAAAATTTTAATAAATTTTTATCAACTCTTATAAAACATCTAAATTAAAACTAAAAAACTTTTATAAAACTTTTATAAAACTCCTCAAATTTCATAAAGATCCAATTTTATAAAATTTTCAGAAGTTATGCGAAAACTTTATAAAATAAAATAAAATAAAAGACTCGAAACTTAAGGGGTTCCTGATTCTTCGAAATCTAAATCTTCCAAAGTTCTGATATAACGCTCGATCAACCTAACTCCTAAAAACGAGGCATTTGAATTATCTCTCGGAATTCCATCGGGATTTTCGGATAACCACCTAATCGTTCCCTTCTTAATAACATTCAAACACTCATCCTGAGATTTAGTTGTGTTTTTTCCACAGCGTCCAACATGTTCACTTTTTCCACAGATTCTGCATCTCATTAGAAACTTTGCCCTTCTTTTTATCGCACTTCTTGATGTTCCATTACATACTTCTCTCAATCTCGATCTCTCTCAACAATTTCTTGTTTTGTTCAAAAACTAAAGCTTCTATAGAAAACGCGACATCTTTATCAAGGCCTAATTTTAAAAGTAAAATAAAAACTCCTATTCTATCTAAAAAAGACATCCAGCTTTTTTACGTCTATCCGGTAAAAGACGAAAAGAGTTTAAACATAATTAAAAATACGTAAAAGTAGAGTAAAGATAGATAGCACCCGGTATTCGGCCGATTCTAGTTTCTCTCGCTTTTCGCTCTTTTATTTTCCTCTCGTTTTTTCAATTTGTCGGGGGATCAATCGGTAGCATTATTTCTTCTTTCAAAGGTGATTCCTTCTCCCTCCACAAATAACTTTACTCTGTGGCCATTGGCTATAAAAGTTGTATTTCCATCGCTAGTTCAACAAATCCGCTTTGTAAACCCGTGTTACTTTAAATGGACCTCGTCCATCTTGATTTAAGCTTACCTAGGAAACAACTTTAAACGTGAATTGTACAAAAGCACTCGATCACCTACATGGAACTCACGCTTAAAGATTCTCTTATCATGGAAAGATTTCGTGCGTTCCTTGTAGATTCGAGCATTTTCATAAGAATCGAGACGAAATTCTTCTAGTTCTCAATTGAAGCAATCTATGATCACCGACAAATTTTAGATCGAAATTTAGAAATCTAATAGCCCGTAAGGCTCGGTGTTCTAACTCAACTGGGAGATGACAAGACTTACCAAAGACTAACTTATAGGGAGAACAACCAATTGGTGTTTTAAAAGCTGTTCTGTACGCCCATAATGCATCATCTAATTTAACTGCCCAGTTTTTACGATTTGAATCAACTGTTTTTTCCACGATTCTTTTAATCTCTCTATTCGATACCTCTACCTGACCACTAGTTTGTGGATGATAGGGCGTTCCTAACTTATGCGTTACACCATATTTTTCAACTATTTTAGTAAATGGTCTATTACAAAAGTGTGAACCTCTATCACTAATGATTGCCCTCGGAATGCCATATCTGGTAAATATATTCTTTTTAAGAAATCGTATGACAACTTTGGTATCATTAGTGGGAAGAGCTTCACTTCTACCCATTTCGAAACATAATCTACCATTACAAGAATAAATCTTTTTCCAAAAGATATAGGAAAAGGTCCCATGAAATCTATACCCCAAACATCAAATAACTCACATTCTAAAATAGGTTGCATAGGCATTTCATGTTTTTTAGATACATTTCCCCATTTTTGACAAGATTCACAAGATTTAACATACTTATAAGCATCTCTATATAGTGTAGGCCAATAAAAACCACATTGTAAAACTTTAAAAGCAGTTTTCCAACCTCCATGATGACCTCCTGCCTCACGATCATGACAAAACAATAAAATACTTAAAATTTCATTATCAGGCACACATTTTCTGATTATCCCATCCGAACACTTACGGAAAAGGTCTGGTTCCTCCCAGTAATAAATTTTTAAGTCGTAAAAGAATTTCTTTTTCTGCTGCCAAGTCCAATGAGACGGAATATAATCACAAAGTTAAGTAATTAATGATATCTCCAAACCAAGGTGACATTTCCTTAAAGGAATTCTATTTTTTAATAACTGCATGGTTGAAGGAGTATCTATTCTAAATAGTTGTTCATCGTGAAATGAATCTTTAATTTCATTCCCTATTTCTTCCTCGCCTCCATTCTACTTAGATGATCCGCTACTACATTCTCACTTCCTTTTTTATCTTTAATTTCAATATCAAATTCTTGAAGTAGGAGAATCCATCTAAGAAGACGTGGTTTCGCATCCTTCTTACTCAAGCAAATACTTCGTAGCCGAATGGTCCGTGTAGATTATTACCTTAGAACCAACAATATATGATCTAAACTTATCTAAGGCAAAAATTACAACCAACAGCTCTTTTTTTCTCGTAGTTGCATAATTAAGTTGAGCCGCGTTTAATGTGTGTGTGAGAAGCATAGTAGATAGCTTTGAGAATTTTATTATACCTTTGACCTAAAACAGCTCCTACAAATAAATCGCTAGCATCACACATAATCTCAAAAGGTAAATTCCGGTCCGGTGATACCAATACCGGTGCAAGAATCAACTTCGCTTTCGTGGTCTTAAATGATTCCATACATTTACTATCAAACTTAAAAGGTACTTCTTTTTCAAGCAAATGACTTAGAGGCTTTGCTATCTTCGAAAAATCCGCAATAAATCTCTTATAAAATCCCGCATGTCCAAGAAATCCTCTTAGAGTCCTTAGATTCACCGGTGGTGGTAATTTTTCAATCACCTCGACTTTAGCTTTATCATCACTTCAATTCCTATTTCGTAGATTCTATGACCTAGAACAATTCCTTCGATACCATTAAGTGACATTTTTCCCGCTTTAAAACTAAATTGGTATCCTCACAAATGTTGTAACACTTTTTCTAAGTGCGACAAACATTTACCAAAAGAATCTCCGTAAACACTAAAGTCGTCCATAAAAATTTCTAAGAATTTCTCAACCATATCGAAAAATATAGACATCATACATCTTTGAAACGTAGCAGAGCATTACATAAACCAAACGGCATTCTCTTATACGCAAAAGTTCCATAAGGACAAGTGAAAGTAGTCTTTTCCCTATCTCCCGCCGCAATGAAAATCAGAAATATCCCGAATAACCATCTAAGAAACAAGAATATTTATGTCCACTTAAACGTTCCAACATTTGAACTATGAATGGAAGTGGATGATGATCTTTCTTAGTATGATCATTTAGCTTTCTAAAATCAATGCACATTCGATATCCCGTAATTTCCCTTGTTGGAATCCATTCATTCTTATCATTCTCTTTCACCGTGAAACCTCCTTTCTTTGGTACAACTTGAGTTGGACTTACCCATTCACTATCCGATATAGGAAAGATTATTCCCATTTCTAATAGCTTAATCACCTCTTTCTTAACGATTAACCGTAAATTCGGGTTGAGGCGGCGTTGCGGTTGAATACAAGGTTTAGCATCTTCTTTCAAAATTATCTTATGAACACAAATCTCGTGGCTAATACCTCGAATATCGGCAATCGTCCATCCAAAAGCTTTCTTATGCTTTCTTAACATTCTAAGTAATTGATCTTCTTGTTGCTCGCTTAAAGTTGATGAAATAATAATCGGTAATAGATTATCGCTTTCAAGAAAAGCATATTTCGATTTAAAGGTAACGGTTTCAATTCCGCATTCTTCGGCGGATCTTCTATTGACGATTTAAGAACTGGTCCTTCTAGTTCTAACTCCAAATACTTATGCCATGGTGGCTTAAAAGTAAAGCTTCCTTTATCTAGAGAAAGGATTATCTCTTTCATTTCAATGTCTTCCTCATCTTCTTTATAGATAGACATAGTTAAGCATTCTTCTAATCTGTCTTCAAAAGTTGGTAACTGATTATCATAGACAGAATGAATATCTTCTATAAAAGAACATGATTCTGGTGATGTATATGGATGGTTCATAGCTTTGAAAATATTGAAAGCAACTTCATCTTCATTGACTCTCAAAATTAATTCTCCTTTCTGAACATCGATTAAAGTTCTTCCTGTAGCTAGAAATGGACGACCTAAAATAAGTGGCGCTGAATATCCTTCTTCCATTTCCATAACTACAAAGTCTACTGGAAAATAGAATTTGTCTACTTTAACCAATACGTCCTTAATAATCCCTTTAGGGTACTTAATCGATCTATCCGCCATTTGCGTAGTCATTTCGCCTTAGTAAGCTTTCCTATGCCTAGCTTTTTATAATCCTCATAAGACATGAGATTTATACTAGCTCCTAGATCACATAAGACCTTCTTAAACAAATCCTCCAATTTCACATGGAATCGTAAAACTTCCAGGATCTTTCGCCTTAGGTGGTAACTTATGCCGCAATTGCGTAACATTCTTCATTTAGGCATATATTCTCATATTCCTCTAATTTTTTCTTATTTGATAGTATATCTTTCAGAAACTTTCCATAGGCAGGTATATTAATCAGAGCTTCGATAACAGGGATATTAACATGAAGATGACGAAAAGTATCAAGGAAACGAGCATACTTCTTATCAATTTTTGCCTTTTTGATTTGATCTTTAGGAGGGTAAGGTAAAGATTCTAAATCTATAACCTTTGGCTCCTTAGTCAATTTCTCTTTTCCTTTTTCCTTAAACCTTTGAGTATTACTTGATCGCCATGTTTCAGGTTCTTGAATTTTTTCCTTTAAATTGTTCCCCGAATCAATCTCTACTCGTACTCTTTCGGTTCTTCCCGTTTCTCATCCTTATTACCAGCTTTCATCTATTCTAACATGTTCCTTGAATAAATTCCTTAAATCTTTATCCATAGGGTCTTTCAAAATCCTAGGGATTTTTACCCATTTTTCACCTTCATTCTCGCATTCCAAACTTCTATTCCTTTTCAAGAAATTCTCTATAATTTCTTCTTCCTCATCGTTGAATTCAATTTCATCTTTAGTTTCATCATTCTTTCCATCTAAGTCATTTTCTACTTCATTATTCCCAAAGTTTTCAACTCCATTACTACCACGTAGCTTTCTACTTCTCGTAACTACAACATTTACCTCTCTTGGGTTTCTTTCGTTGTTGCTTGGTAATCCTCCCTGGGGTCTACCGTTGTTACGTTCACCTTCCCTACTCAAATGATCTTCCATATTCCTCGGTGAGGCTTCTATCGTTCTCATTCTCGGTATCATGTCCACTCATAGATGTTTTCATTGTACTCATATCTTTAGTGACTCGTACCAATAGAAGTCATCATTGTTTCCATATTCTTAGATTGAGTAGATACTACACCCATCATATTTTCCATTAGTTTTTCCCATTTTTCAACTCCTTCGCAGTTGAGTTGAACTCGAGTTACCGGTATACTTTGAGTGGTATGTTGAGGATAGGATCTAGGTAATGATTGTAAATTCGATTAGATGTATTTTCTTGATAAACTTGGTTATTATTCCTATATGGGACTGGATACGGCGGTTGTCCTTGCTTACTAGGGTTTTCAGACCATCGATAAGTAGGGTGATCTCTTCTAATAGCATTAAACGAGTTCGAATATGCATTGTTCAAATTCCTATGCTGCTGAAGAAAACTCACCTCCTCTCTTGAATATCCTGTTGGTTCTTCACTCCCTAATGGCATATTATCCTGATTTGAGTATTCAGTTGGTGTACTATTTTCTGAACTTTGGTTCTTGTTTTGTAGGCCATCAAACTTCCTACTCAAATTTTCTAAATGTGCTAGAACTTCCGTATTAGATGTACATTCTCCTGCAAAAGCTACTTTTCTGGTGCTAGAACCGGTTTCCCACATTCTGTTATTTTTGGAAATCTTTTCTATAGCATCGTAAACTCGTTTGAGCTTCACTCATCATTAACGAACCACCACATGCATGATCTACATCCGCACGCGAATCTTTTCTCAATTTACGACGAAGAGTTGAATTTGCATATCTAAGGAATAACCATGATCGGGACAAGCTCTTAACAGCTTTTTAAACCTTTCCCACGCATTCCCAAGAGTTTCCTCGCATCCTTGTCTAAAGTTAGCAACCTCGACTTTTAATTCCAAATTTCGTCCCGGGAGTGAAATATTGTTTCGTAAATTCGCTTTGAATCTCCTCCCAACTAGTAAGTGAATGATGTGGAAGAGACATAAACCAATCTCGGGCTCGTCCTTTTAAAGAAAAAGGAAACATAGTCATCCTCGTTAATTCCTTATGAGCACCTTGACTTTTGGCTGTATTGCACAGTTCTTCAAAAAGATAGAGATGATGATGTGGATCTTCATCATCCTCTCCTAGGAATTGGGCTCTTGCGTCAATTAAACCAAAAAGATGAGACTTAATTTCGAAATTATTCGCTCCTTCATTAGGTAAAAGTATGGGATTATTAGTCTGGTTTCTTCTCACGGTTTGATCACAGATAGGTCTCGGGTTTGGCGGATTGTTACGATTATTCGGTTCCGATTCGATTATTTCTATTATTATTATTATTATTATTATTATTATTATTAGGTTAACAGGGGTTCTCGTCCATGCCCTAGAGCATGATCTAGCCTCTCGTTCATTTGTTTCATCACTAGTTTCAGCCATTCTCGTATTTCTGTTTGAAGAGATTCTTGGTCCGGATTTCCCCGACTAGTATGACCACGTTTACTCTCTACTCTTAACTGCCTTTCGTAAGTGTTTATGTCAGGCTTATAAGGAGTGAGCGGGGCCTTACCACTTCTGGTCATCAACTAACGAAAATAGAAAATAACTAGAAATTGATAGTAGTAAAAATTGGTAATTTACCTATAAGGTAACAACCAACGAAAAATAAAATAGAAATGGGATAAGAAAAGTGTTGACTTATTCTCGAGAATTTTGAGCTAATACAAGTAGTAACCATAGACACAAAAAAAAGAAATTAGCGACGTTCCCCGGCAACGGCGCCAAAATGCTGACAGACCTAAACCTAACCTTGAGAACGGCGCCAGAAAGCTGACGTGGCCTTTCCTGGGTTAAACAATCCTTACCGGCAGTGTACCGGGTCAAACTGTAGTGCTAGTATGGTGAGTCAGAGTGTCGAATCCTCAGGGAACTTGGTAATTTCTTTTAAGTGTGGTTAAACACCAAAAAGAGCCGTTATTAACTCGATCTAAACCGCAATTTTATAACACAGATCACTACTATTCTAGTTAACATAAAATAAATACGTAAATTAAAAACTATACTAACATGATATATATAAATACATAAATATATATAGATCTGCATAAACCGCAATTTATATATATAGATATAAGTATATATAGATACCAAAATATTAAACGTATAATTTTAGAGAACTCGGCCAAAACTTATATAATTGGTTTATACGATCTTTCGATTAAATGAAATGTGTTTGATCTCTCCTTTTATTTTAGGTCCAATTGAGTAAATGAAACGGTGCACTCCTGAGGTAAACAATTCCTCCTCACATGAGCGTATGAAATTGTCATATGTCCATTGCATCACCCAAGGTCCACAACCGTTACGGTTTTTCCGAACAGGTCCCGAGTACAAATCTACCTTTAGATAAAAAGGAGTCATTCCGTTCGTCAAACGGTCAATTTTATTTTAAAGGCTCCGGTTGTCAAAGCCGGACGATTCAACTTTCCGGTTTAAGTTTCAATTAAACTGATGATTTAACATTATTACGATCTCGAGTACAAATTATAATAAAATTCATTTCTCCCAAAACAAATCTACCCCCGGGTAGGAAATCGGATTCCGTTATCACGTTGTTCACACGGCCAATTTTACCCTCCGGTTTTTCTATCTTTTATCTCATATCCTGACTACGAGGCGTCAATTCATAATTAGATTATGAATTCCTCAGATCGATTAAATACGTTAATACGAATACGATCAAAATAGAAAAAGATTCAATTAACTCAATTTTAATCATTTTAACTTAACAACATTTCTTTAACGAAAAGATCGAAATAAAACCGATTACATAGTTTTGGCCGCATTATATTTAGCCTAAAAACATTATAACAACGAAAATTATAAAAACAAACATAAATACTTAAGAAAAGTTACCCGGTTACAAATGCTGAATCAGAGTTGTATTCTTCCGGACATTACAACGACTTCTACAACACCGAACTTCCGAGACTTTCCCGAGCATTATAACGATACTTAAAACTACATTATTACGGCGTAAGGCCTTATTTACAAACTACAAAATAAAAAAAGAAAAGAAAAGAGAGAGGAGATATATATATATATATATATATATATATATATATAGAGATTGTATATATATATTTGGTACCTCCCGATCTGTTCTCTGCTCATCTTCTTATATAGGCAAAGGTCTCAAGGCCGGACCGGTCCGGGATCAAGCCGGATCGGTCCGGACTAATGATTACATCCACTAACTTGATCTCTTCAATGTGCGTAGATTATATATATTTTTATATATAATTATTAAACTTCTAAAATTCATATCTCGAGTTCGGACCTCCAAAATTTGCAAACGAAATGCCAAAATTAAGGTCTCGAGAAACTCTACAACTTTCATGAAGGACTCTTCTTCAGATAACGCCTTCTTGATAACCTCGTGTTCCTCCGAAGCTTTTTCGGGATTTTTCTTAACCCAAATCGATTAGCCACTTGATCACTGTTTAAGTTGTAGACCTCCAATCTTCATAATTTAAATTGCATTGGAAAACTTTCGGTAAAATCTACAACTTTCGTGAAGAACATTTTTTCTGAAAATGTCGTTTTGATGAGCCATTCGTTTGTCGAAGACATTTCTCGATTATTACTTAACCAGATTGATTGGCCACTTGTCCACTTAAGCTATTCAATTGACCATTTAAGCTCGTGGCACTCTCTAAATCATTCCAGAGATATGATTATACTTCAATATGTCGATTTTCGGGGTCTCGGTTTATAAATCTGCAATAAAATACTACAAATACCCACGTAAATCTGACACGACACTCCGATTTACTAAAATCGGTACAAAATTACAACTTTTTACTATTTTTACTACTAACTACTCTAAATTATAAAGATTACCATTTCATACTATTTATACCATAATTTCATATATTTTACATAGAATTCGTTGATAAAACATAATAATATAACGTATTTTTAATCATATAAAAATAATACATCAATGCTCCATCTTCTTCGGGGGCCGGCCCTTCTTCTACTGCACCCCCTCCTGGTGACGAAGACTACGAGGACATAGACTCTGATTAGTCCCATAGTTCTGGTCATTTTTAGCTTTTTTTCTCCATTGCTGTTTTTATTTTTCTTTCTTTTTATTTTGTAGTTCAAGGACTTTGCAATAAATGACTTTTCTTTGTAATAATAAGGTATTTAATGGATTAAATTGTTTGCATGTTACTATTTCATTTGCTTACTGCCATTCAATATTTTATATTTCTTGTGTCACCTCTACTTTGCC
The DNA here is from genome assembly GCA_036785695.1 of Gentiana straminea. NCBI lineage: Eukaryota > Viridiplantae > Streptophyta > Magnoliopsida > Gentianales > Gentianaceae > Gentiana > Gentiana straminea. The sequence continues at coordinate 4,965,845 of JAVUPR010000464.1, read as the reverse complement.
CTAGTTTTGTATGTCAGAATTTTCCAATGGATATTCGCAGACTTTTCAACGAAATTGAGCCCGAGACGTGTTCGCTCCGGATTTATTTACTTCGCTCCATGCTTAAACCAAGCTAAGTTCCTTTTCGTTATTAATCTTTTCATCATTGGGGACAATGCTTCGATTAAGCAGGGGGAGGAACGCAATTGACTATGAATTTCGTCAATATTTTTATTTATCACAATTCTTGTCGATGCATTTTCACCACTTAGTCTTTTCGAGTTAGTTCAAACACAATTGCAAGGATATGAAATTATTTACATCTTCATGAATGAAATAAAAGCCGTGCCACCTTTGAAGTAGTAACGTATTAACCGCATATTTTGTTTATGGACCAACCTTCTTAAGCACGTATAACTCACTTCTTCAGTATGTAGTATAGATGACGCATTATTCAATTTAGTATGGAAGAATGAGCATGTGTTATGTGCATGAAATAGTGACTTATTAGTTGTTATTCTACCATTGCATTCAATTATTGAGCACGTAATCTGAGTGAGAAGTATTTAGATAAGATGAAGAGTTATCTTAGACCGAGAATCGATATTTATCGGTGGATATACTTTAACTAATTGTTGTAGTATGATGGTAGCAACAATGATGCCACAAAAGGTAAATCGGGAAACAACGGGCTTGTGAGAGAGAGAGAGAGAAAAAAAATAGTGAGAAATCTGCCAGAAAAAAAAAAAAAAAAAAAACAAAAAAAAAATAATAATAAAGGCAGTGAGGGAATCGAACTCGTAGCAAAAAGGGCACGACCCTCGCAAAAAAATAAAACAAACGAGGACCTAAGAGTAATACTTGGTCCCCAAGACCGCCTGGCCCAAGTAAGGTTTCATGTTGTTTGTCTGAGTCTGAAGGCAAGAGGAGCGAGTGTGCACATTGATAAGTGAAGGTTGTGGGGTCGCTATAACTTCATTCTTTCTTGAATGCATTATCACAAAAGATTTATCACACGACACATTGATGCATTGGTAGGTGATGATTAATGGGGAACTCATGGATTTGTGTGTGATGCATGTTTTGCCTAAAATCCTTATTGATATAATGTGATTCTGTCTATGCTGCTAAGAAATGCGAGTTGTTTCACACACACACACACCGGTTCATGAATGAGATAGTGTTTAATGCGCTGCTTATGGAAAATAGTTAGCGTGACTCTTATCTTGAATTCATGACGCACGGTTGTATTTAAATAACTTATATATATTGGTTTGAGATTCATTCTTCTTTCGCCTTTTAGTTCGGGATGACCAAAAGCTAAGTGGAGGGTAGTTGATCACACTGAAAATGATACTATAAATCATACCTTTATTTGCCCCGAATCATGCTCAATTGATTAGTGATAGTTGGAATATATTGTACGAAATACTTGTCAATCGTCTAATGTCGGTTCTCCGGTTATTAATTCTGCATCTTTATATTTTATCCTGATATTTGGTACAGTTTCGTCTCGTTTTATGCGATTTTCAGGAATACCATAATATGGGCTAAAGAGAGATGGATCTGGATTAGAGAAAAAGCCTTTATCTTGTTGTTTTTTTGAAAATGATGTGTTGTGTTTTTTGAACTCAGCTGAGTGCTTGGTGATTAATTAACCAGAGTTGAAATGTCAGCAGTTGTGCAGAATGAATTACTGAAAAGTAAATTAGCAGTAAGTAAAGTGCATAAAATAATTGCAGAAATAAAAACACAAAGGTTATAGTGGTTCAGGGTGGTGTAATCCCTCAATCCACTATTCTCATGTGATGTTGGAGGAAATTCACTAGAGCTCTTTGAGGTACTGTTAGAAAATCCCTAAAACGATTTTCCTTGACTAATCTCTAGCTTAACAATCTAAACACTTGAATAACAGGTAGGTTTGCTGCTTCTTCAAATGCTTCACTGGTCCTTGAAGGGTTGAATTGCCTCTTCAACAGCTCCACCACACACACTCTTATCACAGATCCTTCTACATACACTGCAACAACTATCCTTGACACATCTCCAGATGCTTCACAGTCTTGAGCCTTTGATTAAATCAAAGAAGGGTTGAATCAAGAAAGTGATTCAGGTTTTGATTCTTCAAGTGTTTGGATACTTTATTGATCTTTAAACACTTGACACTTGAAGATTATCAAGATGTTTCTCAGTTAAGATCAGCAGATGATGAGGACTACTTAGCATAAACTTGATGGCTCAAAAATGCTTAGAAATTCTTGTAAAAACCGTATATAATCCTTGTTGTTAAGTCCTCTATTTATAGTAGCATGTCCAACGTTTGAAATTTTGAATTCCCAATGGTTTTCTTGAATTCTTCTGAATATTCCATGCATGCACTGCTCCAGGATATTTGTCAGACTGTTAGTGTCCTCTTGTCAGAATGTCAACCAATCAGAATGCTTGATTTTAGGTTGTCCCCAAATTCTTGTAACAGCTATTTGAACTCCACCGTTGATTTGCTTCTTGATCTGATGGTTGAAATGCATACTAGTCTAAAGGGCTAGTAGTGCTTTGCCTTGTGAATAAGGTTGTAGGTTTACACTTACTGTAAGGGATTTGTCTAGTTTATTCCCAGGCAATGTGTGATTCTGTGGTCTTGCTTGTTTATCCCCCAAAATCATGTTGGTTTTCACTTTGGTAAACAAAACATTGTTACTGTCAATCAAATTCATTAACACTCATGTCATGTTACTGTTTTGCAAGACCCTTGTTCTTGCTTGCTAATCACACTGAAAATGATACGATAAATCATACCTTTATTTGCCTCGAATCATGCTCAATTGATTAGTGATAGTTGGAATATTGTATGAAATACTTGCCAATCGCCTAATGTCGGTTCCCCGGTTATTAATTCTGCATCTTTATATTTTATCCCTATATTTGGTACTGTTTCGTCTCGTTTTATGTGATTTTCAGGAATACCATAATATGGGCTGAAGAGAGCTGGTCCCGGATTAGAGAAAGAGACATTGGGTCGACGTTAGAAGAAGTCAATACGAAGTCTGCTGGACCAGAAAAAGAGGGGAAAAAAAGCCCGGAAGCTGCGGAAGCCCTAGCCACAGTCACGGCAACTTGAAAGATATGAAAAGAGGAGAGCCGTGATTTGCATTAAGTCGGTTAGTGTTAGCTTGACTAAGTCGGCTATAGCTCTATATAAAGTTGTACGAATTTATTATATGTAACAACTCTGGATATATATACATACTTTTTACTCCAAATTACTAGATCTATGAAATAGAGCATTCTTTGTGTTTAATTTGAGTTCGTACTTGGTTATCTCCTCCAATCTATCAACTAGCTTAAGTTGATCAAGCTAGGTCGCCATTGATAAAGCTATGAAGCTTTGAACGTTCCTTCGTATTTTGATCATGGTAGATTTAGTACGATTAACGTGTTGTAATTAATCTGCATGTCTAAACAACTCGTAAGTAATCAGAACAGAACAATGTAGATTTCAGAATTAGGAACCGCCGCCGCCGGTCCTGCGACGGTCTATATCGCAGCCGCGACAACTTAGGTCCTCATAATCTGAAGATTCGGCGTCAGCTACGTTGATCGACAGGTTTAATTAACAGTAGGTTAGATCCGGCCAATCTGCTTATTGTATTCGTAATTAACATGAAGGACGATAAAGTGAACTGTTAATTAGGACATAGTCTGATCAATCCCTAAGAACGTGCTAGTCAATCCACAATAGCTGCTTAGGGAGGTTCTCGGTTTGAGCCGGCAATTTCTAATACTTATTGCGTGTGAGTTAATACAACCAACAAAGGAGGTTAACTGCACATAGACGTCTACTGTCCTTTCCATGGAAGTAGATAAGATTAGGAGAGTGCACCCGTAGCTAAACTGAATTAGAAAACGTTCTGGTTGATCTAGGAAATTATGAGGAAAAGTAGACATAAATATTAATGGCACCAAATTAGGAGATCGGAGAGGAGAGATACACCAATTACCTTTTTCTGTATTTATGTTGGTTGAGGGACCGTTGTTTGTCTACTTGTTTAGATTTAGTGGTTATTATCTAAGTTGCATTGTCTCTGCGGGATCGACCTTGACTCGCACCTACTATACTACGATTGACCTAGTACTCTTGCTAGTATTTCGTGCGTATTAGTGGCTTACACGCGGATCACTTGATGTACCTTGCATGTGCATCCTGCTGAGACTTGTCTTTGGTTTGCTGAGATTTGCTTTGCTGAACAACATGTAATAGATAGGCCTTTAGATTTCTTTAGGGCATTGAACTCTGTATTTAGTCCTGTAAAACTTCAGGCCTGATAATCTTATCCATTGGACCAGATTATCATCTCTAAAGTTGACTGATAAGTTCAGCCTTAAGCTTTACTCTGCTGTATTTTCTTTTGACCTGCTGTACTGTGCAAAATTGCTGATAACCGATCTTTTGTATCTATCTGCTGCTGTAGTAATTCTGTTGTACTTGACTGTTAGTCTGCTGAACTAGCCTACTGTGTATTGAATTGCTTAGAGCACTTGCATCAGAGTCTCTTAACAGATTCTTTAATTTACAGACTCAAACAACACTTTTTGATATTTTACAGAATCTTAACATATGATGAATTGCATCAGAATCTCTACTTAGACATCATCAATTAATATTTTAGTAATTCTATTCAATAGTATATTTGACTAATAATTTGGAAGCTTATTTTATCTACTTATCTAATTTTTGTTATTATATAATAATGCTAAGTCATTTATTGCAATTATGACTCTTTTTAATCTTATTGTAATGTATATAATTTACACAGTTTTTATGCTTTTATTATATTTTAGCATTCCAGATAGATCTTCAAACAAAGCATATAGTTGTATTTTCATAAATTAAAATAATATATTTTTTCTGTGACAAATAATGAGACATCATGAAAATGAATTTCTTCAAATATTATATTATATTCATATGCTACATTAGATCACGTCAGCAATATTAGACTTAGGTAACAAATGAGTATAAATAAAAGAACACCAACCGGACGTTCCACTTAAAAAAAAGGAAAAAGCAAAGAATAAGAAATTAAAAAATGAATATAAATAAAAAGAAAAGGAAATCGGGCCCACAAATGGGGAGAGAAACAGAAGGAATGGATCTGGAGTATTATCACAATTTTCGCTAAATGTCCAGACTCCCCTTTAAAATCTGTTGTGTACAGATCGGATGAGAGACACTACTGCATGTGTATTTTAGATAGATCTGAACCGTTTGGTTCTCTAAAATTCAGATTTATTATCATTTACAGATTCTACTACAAGTGCTCTTATACTTGTAAAGCTAGTCTGCTTTTGTATTGTAGTTTGATGAACACTGTTTTGACCTTGCAATCTGAACTGTATATGAGCCCTTGTTGATCATACATGTAATCAGTTCAATCTACTCCATATTTACATCTGCAGTGGTTTGATTATGTTTTCATTAGGTATCATTTACTGAAATTGAACCTGCATGTTTTCATTAGGTACCGTCTCATCTCTTTCGTATTACCCCTTCGTATCTCTTTGAGATAAAAACGTCGAAACCAAAGTTACCTTTTTGACAAACGATTTCCACACTTAAGGAGTTCATTCTGTGATATTTTACAACATTGTCTGCTACAATTCAAAACTGTGGCTGTTGAAATGGAAGACGGGATCACTGCTTTTCCTCCTCAGACTTCTCGTTCTGCATGCTTTAGCAACACTTGACATTAGAGGATAAGGTCCACACACTATTACACCGATATCTACACTTCCCCAACGTTCAGACAACGATCCAAAAATTTCTGCACAAATAGCAACCAAAACCAAAAAAACGAGTATTTCATCTTTGTTGTCAGTATAAAAAATAAATCTTTTTTTCTGTATTGTACGTACAGGCCGTGGAGAGGTTAAAAAATTTCTTAAACCCTAATAACATACCTTCAAAGTCGGGTCGTTGACCATACATCACAGAAGTGATATACTGTTCTTTGCCAGATTCACCCTGCTGCATGATGTCAATCTTTTCATTGTCAAATGGTTTCTCTTCCAATGAAGTTTTTCTTTCCCAAAGATGCCATAATGCAATCACTAGACCACCAAATACAATGACGCTCGAGGCCATGCATGCTACAAACAGAAGTCCTTTGTACCACGTGTAGTAAATATCGAAAGGAATCACGTATAAAGTATTCAACAAACCAAATGAAATCACCAATCCTAGTGTAGAGGTAATGACATAGATCCCAGACCATACGATGTTTCCTGTACCAACTAAAGCCGACATACTATTGCCTTTAGGATCTGGGAATACAGAAGAATAGGCCGCCGCGTGCTGAATTTTACCTTCTTCCTGAGATGAATGAGGCATACGTCAAAACGGATAAAATTATGTTGAAACACAGAAGCTATTGTAGTAGATAGGTATGTATGAAGTATTGTAATGCATACCAATGAAGGAGAAGATTCTCGTGTAACGTATGCCTGAATCTCAAGATTTAGTGAACTTGAAAAAACGGGACAGATTGACTCCATGTCCAGTGTATGCAAAAGCTGAAGCTCGTCTGATTTCTTTACAGCCCAAACTATCAGAAGATTCTTAGGCAGACAAGGTTTACCATCATTGATATGGTGCAGAATGTCACTTAAGATGGCTAAAAAAGGAGATATGCCTACTCCACCAGCTACTAAAACGAGGTTTTCGTACCTGATAACATGTAAATTGCTCAGTTAGTAAATCATTGATGCAGAATTCTAAAACTAGAAAATGTTCTTCAAAAGAAAGGGAAATTGCACTTTGTATACTATTTATAGAACTGGCTATATGAGTAGTTTATCTGTCTGGTGACATTACAGACATGTTACAACATTAACAGGAAGGCAATTCTTGCAGAAAGATTCACTCACGTCGGCACACTCCAACTAGTTGGAAGAAAAAGCAGAATAATTTAACTTGATTTTTTTAAGGAATACTAACGTCATGTGGTAAGGTGATTCATGCCCATAGGGCCCTTCGACAAAAGCGGATATCTTTGAATGAGGCTGCAAGAGAAGCTTTGCTTCATCAGGTTGTTCCTCAGAGACAGTGAAGACATGATCCTTCAATTTTTCAGTCCATCCCCCGGAAGCCTTTATAAGAACCGAAAGGCGATCTCTACTATGTAAAGGGCTTGAAGAAATACTAAAAGGATGCCACTGTAATAATGACAGCTCACGAACTCGAAGGAATATCCAACCAAGTGCACTATAATGTATATCTGCATTTCCAGAAGGAAACTCATCAGCTTTGGCAAATGAAACTCTAGAGAGGGAGGGAATAGAAAAATATGCCAAGGACTAATAATTACTTTCAGGTTTTGAAAGGATCACTTCAACAGCTCCACAAGGAAAGCATCGAGCAGAGAGTACGTCAACTGTTCTTCGTGATTGACAGAACCTCAGAAAACGATCAAGCATGAAAATGAAGATTCCAGCAGCAGCTACACTGAAAACATTATCACCAACATGCATTGCTAGGAAAACGATAAAGACGACGTAGAGTTGGTGTGTAAAGTAAAAGAGTTCAAAATTCCATCTTCTGATTCCGGGCATTGATGTGATCCACATCATCAAACCAGCTAATAAGCCTATAACACCAGGGAGATGGGCACTGAGTACATTTTTCCATTCCTTTAGCTGCATATAATCAATATACGAGCTCTGAGACTATAGTAAAAAAGTTATAGACATTTTACATTTATTGAAGCAAGGACAAAGAAGACTCACTTCTTTAAGGAGTACCCCTTGCATTCCCCAACCAGTCATGTAGCAGACACCATGAAGTGTGAAAAGAGCCATTGTAAGATGTCCTAACCAAATATGGTATCTTATTGCTTGCTCAAAAGGGATGTGAACGAATCGAAGAAGAACAGAACCCCTTGCCACAGGCAAAAACAAGAATGCCAAGCACATTAGCCCAAGATATCCAAAACGACGCCCTGCAAGCTTCACCATGCTGAAAATGGAAAAGAAAAACTAAAAAACTTGCAACTTAAGAGCATGTAAATGCAATTTCACACAAGGTATAAAGTAAAGGAACAAAAGGGTATATACTTATTATACCTTTCATTTGCAGAAGGCATGACAATCCAAGACAAAGTTAAGTAGTTGTTCACACTAGAAACACCAAAGATGATGTAGGCATAAAACAAGAGAATGCCAATAAGCTCTGCTGCTGATACAACCCCATAAGGCCCATCTACTACCACAGGGAATGTCCACAAACTAAAATGCGGGCCATCGGATTCTTTCCTCCTGTAGAATGCTAGAGCCTAGAGTTATTTTGTTAAACTTTCCCTAATTCACTGCAAGTTTTTTTTTTTATTACTGTTGTCAATATATATAATCTTGAGAATGGAGTAACATACTTGTGAATTTCCTCCTTCCCAAAGATAGTAAGGTATGCAATGGCCAAAAATGAGATAATAACAAGTGGTCCACCAAATAACAAGAAAACACTACCTGCAAATGAATCAAAATTCAGTTCCACTCTCTAACAACCAGCAACAAGAAAGACAAATGCAAGCAATTTTGACAAGTGAGTGACGTGAACCTGTTTCTCCAAACAAAGTCCCACTACTGAATTTCATCCATTTCTTTTGCAATCCATTCACAAAATCCAAAGGCAGCAGAAAGATGAAAGTTACCCAAGCTAAGAAAATGGCCCAAATTACAGATTTAAGAACCAATTTTGTTAATGTTCTGAAAAAATATGTTTTCCTGTGGACAATTAAGTGGGATTCTTCACCAACGAGGAGTGGTACACTTCCTGAAGTCTCCTCCATTGGAGGGATAGGAGCAGGTAAGGCGTGGAGGTAAGAGAAGAAGAGGAAGGAATGAATTGAGTGAGTTTCTTTACTCTATCTATAAAATGAAACAAGAATAGCCATATATATAAATGAAGGGATGGTCTTTTCAGAAAATAAAAATTTAAAAATGAAGGGATGTTTTCCATACTGGCGCTGCTACGTTTGGAATGAATGGTTTGATTGTGTTTGGAAAATTCTCATGTAATGTGACCGTAAATGCACGTGTGTATTGATTAAATTTAGTATATTATATTATTAAGTTGTGTTTTTATTTTATAAAATAAACACATGTTTTTTTTTAAAAGTAAATAAACACATGTTGTCAATAATGTATTGACTTAGCGGTAATTATTGGACTAGTGACGGTGTCACAGCAAAATAGACACAACACATTTTTAGATCATTAATAATGATGTATGACATAATGATTCAAATTGATCACATTAAAAATCTGTCAGTTAAGTTACTTGATTTCTAAAACTGATGAATAAACTGGTGGAACTAATCTGTGAAACTGAGCTGAGAATGATGGTCAGCTGAGTAAGTGTATTCAGTTTAGTGAAAGTCAGTTCGGTGAAGTGTAACTGAGTTTCTTCAGAAGTCAGCAGTCAGTTTTGTCTGTTGAGTTTTTGCTTCTGAGTTCTACATTTGAGCAGTTGATTACAAGTCTGAGAAGGTCAGCTTGAAGCTAAGTTTCATCTGGTGGATAACAGCTGGAGTTCCACATTTGGGGTATTTATGACAGTTCCGATAATGATCTTATGGCGGCTAGGGTTTAAGGAATTGTGCTTATAAATACCAATGTTGTAATCAATGCAGTGTGTGTGAAAATCCTTATAACTTTGTGCATAATAAAATATCTCATTTTCTATCCGTGGAGTAGTCGGCACAACACCGGGAACCACGTTAAATAACTGTGTTCTTTTTGTTTCTGTGCTTTATCAATTTCAGCCATACTTTACGTTTGCATTGCTACTATTTTATCTCTCTTAGACTGCAAGTTTCTTGTCTATTTTTTAACAAACTGGTATCAGAGCGTTGGTTCGTAGATTCAGAGAAATTGCATGTTGAACGGAGTTGACCTTCACCAAGACCGGTAACCGATGCTAGGATTTTGTGATCAAATGTTTGTTCTTTAGTAAGAAGGACATCAGCAATGAACGTGAAGATTGAGAAATTTACAGGGAGGAACAGTTTCAATTTGTGGCAAATCAAGATACGGGCCTTGTTAAAGCAACAAGGATTGTGGACTCCTTTAACTGATAAAGGTGATGTCAGTGCAACAGATTATGCCAGTCTGGATGAGAAAGCACATTCAACCATCATGTTGTGCTTGTCTGATGATGTTATCACAGAAGTTGCTGAGGAAGACACCGCCGCCAAGTTATGGTCAAAGCTTGAAAGCCTGTATATGACTAAGTCATTACCAACAAGTTGCTACTGAAGCAGAGGCTATTCAGTCTGAGGATGCATGAGGGGTCACAGCTGAGAGATCACTTTGATCAGCTGAACACAATATTACTTGATCTCATTATTATTGATGTTAAGATTGAGGATGGGGATGTTGCGTTGTTTTTGATGGTTTCATTACCAGCTTCCTATAAGAACTTTATGCAGTCCTTCATAGTTAGGAAGGATACAGTGGCTTTAGAGGATGTGAGGTCAGCCTTGCATGCTAGAGAGCTGCGTCATAAGGCATCTGGGGCAGAAAATCAGGCTGTTAGAGTAGTAGTCAATAGCAGCAGTGGACAGAGCATGGGCAATCTAGAAGAAGAATTCCAAGAAATAAGGTCCAAAGGCCCTAAGTCCATATATGTTTGCAATTACTGTAAGGAGCAGGGACATTGGAAGTCCAATTGCCCAAAGAGGAAGAAACATTAGAAGAACAGTTCTGGCACAACTGTTGTGGCAGCGGAGCATGACTCAGAAGAGGACATGGTTTTAGTAGCATGAGAGTCAGCACATCATACTGATGTGTGGATTCTGGACTATAGGGCATCCTTTTATATTTGCCCTCACAGGGAGTGGTTCTCAAGTTATCAGCAGATAGATGTTGGTCATATATCTATGGCAAACTACAAGGTCTGCAAGGTAGCTAGGATTGGCTCAGTTCAATTGTGGACAGATGATAGAAGATTCTGTAAACTGAGTGAAGTTAGATATGTTCCACTGATGACCAAGAACTTGGTATCTCTCAGTTTTTTAGACAGCATGGGATTCAATTTCAAGGGTGAAGGTGGAGTGATGAGTGTCTATAAAAACTCAGTTGTGGTTCTCACGGGAGTCAAGAAAGGGACCTTGTATATATTACAAGGGTCAGCTGTTGCTGGTTCTGCTGTTGTGGCATCTGCTGAGATTCATCGGTCACAGCTTACAAAACTGTGGCACATGAGACTGGGTCACATGGGTGAAAAGGGGATGCAAGTTCTTTATCAGATGATCTTCTTGGAGGGTGTAAGGTCAAGCATTTGGACTTTTGTGAGTATTGTGTGTTTGGGAAGCTTCATAGGGGCAAGTTCTCAAAAGGGGTACACAATACAAAGTCATCACTTGATTACATTCATTCTGATTGTTCGGGGCATCAAAGGTGGAGTCATTAGGTGGTCACAGATATTTTGTGCCATTCATAGATGACTATTCAAGATGACTTGGGTGGTGATAATGAAACACAAAAGTGAGGCATTCAAGAGCTTCAGGAAATGGAAGGCTCTAGTTGAAAATCAGTTGGGGAAGAAGATCAAAAGGCTTCGTACAAATGTTGGTATGGAATTCCGCTGGACTGAGTTTGATGAGTTTTGCAAAAAATGAGGGTATTTCCAGGTATCATACAGTCAGGAATACTCCTCAGCAGAATGGGGTAGCTGAAAGGCTAAATCAAACTCTTCTGAAGAGGGCAAGATGTATGCTCTCTAAAGCTGGTTTATCATGAGATTTTGGGTAGAGGCTGTAACTACAGCTTGCTACTTAATCAATAAGAGTCCTCACACATGGATCAATCTCAAAACACCTTTTGAGATGTGGTCAGGCAAGCATGCTGACTATTCAGTTCTAAGGGTTTTTGGAAGCACAGTTTACTATTATGTCAGTGAAGGGAAGCTAGAACCAAGAGCCAAGAAAGGAGTGTTTGTGGGGTATGGTGATGGAGTAAGAGCTATATGTGGAAATATTACTCAGCAGACTCAGTCTGCTGAGGCTTCAGCAGGGTGCTCAGCAGATTGCTGAGCCTCAGGATTTCGTGCATAATATTTTGTACACCTTATTTAATTGTAAAATTAATTGTAAAAGACATATTAATTGTGAGTCATATAAACAATTAATATGTCAAACTCTAGTTTACTTTATGTCATAGACATAACTTTTACTTTTTACTTTTTGCATGCTTGCCGCCCACATCTACATACTCAAGTGGCCGCCCAAGCTAGCTAGCTAGTCTCTCCATCTCAATTGTATCTATTTATACATCTTTTTACTCAATGAATAAACCAAGTTGAAGTTTACTCTTGTGTTAACACATTCTCAAACTCTCTTCATGGTATCAGAGACTTACTGAGTTCTAAAATCCGCTGCAAAACTCAGTTCTTTTTCAGAAAAATGTCAACATTATCTGAAGTTTCATCTTCTTCAGTAGACTCACAAATACGCCTCGACAGACCGGGATAATCGAACACTCTTCTTTTACAAATCATAAACTTGATGGTAACAATTACTTGCTATGGTCAAGGTCTATGAAAATGTATATCTCCGGCCGGGGCAAGATGGGATATCCGTCCGGTTCCAAACCTGCCCCTGCTGAAACTGACCCCAAGTTTGAAGCATGGGACACAGAAAATAACCAAGTCATGACCATCCTCACGAGGTCTATGACAAAAGAGATCAGTGAGAACTTTATGATGTATGACACTGCTAAGGAAATCTGGGACAATGCCAGAGACCTTTACTCAAAAAAGGACAATACATCTGAAGTCTATGAACTCGAAGCTCAGATTCAAAATTGCAGACAAGGGGATATGTCTGTAACTCAATACTTTAATCAACTATCTAAGGCATGGCAACACCTAGATATGTTGGAAACTCACCCCTGGAATGATGTTAAAGATGCTGCACTCTTTTAAAGACATTATCGAGAAAAAGAGAGTATTCAAATTCCTTACGGGATTGAATCCTACTCTTGATGATGTCAGAGGTAGAATTCTTGCTACTAAACCTCTTCCAAATCTCAAATCCATGTTTGCTGAGGTCAAACATGAGGAAAGCAGGAGGAAAGTGATGCTGCTGAACCCCCCTGCTGACAACCCTACTGAAGGTACGGCCCTGCTGAAGGTTAATGAGACTTACAGGAAGCCTACTGAGAAAGCTGGAAAGCTGTTCTGTGATCACTGCAAACGCACAAATCACACCAAGGACAATTGTTGGAAGCTACATGGCAAACCTAACCCCTCTAAAACCTCAAAACCAACCAGGGAAAGTCAAGGCAAACTTATCAGTGAAGAGGAGAATGACAAGAAGTCCGAATGCTCGCCTTGTCGCCTTTAGAGCCTTTATTGCTCAAAGATCGGGAAGGTAGCTCCCCTACCGAAATGGCCACTCATGCTAAAACAGTATATTTTACTCACCTCTTAGTAATGAGACCTGGATTGTTGATTCTCGGGGCTTCTTCCCATATGACCGGTAATAAAAACCTTATTACCCAATATATGCCATGCAACCAAATTCACGAAATTAAGACTCGCGATGGTTCTGTTTCTTATGCAAAAGGTGTTGGGAAGGTTAAACTTACTAATCGGATATATCTACGAATGTCCTGTTTGTTCCAAAGTTAGACTGTAACCTTATATCTGTCAGTAAACTCACTAAAGATCTGAATTGGACTGTTGTTTTTTATAAGAATCAGTGTACATTCCAGGATCTTTCTTCTCATGAAGTGATTGGGCAAGCTAAACCCTGCTCAGGACTGTTTGTGATCAACCCCGTCGAAGACGAAGACGAAGACGAGACCGCCTCGGCCCCGCTCGCACTCAAAACCTAGACAATATCATGTTATGGCATTATAGACTAGGACATCCAAGTTTTGGTTATTTAAAGTCTTTAATCCCTGAATTGTTTAAAGGATGTAATCTTAATGATCTTCAATGTGATATTTGTCAATTTGCTAAACTCACCAAATCTGTGTATGCTAAGTTACCTCACTTGCCCTCTTCCCCTTTCACCCTAATTCATAGTGATGTATGGGGACCCTCAAGAGTGAAAAGTATAACAGGAAAAAGGTGGTTTGTAACCTTCATTGATGATCATACCAGAAACACTTGGCTGTTCTTAATGAAAGACAAATCGAAGTTGGACCTATCTTCCAAGAATTTTATCACATGGTCTCCACCCAATTTGATACTAAGATCAAGATCTTAAAGACTGATAATGCTCTGGAATACTATGAGTCTAACCTCAGTAACTTCTTGACAAACAGAGGAATTGTTCATATCAGTAGTTGTGTGGAAACACCTCAGCAGAATGGGGTTGCTGAAAGAAAGAACAGTATCCGTTGGAAATGGCCGTATCAATCATGTTCACTACACATGTTCCTAAATACATGTGGGGTGAAGCTATATTGACGCTACATATTTAATCAACGGACTTCCCAAAGCAGAGTGTTAGGTTTCAAAACTCCTCTCCAAACCCTTCGACCACACACTCCTCGCTCTCATCTTATTACCCAATTGCCTCCAAAGATCTTTGGTTGTACTGTGTTTGTTTATATCCATGCTCAACACAGAAGTAAACTTGATCCTAAAGCTCATAAGTGCATTTTCCTTGGATATGCACAGGACAGAAAGGTTACAAGTGTTACTCTCTATCGAAAAGAAATTTTACAATTCTATGGATGTAAAATTCTTTGAAAGGACTCCATATTACAAAGAAACCTACGAGCCGCTCACCGATGGAAACCCGATTGAGATTGAACTAAGTCCGTTCCCTCGGCAAACCATTAACCCTCGGCGGACTCATAATCTTCGGCATCCCGCGGATACTCACATTATCGACCCTCGGCGGTCTGGCGACCCGAGTCCGCCGACCCGCAGCCTGCCGAACCGAACCTCGGCAACCCATCGAACCGAGTCCGCCGGACCCCGCCTGCCGACCCTCGGCGGCTACTGCGAAGTAGATGACGGACCTATTGCTCTAAGGAAAGGGAAAAGATCATGCACCGATCATTCTATTCATACTTATTTATCTTATGATCGCTTGTCTCCTGTCTTTGCCATGTTTACACAGGACCCGGACTCTCACTCTATCCCTAGAAATATTCAGGAGGCCCTTCAAAATGATAAGTGGAAGGTCGTCGTTAAAACAGAGATGATCGCTCTCTTGGATAATCATACTTGGGACCTCACAACTCTTCCCAAAGGCAAGAAAACAGTTAGGCTGAGATGGTTATTCACTATCAAATACAATGCGATGGTAAAATTGACAAGTATAAAGCCGATTGGTAGCAAGGGGATTCACTCAAACTTATGGCATTGACTATAAGGAAACTTTTGCACCAAAGTAGCAAAGCTCAACACCGTCGTGGTACCGATTTCCCTACCGTCCAACTTGACCGGCCTCTTCACCAATTGGACATCAAAAATGCCTTTCTAAATGGGGACCTCACCGAGGAGGTTTATATGACCGTACCCCCGGTTTTATCAATCCTCATACTCAAGGCAAGGTGTGCAAACCGAGGAAATCTCTATATGGCCCGAAGCAATCACCAAGGGCATGGTTTGGAAAACTCACTACCGTGGTTAAAGCCGCCGGATATCATCAATGCAACTCGATCACACCATGTTTGTCAAGACAACCAACCGAGAGGAGGTCCATTCTAATTGTATATGTGGATGATATCATCCTTACGGAGATGACTCTACGAGATCCGAACTTGAAGACTCTACCGGCAAAGGTGTTCCAAGTTAAAGATCCGGGCTACCTCAAGTACTTTCTTGGTATGGAAGTAGCTAGAACCACCAATGGCATTTCGGTCTCCCAAAGGAAGTATGTCCCGGACCTACGAAGGAAACGGCATCTTTGGGATGCAAACCTCTTCGTATCTCCAGGTAGACCCCGGTCCATACCCTACGCATGGTGACATTGCTTTGTCGGGAAAGAACAATATCAAAGGCTTGTAGGCAAACTCATATACCTTTCTCACACAAGACCCGATATTGCATATGGGGTCGGTCCGGTCGATCCAATTCATGCATTGCCCTACCGAGCAACATTGGGATGCGGTGAATAGGATACCGAGGTATTTAAAATCCACTCTGGCCAAGGCCTCGCTCTTCACCAAGTCTACCGATAGATCAATCAAGGTCTATACCGATGCCGATTGGGTGGATGTCACATTGACGGAGGTCTACCACAGTGCTATTGCTCATATATATGGGGGAACCCGGTTACTTGGAGGAGCAAGAAACAACCTATCGTGTCAAGAAGCGATCTTGAAGCCGAACTAAGGGCACTTGTACTTGGCATTTGTGAAGCTCTATGGCTAAAAAGTGGTACCGACGAACTTCAAAGAACCGTATCGGCAACCTATCACACTCGTTGTGATAATAATTCAACCTTATGCATGGCGAAAGATCCCGTCCATCATGATAAAACCAAGCATGTGGACATTGACGGACACTTTCTCGAAGGAGAAGATTGATGCCAAGATTATTCAACTCCGAGTATGTTCCCTCGGCGGATCGATGCGATATTCTTACCAAGGCTATTCCACCTCTTATGTTCGGCGGACTAAGTAGCAAACTTGGTCGCATCAACATATACAAATTTCAGCGGTTGAGGGGGGTGTGGAAATATTACTCGGCGGACTCGGTCTGCCGAGGCTTCACAGGTGCTCGCGCGATTGCCGAGCCTCGTGATTTCGTGCATAATATTTTGTACACCTTATTTAATTGTAAAATTAATTGTAAAAGACATATTAATTGTGAGTCATATAAACAATTAATATGTCAAACTCTAGTTTACTTTATGTCATAGACATAACTTTTACTTTTTACTTTTTGCATGCTTGCCGCCCACATCTACATACTCAAGTGGCCGCCCAAGCTAGCTAGCTAGTCTCTCCATCTCAATTGTATCTATTTATACATCTTTTTACTCAATGAATAAACCAAGTTGAAGTTTACTCTTGTGTTAACACATTCTCAAACTCTCTTCACTATAGAATTTGGTCATCAGTAGAAAACAGAGTTATTCTCAGCAGAGATGCAGTTTTTGATGAAAATACTATGCTCAGTTCATCAGTGAGAGGGACTACTAAGCCCGAAACTAGTGCTGAAACTGAGAAAACTGACAGTAAGGTGGAGCTTCAGTTGGAGACAATTGAGATGAAACAATCAAGTGATCAAAGTCAGTTTTCATCCGATCTGGTTACTGAACCAGAACTGAGTCCAAGCCAGTCAGCTTAACAAGGGCCAGCTGAGCGTCAAACTGATATTGGTCGGCAAAGTATAGCTGGATATGCACTTCAAGTTGCAGAAGAAGTGGATGGTTTTGAACCTTCTACTTACAGGGATGCAGTGACTGTTAGGAAATCACTTTCCAGGGTAAGGAAGAAAGGGGGAACAAGCACACTTAGAGAGCGCGGTACAATGGAGAGTTGTATGCTGCGTTCGAGAGGAGGTTATGAAATAGACTCGACCTACGGGAGAGGTACCCAGATTCAATTAAAAAATAAAGTGGGACTTGCTTCGTGGAAGGCATAATCCGCGCTAAGTGGGAGCAGCTCAAAGACAGAAGAGTCTGGTCCGGTCTGAATTCAGGCACACAAAGGTAGTATGCTTCTTACTCGGACAATTTCTTGATTTATAGCAACCTCTCTTCGTCTTACCGGTTGTACCGGCTACTACACTGAAGTACATTAGGTCATCGGGGACCGAGTGGGAAGGCCATGATCTGCAGGGGAAAAAAGAACCCATTCTTCTATTGGGGGGACAGGTGCACGAACGACAACTCCAAACGTCACACATCAACGCAGAGGAATTTAAAATTTGATTTCCTTATTCTAGATCGTTCTTCGTTTAATGCAATAAACACGTTAAGTAGTTTGACGGTTATACCTTGATGATTTATAAGATCGTCGCTTTGACCGTCAACAGAGAGTAGTACACTGCGCAAGCCGTCCACATGTCCGGCTTCTATCGCTAATCCACACGAACTCCTCGCCGGAATCCTCCTTGGATTGCTATTGGAAAACTCCGGTTGTTAGACCGGCCTTTTTCCCCTCTCTCCAACTCACTATAGGATGCTCTCTATTTTACACAAGAACCATGAGCTCTTGCAATTGTGATGTACAAAAGAGCTTGACACCCACATCTTATTTATAGTCAAAAGTGGCGCCCCTACTTGGTGTGGAGGAGAAGAAAATATTTTCCCAATAAAATAAGAAAAATCAATTAGATTGATTTATCTCTTTTATTATAATATCTCATATTAAATAAAATCTTAATATTGCCAATATCTTATATTGATTATATTTATCTTATTACCATAAATCTGTTTTTTCAAAATCGATTAATAACCAATATTAATATTATGTTAATCTCATTAATTAAAGCGCACAATCCAAGTGTATCTTATACGCTCCAAGATGGCGCCCCATATTGCCAACTATTGGCTTCCGGAATATTCTTTAATTAATATAATTTATATATAATTAATATCTTGTATTTTATTTATTCATAATAAATAAATATCACAATATTAATTTACCATTATAACATTTATAGTCTAGGGATAAACTTTCCTTATTTGGTTATCAACTATAACCGCATTTTAATCTGACTTGATGTTCATATGTGTGTGACCCGATAGGCTTCCGAATATGTTGGCCGTAGACACAAAGTGCAATTTACGAAAATGCCCTTCATGCCTAACGATCACGGGATAGCGTCTAGCAACACACCGTGACCCCCAATCATTGGAAGAGTCAAAAGCAATGACTACTACCTTTCATGTGAAACTGTTACCGTGTAACTTACAATCCTATCGTTGTAATAATATCCATACGATCGTATCTCGAGTGTCGATACATTAACGATCGTATCTTATAATCTGGATATCATGTTCTCTCAGAATAACACATTTACTCCCACTTTGCAATGATTCTCGAGAGCTAGGCATTCCTTATAAGAAGGCCATTTCGGATATTCGATCCTAATCATAGGATACGCGATTCCGGACGACTAATCATGTATACTCCGCATGCTTCAATATCATACCCAATCACTACTGCATGATCGCCCTGTGGTTAAGGGAAACCTCAATAGTGTCAAAGCATGACAATCCACACCGTGATGCCATGAAGACTCCGGTCTAAAGGATAATTACACAACCGCCACATAGTGTGACACTTAATGTAAGTGGGTCAGTCTAACGTACGTATTCTTTAATACACGTCCACGTACAGTCCAAGTGTCTCTACACTTTGATAGACGAGATCTATCCCTACCTTCTATAAGATAGAAGACGTCCAATACGTGCTAGTCTAATTATACTATCAATGTCTCATTTGACAGTACTTAAGACTAGAGACATTTAAGTATCAAAATGATTAAAGTGATTAGAGATCTCATCAACCATAATCACTATCATGGTTCCTCTATCACAGTTTGACATTAGGGACGTTACTATATGTGTACAACAAATAATATGAAGATAAACAATATATAATAACATAAGTGCTTTTATTAATCATAATAAAGTTATTACATAAACTAAACAGACTGTAATTGACCCAACCCGTTCGGATCCGGTCCAACCCGGTTGGGTTTAGCATCGCAATGGCTTGCTTCCATGGGAGATGAAATGGAGTCATTATTGAAGAATCAGACTTGTGATCTAGTTAAACACCCAGCTGATATGAGAGTTGTAACTTGCAAATGGATCTTCAAGAAGATGGAAGGAATAACTGAGGCAGAATGAGTGAAGTATAAGGCACGTTTGGTTGCAAGAGAGTTCAGTCAGAAATAAGGGATGGACTTTGATGAGATATTCTTACCAGTAGTCATACATACTTCAATCAGAGTGTTACTAGCAATGGTGGCACAGTAGGACTTAGAACTTGAGCGGTTAGAGATGTGAAGACAACTTTCTACATGGTGAGGTAGATAAAGAGATATACATGACTCAGCCAGAGGCATTCCAAGTTCCTGGCAAGGAAGATTATGTGTGTAAGTTGAAGAAGTCCTTGTATGAGCTGAAGCAAGCTCCTAGGCAGTGGTATAAAAGGTCTGAGAGTTACATGATCCAATTGGGTTACAGTAGAAGTTCTTATGAGTGCTGTGTTTACAACAGTCAGTTGAAAGATGGAGCATACAGATATCTTGTGTTATATGTGGATGACATGATGATAGCTCCGAGAAAGAAGCCTGATGTTCAGAATCTGAAAGGCCTTCTCAATGCTGAGTTTGAAATGAAGGATTTGGGTGCAGCCAAGAAAATTTTGGGGATGGTGATCTTGAGAGATAGAAGTCAGAAGAAACTGTTTTTATCTCAGCAGGGCTATATACAGAAGATTTTGGCCAAGTTTGGCATGTCTATTGCAAAGCCAATAGATACTCTTATGGCAGCAAATATTCA
Source organism: Gentiana straminea (assembly GCA_036785695.1). Taxonomy (NCBI): domain Eukaryota; kingdom Viridiplantae; phylum Streptophyta; class Magnoliopsida; order Gentianales; family Gentianaceae; genus Gentiana; species Gentiana straminea. The sequence continues at coordinate 4,945,383 of JAVUPR010000464.1, read as the reverse complement.
TTTGTCAGTTTTTGCTTCACAGTCAGCAGAGGCGAAAGAGTACATGTCAAGAGTTCTCAATGCTAATGCAGTTGGCAGTCTGATGTATTCCATGGTGTGCACTAGGCCTGATCTGGCTCAGGCAGTCAGTGTTGTCAGCAGGTTTATGGCTCAACCTAGAAAGAAACACTGGAAAGCTGTGAAAAGAATATTCAGGTACCTTAGGGGTACATCTGATGTTGGTCTCGTTTATGGAGGTGATACTCAAGAACTGATCACATGGTACTGTGAAGCCGATTATGCAGGTGATGTGGACAGCAGAAAATCAATGACTGGTTATGTTTTCACATTGGGGAATTCAGTTGTCATCTGGAAAGCAGTTCTTCAGGCCACTGTGGCTTTATCAAATACTGAGGCTGAATATATGGCTCTTACTGAAGCAACTAAGGAGGGTATCTGGTTGAAGGGGCTAGTCAGTGATTTGGGGCTACATCAAGATCAAGCTGAGATTTATTATGACAGTTTGAGTGCAATTTGTCTAGCTAAGGATCATGTTCATCATGAGAGAACCAAGCATATTGATGTGAGGTATCATTTTCTGAGAAATGAGAAGAGGGTTGTAGTGAAGAAGATCAGGACCAAGGATAATCCTGATGATATGTTCACTAAACCAGTGCAGTAGAGAAAGTTTCAGTTGTGTCTGGACTTGCTGAATATTCAAAGCTTTTTTTATTTTTTATTTTTTATTTATAATTTTTTGCTTTTGCCGCAGTGTGGCACCGTAAAAATAGATTTTAATTTTTTGCCGCGGTGTTGTACTGTGGCAATACAATTTAGCTTTTTGCCGCGGTGTGGTCAAAGGCATGGCAAGAATTTTTTGCTACATAGTTGCTTGCCACGGGCGACACAAAAACATCAGGCGTGACAGTAGGTCTATAGTGTCACTTTTCTAAGTTTTAGTGACACTTTCCTTCCGCAGCAAAAACTAGTTTTTTTAGTAGTGTTATGAAATTATGTCGGAAAAATATCAAATGAGATATCAAAATAAAGAGGACAAAATATATATAAATTATGGTGAAAAATTACGACGATCCGAGTTTTAGACCAAAAGATATAATCGTTTGAAATGTTGAGTAAGGTAGAAAATAACCTTAATCCTTTTTAAAAATAAAAAATAAAATCTTTTTTTGGGGTAATTTTTGCATGTATTTAATGATGAGATTGCCGGCAGTATTTATTTTCCATTCTTTTTTTTTTTTTTTTTTCCTGTTTATTTGAGGTCAACTTTACCCGTCTATTAATTTTTTGTCCTTATAAATAATTAAAAGTTAAATCTGTCATATTTAAGTTGATTTTGTGTCTTTTTTGCTCCTTACCCCTAAATAATATTTGAATATTAATATTGTAATTAACATTTATATTATTTATGGAAAATTAGGGATAAGGACACAATCTGGAATATTTTTAAGTAACAGGACAACTACATATTTTTTATAGGGAGAAGGACAACTACATAATTTTTATAGCAAAAAGGACAAACAGTGAATCCCGAAAATCAGTGAATCTTCCCAGTGAATCCCAAAATAAGTGAATTTCGACAGTGAATTTTGACAGTGAATCCCGAAAATCAGTGAATCTCGACAATGAATTTTGAAAATTAGTGAATTTCGACAGTGAATTTCGGCAGTGAATTTAAACAGTGAATTTCGAACACAAGTGAATTTCGACAATGAATAAATAGTTTTGTCCTTTATGCAAAATTTTCAAAAAACTGTCCTTCTACTCAATTGATGAAATATTTCTGTCCTTCTCCCTCATTCCCCCTATTATTTAAGGGAAATTAGGGATAATGACACAATCTATAATATTTTTAAGTAACATGACAGCTACATATTTTTCATAGAGACAAGGACAACTGCATAATTTTTATAGCGAGAAGGACAAACAGTGAATCCCGAAAATCAGTGAATCTCTTCAGTGAATCCCGAAATCAGTGAATTTGGACAGTGAATTTTGACAGTGAATCCCGAAAATCAATGAATTTCGACAATGAATTTTGAAAATTAGTGAATATCGACAGTGAATTTCGGCAGTGAATTTAAACAGTGAATTTCGAACACAAGTGAATTTCGACAGTGAATAAATAGTTTTGTCCTTTATGCAAAAGTTTCAAAAGACTGTCATTCTACTCAATTGATGAAATATTTTTGTCCTTCTCCCTCATTCCCCCTATTAATATTACAATTTTTTAACCAAATATTACAAATTAATATTGGATATTAAGAAAGGCATAATTAATTAATTAATTAATTGATTGATTGATTGATTAAATGATTATTTAATTAAATCCTAAATCCTTCATTTATTAGGCTATGAGTTTCTTATTCTCTACTCCAAGTCAAGAAGCTAATCTCACGGATATTGACACGAATCAGACAAGAAAAAGTTATGTAATCAAAGTTACATAATGTAAATGTTGAAGTAGAGAACACAATCTATTGATTATATAGCTTCCAACTAGTATAAAATACCTCACTAGTTACCATTGGTGTACCAAGTGTTAACTTGGATTTGGACCTCCCTATAGTGGGATTTCTTTTATTACCAGATGGAGTTTACAAGCATTGATGCCTTGATACAACTAATCCACAAGATAGCATCCTCAATCAACTAGATATATCAGAACTCTTCTCTGCTCAGGATCTGTATTGCTCTTCAATGACAATGTAGCTTGTTCAAGGTCTCAAAGTGTTCATCATCCCTATCTTTGTAGTAGCCTTTATAAGCTATCATCATAGCTAAACTATTTATCTACAATAGATTCAATCAGATAGACAAGTGCTTTCATAGCTCAAGTCTGCTTTCAACTTATCTTAGAAATGTATCTGACAGTGCACACGATATCCAAATTGAAGTGTCGGTGCTTCATATTCAGACACCATTGATTAAGTGGATGGTACATTGACAGAGTAAAATAGTTTGTAATAGCAATAATTCACATTCAAATATGACATTTTCATTGATAGTATCATTAATCTTACACCATTGATCTTAAACTTTCCATCTTAAGATAAATGGAATCTCTTGATTAAGTAGGAAACAAACTTCAATGGTATTATTAGCCTTACAATTCATGTAAACACTGAGTATGAAACAGAAACTATATACGTGTATATATATATACACACACGCACGCGCACACACATATGTATAGATTCACACATATATACATATATATATGCGATTGCGCTTAGAGATCAAAGCTGTGGCTGTTGAAATGGAAGATGGGCTGATTCTGTTTTCTCTTGAGGTTCCTTGTTCTGCATTCTTTAGCAACACTTGACATAAGAGCATAAGGTCCACACACTATCACACCAATGTCCACACTTCCCCAACGCTCTGATAGTTTTCTGAAGATATCTGCCACAACCCGAAACAAAACAACGCAGTGTAAATGCACATATTTCAAAGGAGAGGGCAATAAAACACATCAACTTATGGATCTGTATGCAAAGAATCTGTTACATAACATACCTCCAAAGTCAGGCCGTTGAGCATAACGTATTGAACTGATATACTGTTGTTTACCAGAATTTTGCACAATAATGTCAGTCTTCTCCTCATCACTTCTAATTTCCTCTTCTGTTGAAGTGTTTCTTTCACACAGATGCCATAATCCAATAACTATACCCCCGAATACGATAATACTTGCAGCCATGCAAGCTAAGAACAAAAGACCTTTGTACCACCATTGGTATATATTGAAAGGATTTATGTAAAATGTATTCATCAATGCAAAAGAAAGGACTAATCCAACTGTAGAGACTATGACATAGATTCCAGACCAGATAATATTTCCTGTACCAACTAGGACCGACATGCTACTCCCTTTTGATGATTGTGGGGTTATGGAAGTGTAGCCTTGCTGATGAAGTTTACCCTCTTCCTGAGAATTGAACAAATCATACATAAAAATATACTATAAAAATTGACTTTTTGAAGGTCTGCTTTCCGTGTATTGCCATGGTAGGTGTGCTGTGTGGTGTATTACAGAGTGTATGTAATGTAAAGTGGCACATACCAGTGGAGGTTCTGATTCTCGAGTTACGTAAGTCTGAATCTCGAGATTTATTGAATCAGAAAAAGAAGGAAAGATTGACTCCAGGTCTAATGTATGTAGAAGAGGAAGCTCATCTGAGTTCTTCACAGCCCAAATTATCACAATGTTTTTGTTGAGGCAAGGTTTACCATCGTTGATACGGTGAAGAATATCGCTTAAGATGGCTAGAAAAGGTGATATTCCTATCCCTCCAGCAACTAAGATGAGGTTTTCATACCTGAAACATATTCAAACTTAGTTGGTTAATCATTCTTATCTGCTTAAGTAAACCTTATACTCGAAAAGGGCAATCATGTTACTTGATAACTTACATGAGATGGTATGGCAATTCATGCCCATAAGGCCCTTCAACAAAAGCAGATATCTTTGGATTAGGTTGTTGCAAAAGTAGCTGTGTAGTCTCAGTTTGTTCACCAGACATGCTTGAAACTTGATCCTTCAGTTTTTCAGTCCATCCCCCAAGAACCTTTATAAGAACAGAAAGGTGATATTTACCGTCTAGAGGACTGGAGGAGACGCTAAATGGATGCCATTGTAACAATGACAGTTCTCGAATTTGAAGGAAAATCCAACCCAATGCATTATAATGTAGACCTGCAATTACAACAACAAAAACTCGCACCCGTATGAAGCTACAATTGTTAGCCTAAAACTGCGTAGGTGATGTATTAATTACCTGCAGGTTTTGAGAGGACTAGTTCCACAATTCCATTTGGAAAGCATCTAGCATGGAGTATATCAACTGGTTTTCGTGATTGACAGAACCTCAGAAAACGATCAAGCATGAAAAGAAAGATTCCAGCAGAAGCTATGCTGAAAACATAATCACCAACATGCATGGCCAAGAAGACAATGAAGATGACATAGAGTTGGTGTGTGTAAAAGAAGAGTTCAAAGTTTATTCTTCTAACTCCAGGCATAGATGTGATCCACATAACAAAACCAGCAACCAGGCTGATTACACCAGGAAGATTAGCAATACCTCTATTATTCCAACCTATTATCTGCAAACAACCCATTTTCGAGCTCTCACTGTGTTCAAAATATAGTCCAACAACATATAGTTTCGGCTAACATCTTCAGGTTTTTATTGCAGTATCTTTACTTTTTAGGCTACAAAAATCAATAGGTTATATAAGTGCATTAGGACTTACTTCTTCTTGGAGTCTCCCTTCCATCGCCCAACCAATCGCGTAAAAGACACCATGAAGAGTGAAAAGTAGCATTGTGAGATGTCCTAACCAAACATGATATCTAGTTGCTTGTTCAAAAGGGACATGCAGGTATCGAAGAAGAATAGAACCCCTTGCAACTGGCAAGAACAGAAACCCCAAGCAAATAAGTCCGATATATCCAAAACGAAGTCCTGTAAGTTCCAGCATCAAAGCAGTTCTGAAACAAATAAATCACAGATCAATAACCATTATTTAATGCATACTAAGAACTTGAAGAATTTGTGTTAAAGGGTAGGTAAATTAACTACATCACCTTTGGTATTTGGAAGACAAGTGTTGAAACAAGGGCAATAAATGATAATTCCTCACAGTAAAAACAGAAATAGCCCATATGGTGTACACTGAGAACAATAGAATTCCAATTAACTCTGTAGCAGATACAACCCCAAAAGGACCATCTATGAGCACAGGAAACGTCCACAACGCCAAACGCGGGCCATTAGTATTCTTCTTCCTGTTTATCACTAAAAATAAATTTTTGTTTCTGAATTTTCTACTGTAATTAAGTACATATATCAGAAAATTAAAGTAAAGGTGGCAACTTTAGAAACCAAAATCGAGATAAATACTTGTGAATTTCCTCTTTCCCAGAGATGATGAGATGGATAATGGCTAGAATGGTGATGATCAGTATAGGGCCACTGTATATCAAGAAAACACTCCCTAGAAAAAGCAATCAAAATTTATAAGGTCAGTGTTTGGTAATAATATTCATTAATTAAAGAGACTTTCAAATCAATTTTTTTTTCTTGAAGAATTAAACCTGTTACACCAAACATAGTTCCTCTGGTGGCTTGAATCCATTTACCATATAACTCATTCACGAATTCCAAAGGATACAGAAAGATGAAAGCAGCCCATGCTATTAGAATAACCCATATAACAAATTTGAGAAAGAACAATGTTGATGATCTTAGAAAAGACAGTTTCTTGAGGCTACTATCTTCTTCATCCACAAGGAGAGGCATGGCTGTTGATTTCTCGTCCATTGGAACTGAAGGCTAGATGATGCTCTGTTGCAAAGTTGCTTGCTTTAGTCACTTTAATAATGGTGGAAAGACTGCCATATATTTATGTACGAACCCTTTTAGAAGAGATAACAAATTATTGGCCTAACAGATTAGTTTGGAGAAAATGAAACCTGAGAAATGCATCTCCACACATAATTTTTTCGTGTGTAATCGTTCGTTTATCTATTCGTATAATGTACTAATACACTCGACAGTTGCTTCAAAACTTGGGAATGTTGCGGATTAAAGCTTAGCTTCTTGTTTGTGGATGATAACTGTTGGTACGTAACGTGTCATGCGTTTTAGGACTGTTTCCGCTCAATTTTCTGTCTCAAAATTATGGGCATTATTAATGACACAATAAACCAACATAGAGTCGAGTTTTATGTATAGATTTGATTCTAAAAAATATTGTATTTCACTCAGGTGTTTCAACGGTGGTGTCATCAAGACGTCAACAATGTCCTAGAAATATCTGTGGTGTTTATGTAAGTTACACCTCTATTTAACCGAGGCAATAGCTAAATTCACATGTATATTAATGAGTTAATATTTTGACTTTAACAAAGAAATAGGTAAAACAATTCAAGTCTATGAACAAGCTATACAATCATGCGTATATAAATTGGTTAAAAAGATTACAAGCTTATCCCTCTACTATTAAGAAGAAGAGGTTTTGTGTGACTTAGTGACAAGTGTTTTTTTTTTTTTTTTTTTTTTTTTTTTTTTTACTGTTTATCGACTCACTCCGGTTTCTTTCTTTACTGTTCATCGGCCCAGTCCAAAATACTTTTTTTTTGTTTGGTTTTTTTTTACTGTTTATCGACCCATTCCATTTTTTACTGTTTATCGGCCCTGTCCAGATTTTTTATTTTATTTTTAGAAGAAGGGTTTGAGTTAAATTGTTCCATTTTGGAGGACTCAATTATATCACATTTTAATGTGCGAATATATGTAGCAAAGGTATGATTATTTTCAAAATATAAGGCCACGACTTGTTGCTGCCAAAAAAATTATGTTTGACGTTTACATGAAATATTATAAATTTCTTAAAATAAATTCATTTCATAAAAAAAACATATCATTTGTACACGGCGATATGACTATTTTCAAGATATAAGCGCCACGACATGTTGTCTACACGATCTTTATATCATGCCAAAAAAAATTTGGTTTGACGATTACATGAAATATTAAATATCTTGAAATGAATTTTTTTTCATAAAAAAACATATCGTTTATATAAAATATTAAATATCCTAAAAAAAATTATTTCGGCTACAAGTATTGTTAAACTGGCTATAGTGTATTGTTGATTTAATTTCTATGGAAATTCGAATTGTGTGTTTTACCATGGCCGTTAAAATTAGCCTAGATCTGGGAATACAAAAAAAGGGTTCAGTAGTGTCGAAAGGTGTCGATTTTGTGTCGTGGAGTGTTGACAGTGTGTAAGATTTTAATTAAAATTTTAATTAATATTCATTTCATCAACCGACACCTGTTGGATAAGGCGTCGGGGTGTATCGGAGCATGTCGTGTCGTGTTTTTGGTAGAACACGTGTTGTTGCAAATAATGTCGAAGATAGCTTCATTTTTCCGGTTAAAATAGATTTAGGTAGAAATTGAAAAAAAAAATTGTTCAGTAGTGTCGAAAAGTATCCATTCGATGTCGAAAAGAATTTGGCAGATCTAGAGAAAAAAAAGGATGAGAGGAGCTCGGTACCATTTTATAGACTTTGTTTAGGCATCTAACCTCTCGACTTAAGAAATCAAAAATATTTTTGTCCATGTAAAGCAATATGATGAAGTTTATCTAGGTTATGTAAATTAAGGGTTGCACTTTCCTTTGGATAAAGTGATTTTTTTTGTTTGATAGAAGATGATTGATGTCTATGCCTTAGAAATTTTAGATTACTGTTTTATGTGCTCAAAGTATTGAGTTGTTTATTTTGGAGAAATTACTTTGTTCAGGTTTAATAACGCCAAACAAGTAAAACCGTATACCATGGGCACACCTTGCACCGTTCCGTTTTAATGATGTTGCAAATACGGTTTATTGTGAATAATTTATGAAAAACATTTGTTGGTTCTACCTACGAAAAAATTAGGCTTCGGGTTCGTTAACTAAAAACCTGGGACGAAAGGTTCTGCTATTAAATAAAAAAAGAAAAATTCTTCTAGCAATATTTTTTTTCAAATGCTGCTTCGGTTATTTAACTAAAATACGGGGCAACGCTCGTGCGGAGCACGAATGTTTATTTACCTAGTCTTACATATTCTTAGTTATGTAAAAAGGTTTCGAAACATGAAATGCTTAGTCTATCTGTATGTAGGGGTGAACAAAAAATGTAACGCCCTGCTCCCGGATACCGAGCATTTATCCGGAAGAGAACATTCAGTTCGTATAACATTAGATAAATCTAATATTATACACCAACCTCTACGTCGTCGTATCAAAATAAAGCAACAGAAGCCCAAAAGGCTCGGGTAAAACCATAAAAGCTACTATGATTAGACAAATTTCGGTCAACGTATTTAGTATATCTTTAATCAATCAATGAGTTCAATATTTATAGCCACTAGTAGGGCTTTTATTTTACACAATATACCAAAACTACCCTTACTAAATCAATACACAAATCAATATTTTCCATAATCATAATATATCGTAATACCCCCTCAAGTGGGAGCGTGAAGATCTCGAACGCCCAACTTGCGTAATAAAAACTCGAACTGTTGTCGTCCCAATGGCTTGGTAAAATTGTCAGCCAATTGATGTTTCGTAGGAATATAGGAAGGAAGAATCAAACCATTAGTAATGGTGTCACGTACGAAGTGACAGTCACTTCGATATGCTTTGTACGTTCATGGAAAACCGGGTTCTGAGCAATATATAGAGCAGACTGACTGTCATAGAAAAGTCAAATGCCAGGAGGGTGCCGAACCCCAAGGTCAGCCAGTAACTGCTTCAGCCACTTCAACTCACATGTCAAAGAAGCCATAGATCGATACTCCGCTTCAGCCGAAGATCGAGGCACGTTGTCAGTTTCTTGGACTTCTAGGAGATAGGAGAAAGACCGAGAAACACGAACCATCCACTCAAGGATCTGTGAGTAATTGGGCAACTAGCCTAGTCAGAGTCACACCAACCCTCTAGAAGGAGGGAACTGTCGGAGCGCAGCGAAATACCCTGGCCAGGATGTTTCTTCAAATAGCGGACTGGTCGTAAGGCGGCCTCCCAATGCTCAATCCGGGGGCCTGCATAAACTGTGGCAAGACGTGAACAGAATATGCCAGATCGGGTCGAGTGACCCCGAGATAGATAAGCTGTCCAATAAGATGTCGGTACGACGCCGGATCATCCAACAGAGGTCCGGTGGCCAGTGCCAGCTTATGATTCTGCTCGATGGGAAAGTCAGCTGGTTTGCTCCCAAGTAACCCGGCCTCATGTATAATATTCAATGCATATTTCCGCTAATTCAAGAAAATCCCATCTACGTTCCTCGCAACCTCGATGCCAAGAAAATATTTGAGAGCCCCGAGATCCTTCATTTTAAAACACTTGCCCAAATAAGATTTAAAAACCGTCATCGCCACTTTGTCTTTGCCTGCAATGATCATATCGTCAACATACACAAGCACCACAAGCTGAATCCCGTCATGAGTCAAAGTAAACAACGAATAGTCATAGTACGACTGACGAAATCCATAATCACGCAAAATGGAGGCAAGCCTCGCAAACCAACACCGTGGTGCATGTTTCAACCCATACAACGATTTGCGCATCTTGCAAACCAAATTGGACCCCGGCTTCTCAAATCCATGAGGTATCTTCATATAGATATCCTCGTCCAAGTCCCCATGCAAAAATGCATTATGGACGTCCATCTGATGAATGTCCCACCGTTTCACCGTGGCGACACTAAGAACGGTCTGAACCATAACCATTTTCGCCACAAGGGCGAAAGTCTTTGTATAATCAATACCTTCTTCTTGGTGATGCCCATAAGCCACTAATCGGGCTTTAAGACGCTGTAGGGTGCCGTGCTCGTCATATTTCTCTGTATATACCCACTTACTCCCCAATGCCTTTTTCTCGGGGAGTGTTTCTCTGAATAACCCATGTAACAAATTTGAGAAAGAACATTGTTGATGATCTTAGAAAAGATAGTTTCTTGAGGCTACTATCTTCTTCATTCACAAGGAGAGGCATGGCTGTTGATCCATTGGAACTGAAGGCTAGATGATGCTCTGTTGCTAAGTTGCTTGCTTTAGTCACTTTAATAATGGTGGAAAGACTGCCATATATTTATGTACGAACCCTTTTAGAAGATAACAAAAATTTGGCCTAACACTTTGCTATGGAGAAAATGAAACCTGAGAAATGCATCTACACACATAATCTTTTCGTGTGTAATTGTTCGTTTATCTATTCGTATAATGTACTAACACACTCGTCAGTTGCTTCAAAATTTGGGAATGTAGCGGATTAAGCGTAGCTTCTTGTTTGTGGATTATTGTAAAGCAAATCAAATACTTTTCTGTGGAAATATTATGGTTAATATTACATAATATTACATTGAACACGTTACATTGTAACATGTTACTTATGTATCAAAGAGACATATTAATTGTATTAAATAAACAATTAATATGTCCTAAAAGTCATAAAGTAACTATCTTTTGTCCTATTATGTAATAGCTTATACATAGCCGACTCTAGCATTTATTCTAGCCGGCTCTAGTTACTTTTACTTTACTAGCTAGGATCCTCTCTTGTATCTATTTATACTCATTCTTTCAACATGAATAAACAAGTTGAAGTTTACTCAAGTATAATTTACTTTCTCAAACTCTCTTCATGGTAGCAGAGTCTTAAACTCCTGAATCCGCTGCAAATTCTCGCACTCCCCGCTTTGAATCAAGAATGTCTTCATTATCCGAAGCTTCATCACCCTCGCTGAGTCCCACCGCCTGCGCGGACCGGGGTCACCGAAAAACACTCTTTTACAAATCACGGACTTGATGGCAACAACTACCCGCCGTGGTCAAGATCTATGAAAATGTATATCTCGTGCCGAGCAAGATGGGATATTTGTCCGGTTCCAAACCCGCCCCCGCTCGAAACCGACCCTAAGTTTGAAGCATGGGATACGTAAAATAACCAAGTCATGACCATCCTCACGAGGTCAATGACAAAAGAGATCAGTGAGAACTTCATGATGTATGATACTGCAAAGGAAATCTGGGACAATGCCAGAGACCTTTACTCAAAAAAGGACAATACATCTAAGGTCTATGATCTTGAAGCTCAAATCCAAAATTGCAGGCAAGGGGATATGTCTGTAACTCAATACTTCAGCCAACTATCTAGGGCATGGCAACACCTAGATATGTTGGAAACTCACCCCTGGAATGATGTTAAGGATGCTGCCCTTTATAAGGACATTATTGAGAAAAAGAGAGTATTCAAATTTCTTACTGGACTGAATCCTACTCTTGATGATGTTAGAGGAAGAATCCTTGCCACAAAACCTCTCCCCAATCTCAAATCTATGTTTGCTGAGGTCAAACATGAGGAAAGCAGGAGGAAAGTGATGCTGCTGAACTCCCCTGCTGACAACCCTGCTGAAAGTGCTACCCTGCTGACTGTCAGGAAGCCTGCTGAGGGTACTGAGACATCCAGGAAGCCTACTGATAGAACTGGAAAGTTGTTCTGTGAGCACTGCAAACGCACAAATCACACCAAGGACACTTGCTGGAAGCTACATGGCAAGCCTAACTCCTCCAGGCCTACCAGGGAAAGTCAGGGCAGGCATGTCAATGAAGAGGAGAATGATAACAAGCTGAATGCTCAGTTTGCTGCATTCAAAGCTTTCCTCACCCAACAAAAAGAAGGTAGTCCCTCTACTGACATAGCTACTCAGGCTAGTGCAGGTAAATTCTACTCTTCTATTAGTAATGAAACATGGATTGTTGATTCTGGGGCCTCCTCCCATATAACTGGCAATAAAAACCTCATAACTCAACTTATGCCATGTCATCAAATTCACAAAGTTATGACTGCTGATGGATCTATCTCGTGTGCAAAAGGTTTTGGAACTGTTAAACTCACTAATAAGATATGCCTAAAGGATGTCCTATTTGTTCCAAACTTAGACTGCAATCTTATATCTGTCAGTAGACTAGCAAAAGATTTGAATTGGACTGTTGTTTTTAATAAGAATCGGTGCACTTTCCAGACCCTTCTTCACAGGGAAGTGATTGGGAGGGCTAAACCCCGCTCGGGATTGTATGTGGTCAACCCCGTCGAAGACGAAGACGAAGACCGAATCCGCCTCGGCACTCGCACTTCAACCTTAGACAATATCATGTTATGGCATTATAGACTAGGACATCCAAGTTTTGGTTATTTGAAGTCTGTAATTCCTGAATTATTTAAAGGATGTAATGTCAATGATCTTCAATGTGATATTTGCCAATTTGCCAAACTTACCAAATCTGTATATACCAAACTGCCTTATGTGCCATCCACACCTTTCACTTTAATTCATAGTGATGTATGGGGACCTTCAAGAGTAAAAAGTATAATAGGAAAAAGGTGGTTTGTCACTTTCATTGATGATCATACTAGGAACACATGGTTGTTTTTAATGAAGGATAAATCTGATGTTGGAACAATTTTCAGGAATTTTACAACATGATCTCTACTCAATTTGACACTAAGATCAAGATCTTAAAAACTGATAATGCACTTGAGTACTATGAGTCTAACCTCCGTAATTTCTTGATGAATAAGGGGATTGTCCATATCAGTAGTTGTGTGGAAACACCTCAACAAAATGGGGTTGCTGAGAGAAAGAACAGGCACTGCTTTGGAGATGGCTAGATCAATCATGTTCACCACACATGTTCCAAAGTATATGTGGGGTGAAGCTATATTAACTCGCCACTTACTTAATCAACGACTTCCCACAGAGTGTTAGGCTTCAAAACTCCTATCCAAACCCTCCCGACCACACACTCCCCGCCCTCATCTTATTTCCCAATTACCTCCAAAAATCTTTGGTTGCACTTGTATTTGTTTATATCCATGCCCAACACGAAGCAAACTTGATCCCAAAGCTCACAAGTGCATTTTCCTAGGATATGCAAAGGACAGAAAGGTTACAGTGTTATTCTCCTTCGAAAAGAGATTTTACAATTCTATGGATGTAAAATTCTTTGAAAGAACTCCCTACTACAACAAGTCCACCGAGGCGATCACCGATGGAAACCCGATTGAAATTGACCTAAATCCGTTCCCTCGGAAACTCTTAACCCTCAAAGAACCTATCGATTCTCGGCGGATCGAACCTCAAGACCCTGCCGACTCTCAAGACCCTATCGACTCTCGGCGGCCTGCCGATCCTCGAACCTACGAACTAGAGCCTACTGATACTCAGCAACCTACTGACTCTCAGCAGCCTGCTGACATTGATGATATACCTATTGCTATTAGGAAGGGAAAGAGATCTTGCACTACTGATCATTCTATTCATAATTATTTATCTTATGATCAGTTATCACCTGCTTTTGCCATGTTTACACAGGATTTGGATACTCACTCTATTCCTAAGAATATACAGGAAGCTCTCCAACATGATAAGTGGAAGGCAGCTGTCAAAACTGAAATGACTGCTCTCCTTGACAACCATACATGGGACCTCACCACTCTCCCACATGGAAAGAAGACAATCAGCTGTAAGTGGTTGTTCACTATCAAGTACAATGCTGATGGTACTATTGACAAATACAAAGCTAGACTGGTTGCAAGGGGATTCACTCAAACATATGGACTTGACTACAAAGAGACCTTTGCACCTGTGGCAAAGTTAAACACTGTCAGGGTACTGATCTCACTTGCTGTCCAACTTGACTGGCCTCTCCACCAATTGGATATCAAGAATGCTTTCCTAAATGGTGACCTTACTGAGGAAGTCTATATGAATGTACCTCCTGGTTTTACCAATCCTCACACTCAAGGAAAGGTTTGTAAATTGAGGAAATCTCTATATGGCCTAAAGCAATCCCCAAGAGCCTGGTTTGGGAAACTCACTACTGTGGTTAAAGCTGCTGGATATCATCAATGCAACTCGCATCACACCATGTTTATCAAGACCACTAGCCGTAAAAGATCTATTCTTATTGTATATGTGGATGATATCATCCTCACCGGTGATGACTCTACCGAGATCCGAATTTGAAGACTCTACTGGCAAAGGTTTTTGAAGTCAAGGATTTGGGCTATCTTAAATACTTCCTTGGTATGGAAATTGCAAGAAACAACCAGGGTATCTCTATCTCTCAAAGGAAATATGTCTTGGACTCCGTCGAAGAAAACTGCGGTATCTTTGGGATGCAAACCCGCTCGTATCCCCAGAGTAGACCCTAGTAATACCTCGTCGCATGGTGACATTGCTTGTCGAAAGGATCAATATCAAAGACTTGTAGGGAAACTCATTTATCTGTCCCATACAAGACCTGATGTTGCATATGGAGTCAGTCTGGTTAGCCAGTTCATGCATTGCCCTACTGAGCAACATTGGGATGCTGTGAACAGGATACTGAGGTACCTGAAGTCCACTCCTGGCCAAGGCTTACATTTCACCAAATCTACTGAGAGATCTATCAAGGTTTTTACACTGATGCTGATTGGGCTGGCTGTCACACAGACAGAAGATCTACTACAGGCTACTGTTCTTATGTATGGGGAAATCTTGTCACCTGGAGGAGCAAGAAACAATCTACCATCGTCTCTAGAAGCGATCGAAGCCGAACTCGGGGCACTAGTTTTGGGTATCCGTGAAGCTCTATAGATAAAAAGGGTCCCGACCGAACTTCAACGGCCCTTCAAAGAACCTATCACACTCGTCTGTGTGACAATAATTCAAATTTATGCATGGCAGAGGATCCAGTTCATCATGATAAAACCAAACATGTTGATATTGACAGACATTTCCTTAAAGAGAAGATCGATGCCAAGATCATTCAACTTCAGTATGTTCCCTCAGCAGACCAAAATGATGATATTCTCACAAAGGCAATTCCACCGCTTATGTTCAGCAGACTGAGTAGCAAACTTGGCTGTATTAACATTATACAACCCAGTTTGAGGGGGGTGTGGAAATATTATGGTTAATATTACATAATATTACATTGAACACGTTACATTGTAACATGTTACTTATGTATCAAAGAGACATATTAATTGTATTAAATAAACAATTAATATGTCCTAAAAGTCATAAAGTAACTATATTTTGTCCTATTATGTAATAGCTTATACATAGCCGACTCTAGCATTTATTCTAGCCGGCTCTAGTTACTTTTACTTTACTAGCTAGGATCCTCTCTTGTATCTATTTATACTCATTCTTTCAACATGAATAAACAAGTTGAAGTTTACTCAAGTATAATTTACTTTCTCAAACTCTCTTCATTTTCATTGAATTATAATCGGTGTACATCAGAGTTTATATATGCACATATGACTTGGCCAACAAGTAGAAAATACTAAAATATAAATTACATAATATTTAGATTAATTAGGATTTATCTATAATATCTTCAACACGCCCCCACAATCCCGTGGGAAGTGACTATTAGGAACATTTTTATTATGTTTTGATGATGGTCATACTAGTTGTAATAGCAAGCCTGAAATAAGTTATAAATATATGTATAAGTCTTTACTTAGAGTCTGACATGTTGTATGAGTTGAGTCAGACAAGTACTGTACTAGTTGGTAGGATGGCTAAGTAAAAATAGAATCTCGGCAGAGTAAAGGCAGCCAAGTACCAGCAGAGAATCATGAAGACATATGGACTGACTTATAACCAGGGAAGTCTGTGATGACCTTGGATAAGTCTAAGACATATTCCATGTAATGAAATATTTTCAATTAATATGGTGTACACTGATCTCACACAAATAAAGAATCAGTGAAGTACAAGCATACTTGGAAAATCAAAGAAAGAAGGGAAACAAGCAAAACGGCGAAGTAAAAGCTCCACCGGATGACTAAAGAAAAACAGTGAAGAAGATATTGATAACGCTCTAAATGGTACCAATAATTATACCTATTCACCCTGAATTCTGCTCAAGAGAGGATGGATAGGCTCGTTATTATGTGGAATATATGTCAAATGCTATGTAAGTGTTTCCACATAGCATTTATATATATTGTATTTGTAATACTAATCAAAAGTTTTACAATAATCTGTAATTGCGGCCTTATATAGATACAATGACCGACTTAAGACTCTCTAAAACCCTAACCGACTTAGACAATGCGGCAGAATGAATTTCGTGTTGAATAAGTCACCGGTTTACCGGGCCTAACCCTCGGGTTACCGGGCCTTCTATTCTTCTTTTTCTTCAGCAGGCTTCTTCTTGGACTTCAATCACTCAGCCCAATGCATTCCTTTTGGTCCAAATCCATTCTCCAATGCTCCAGATTCGGTACATCCTATAAAATACACAAAACGAGACAAAACAGTACCAAAACATCGGGAAAATAGCATAGATGCAGAATTATGATCCTGGAAACACTCACATAGCATTTAACATATATTCTAAGCAATAACGAGCCTATCTATCCTCTCTTGAGCAGAATTCGGGGTGCATATGGGTATAAATATTGGTACCATTTAGAGTGTCATCAGTGACCGCCTTTATGTTGCTTCTTAATTAGGTTAGAATCGTTTATACTTATAAGTTGCATTGTCATCGTGGGATCGACCTTGACTCGCATTTACTATACTGCGATGTACCTAGTATTCTTGCTAGTAATATAGATGTTAGTGACTTACACGCGATCAGATATAAACAGTAAAGGTAAGAGATTCACTAAGCCGGTCAAGCAACAACTTAAACAGCAAAGTCATATGCTGTCTGCAGAACGTGCAAAATAAGCAAATCAAGCAATTAATGCAGAATCAATCAAGGACGGATTTTATGATGGACATTTGAATAAAATCCGAATCACCCAAATCAAGGAGAATATAATCAAGGAGGAATCAAAGAATTAAATCAAGGATTATTCTCAGCAATTAATAGCCAACGGATAGAATTTCAAATCAAGGCTATAAATAGAAAGTCTTTGACAGACAGGAGAAAGAATGACTGGAATATACAAGAACAAGTAGAATCTCTGTCAAAATCCAAAAAGCCTTCTCTCTAATCTTAAAAGACATATCTAGAAGATCAACTCAGAATTCAGAGCTACAATTCTACATCAAGGACTGAGATTTATCCACCCTTTGTGAATCTTATTCACACCAGTTTGCAGCAATTGAATCAGATCGTCTGAGAAGGAATTGCACCCTTTGTGATAGCTGCTGAAGGATTTGTTCCCAAGGAGCAAGTGTTGAAGACGAGTCACTGAAGCTTTTGAAGCCAGGGAGTGATAGTCTTGGAGATTGTGAAGCTTGTGTAGCCAAGGACAGTCTAACTATTGTATCTGTGAAAACAATATTGAATTCCTCCAATCATCACAGGAGAAGAGTGGATTAAGGGATTACACCACCCTAAACCACTATAAATCTTTGTGTCTATTTCCTTTCAGCAATTTACTTACAGCACTTTATTTCATTGCATATTATATTTGTGGTTGCATAATCTACTTTGAAACCAACATTTAAAGAAGAGACTTATTCGCTTCCCAAAAGCTTTTAAACATAAGAAAAGTTTTTGAAACTCCACTATAGTTATTCATCCCCCCTCTGACTATAGCCTTACCCTTCTCTGGGACCAACAGTGACTGAACACAGAGATTCGCCTTAAGCAAATCAAAGCATGGACGGGCAAGTGACTTGGTAAGGAGATCAGCAAGTTGGTCCTTCGAGCTGAGAAAGGAGATAGAGACGTTTCGAGGCGACTAACTCACGGGCATGGTGGAAATCAATTTTGATATATTTAGTGTGATCATGAAAGACGGGGTTGTGATCCAGGTAAGTGGCACCAATATTTTTGTCACACCAGAGAATCGGTGGAGAGGGCAGAGCAATATGCATTTCGGCCAAGAGACTGTACAGCCATTGAACTTCGGCAGCGGTGTTGGAGAGGGTCTTGTATTCGGCCTCAGTACCGCTTTTGGAGACCGTGAGGTGTTGCTTGGAGCACCAACTAATGAGATTTTTGCCCAAAAAGACACAATATGCCCCAACTGAGCGGCGATTATCTGGATCCGCAGCCCAATCAGAATCAGAGTATGCTTGAAGTAGAAGTGGCGAAGAGCGGGAGAGAAATAACCCATCAGAGATAGTGTGCTTGAGGTAACGCAAGATCCGCTTGACAGCTTCCCAATGAGCATCGGTCGATGATTGCATGAACTTGCTAACTTTATGGACTGCAAAGGCAATATCAAGGCGCGTAAAGCTAAGGTACTGGAGACCCCCTACCACGGTGCAATATAAAGAGGGGCAGGTGAAAGGAGACCCGGAAGAGGCGGCCGGATGAGCTAAGGTAGACATAGGGGTGGGACAAGGCTTGCATTTGTCCATGCCAGCACATTGAAGAAGCTGAAGTATATATTTCCGCTGAGTGAGATAAAGGCCATCAGATGTCGGGAGAGCCTCAATGCCCAAGAAATAAGATAAAGTGCCGAGGCCTTTGACAGAGAACTGCGAGCTGAGATAAGTAATAACATGTGTAATAAGAGAGGGAGAGGTACCAGTAATAATCACATCATCAACATATATAAGTAAATAAATGCGATGACCACCACGTGAGTAAATAAACAGGGATGTGTTGGCTTTAGATGCTGAAAAACCGAAGTGGCATAGAACATCAGAGAGTCTGGAAAACCAAGCACGTGGTGCCTGACGGAGATCATAGAGACTGTGCTTGAGGCGGCATACATAGTTTGGATAATTTGGATGAACGAAACCCTGTGGATCTTGTAGACATGTTCATTCAAATGACCATGAAGAAAGGCATTCTGAATGTCAACCTGACGGAGTGCCCATCCTTGAGAGACAGCAAGGGAAAGTAATAGACGAATCGTGACTGGCTTAACAACCAGGCTGAAGGTATCAGTGAAGTCAACACCTTCAGCCTGATGAAAACCTTTGGCGACCAACCGAGCTTTGTGATAGCAAAATAATTAACTGCTAACTTTCATCGACAGAGTATCGGGTCAACGGGAGTATAGTGGTCACAAGGTCGTATCCACAAGGAGTAAGTCTAAGTACCAAAGCTGACGTGTGACTTGGTTCAGGTCAATCAAAGGTGGAAAGGTCTTATACTAGTGCAAAAATAAAATTAAACTATCGGTTTTACTTCTAAGTATTAAAGGGTATAGCCGAACTATGATCCCACGAGTTACTTTCACCCCTTAGAAAGGACTCAACAGGGAGCATGTCTTAACCGACCTACCTATCCAATGTAGTTCAACGACATCCACGGGTGCCAACTCCTAATTCTAGTGATTAGACTGAACAACTCGATCTAACCACCCTATGTGAAGCTAACCGACTCTCCCTTTAGAAAACCGATTACCATAACATGATTAAGGTCCAGAGTTGCTCGAACAACGATGACAAACCTCTGTATTGGAAATGATCCTAACAACTAGGCCGAATCTACGCAACGATCCCAAAACCCTTTTTCCCACATCTCACCGCAAAATACATCTATAAGTTCGATGTGTGTGACAGTGAACTAGGTGATCAATCTAATTCAAAGACGTTATAATAAGTTTTAGGATATGGATTAATCGTTAAAACATTCAATTATGCACTGCACAACTTCCTATCTCATCCCCCTTAGGGTTTTTACTCGCTTTCACATAATTCGACTACACATGGAATTAGCTACTCATAATTATGCTAACAACGGAATTATAAATTGAAATCTGATCCAAAAAATATCGAAGTGAAAACGCAATCTAAAAATCGAATCTTTGGAAGTAATATTGAAATCTAAGTTATAACAAGTGTTTAGAATCGATTGGTGTTATCTATGGAATCCACGGATCAAAGTTTGATCAACCTACCCTAAAACCGCACCAAGATCGCCCCAAATATGCCTAAGGTAATAAAAAAACTGTTTTATGAAAGAATAGGGCTGCGTATTTATAGTGTTAGGTTAAAATCCGCTGATGTCGATCAAACGCCCTTTTGCCTCCTGGTGAACACCCGTTTGCCTGGAAATCTGATTCATGATTAGGGCTTGTTCTTCAGTGAACCAGCGTTTGGCTTCTTTGAACGCTCGGTTGATGGATCATGTATTGAGGGCAAACGCCCGTTTGGATTGTCTTGAACGCCCGTTTGCTGAATATGAGCTCAGTATTCGAGCTGAACCCATCCAAACGCCAGTTTGGGGGTAATTTGGCCGCTCGTTTGTCTTCTATGACAACTTTTAGTATCAAATGCTAACTTGGCAAATGCCCGTTTGAACTAGCCAAACGCCAGTTTGGTCAACGTGTCATTCACCTTGCTGCAAACGCCAGTTTGGGTAGAGAAAACGGTCGTTTGCCTTGATTTCACTCCAAACTTAATTTTTCTCCACTTTCATGCTACTTTCGTGCCACGAACATGTTTCTCACTCCAAAATATTGCCTTACGGGTCCTCGAGTTACCTAATTCCTGCAATGACATATACGAACAAAGAATCACGCGTAATTCTGCAAGACAAAAGTGCTCAGAAAAGAAGTAAATATCGTCAAAAAGGCGGAGTTTACTATCGATGTGACAGTTTATCTCCCCGTGCATATAACTCTCGATATTACTCTCGAAACGGTCTATATCTACCCGGAACATGCCAATAAAGTGATAAACGGGGGCTAGATCACATACAAAAGTGCAGTGAAGTTGACTCCCATCACTTTGTGACGTTCAAAACTACCATCAGCATAATGCTTAGTGCGATAGACCCACTTGTTACCTACAATATTCATATGAGACTGAAAAGGCACAAGATCCCAAGTGTTAGTACGTAAAAGAACATTGATTTCCTCTCTCACAGCATTACGCCAAATACGGTGTTTGGAGGCTTCAGTATAGGAGGTCGGGTCGGATGAGGTAGTGGAATTAAGGAGAGCGCGGGGAGCGGATAGCGAATATAGTCAGATATTTGGGTCGATTTAAGGGAGTTGGTTTTGGTACGGGTAACCATAGGATGTGGCAGAGGAGGGTCACGGGGTGGAGATGGAGGGGCACTGGGCGGAGTGGGTGAGGCCGTAGATGGTGGAGACGATGAAGGAGAGGGTGCCAAGGGAGATGGCGGGTCGGCCGAAGGTGGTGAAAGAGCAGGAGGAGGCAGATGCGGGAGAATTGTGGCTGGTAAGGGAACAATGATAAGATCGGGGACTATTGGAGGGCTCGGGGGAGTGTAAGGAAAAGTCGTTTCGTCAAAGACGACGTGACGAGCAATGTAAACATGGCCGGAGGAGAGATCAAGGCACTTGTAGCCGTGATGGTGTGGACTGTAGCCAAGGAAGATGCGGGACTTTAACCGAAAGTCGGTTTTATGAATATTATAAGGACGAAGGTGAGGCCGGCATGCACAACCGAACACTCGAAGGAAGGAGTAACCAGGTACGCGTCCAAAGACCATATCATATGGGGATTTGTCATTTAGGACTCGGGTAGGTAGACGATTGATTATGTAAATAGTGGAGACAAATGCATCTTCCCAGTAAGTGAGGGGAAGATTTGACTGAGCGAGAAGGGTCTGGCCGACTTCGAAAATTTGACGGTGACGCCATTCGATGGCGCCAGCTTGTTCGTGAGTGTGTGGATAGGAGCGGCGGTGAATGATACCTAGAGAGGTGAGATAGTGCATGAGATGGAGATATTCGCCACCCCAGTCAGTTTGCAAACTTTTGAGTTTGGTGTTAAATTGCCGCTCAATCATAGTGAGGAAGTCACGAAACACAGGTTCAACATCTGATTTACGCTTTAAGGGAAAAATCCATAAAAACTTTGTAAAATCATCCATAAAACTAACATAGTAACGAGATCCATAAATAGAAGATTCAGTACACGGACCCCAAACATCCGAATGAATTAAATCAAGTGGTTCAAAAGAAGTAAATTCAGTCACACGTAAAGGTTGACGATGACTCTTAGCTAATTGACACGGAGCACACAGAGGGGGGTGCTTTATTTGAAAGACTAATAGATAAACGACCTTAAACTTGATGAAGAACAAGAAAAGAGCAGTGTCCGAGACGTTGGTGCCAGGTGGAGGAAGAGCTAGAGGTGGCAGCAAGAGCTTGAACTGGAGTATTGTGGAGAGTGGGAGAGAAGCGGTAGAGACCATCTTTGACAAATCTCATATGATGGACGCGACCCGAGTAGTCATTCACAAGGAAATAGTTATTATGAAACTCAAAGTAAACAGAATTGTCATGTGCAAACTGACGTATAGAAAGTAAATTTTGAGTAAGGGAGGGGGTAACTAAAACATTATGTAAAAGATAGGGATTAGTA
This sequence comes from Gentiana straminea, assembly GCA_036785695.1. NCBI lineage: Eukaryota > Viridiplantae > Streptophyta > Magnoliopsida > Gentianales > Gentianaceae > Gentiana > Gentiana straminea. Next base: position 4,922,561 of record JAVUPR010000464.1, on the reverse strand, counting down.
GGCGAGGAAATAGATGAAGAGCCAAGATGAGAGATAGTCAAACCTGTACCATCACCAACACGGACTTTATCAGGACTGTCGTATGGTTCATAGGATAAGTTAAGGTTTTGAAAGTCATTGGTCATGTGATGGGTGGCGCCAGTATACAGTATCCAGTCAGACATGGTAGGGTGGGAGTAGGGCTGTGTAGTGATAGTAGGCATGGGGAGGAGGGGTCTCGGGGTAGGGGAGGCCGTGGGGAGTAAGGTTGTTGTGGAGTAGGGGTATAACGCTAATAACAAGCGAGAGCAATATGGCCAACACGTTGACAGATTTGACAAACTTATGATGAATCAGCATTATACGAGGGACGAGTTCCGCCACGGCCTCGGCCTCGCCCCCGTCCTCGGTAATTGTTCGATCCACGGCCTCAGGAATTCTGAGTTGGTCCAGACGAGGAGGTGAAATTAGCAGCGGCTGAGGTAGGGGCAGGGAGGGTGGCCGGAGACGATGGTGGGATTGGCCGGTGATTAAGGAGCCGAGACTCGGTTGTAAGGAGCTGAGAATAGTCTTCGATTGTGATGGAGGAGCGAGAGCCAAGCATGGTGACCAATGCTTCATAATTTGGGCCGAGACCTGCAAGTAAATAGGCAATAAAATCGTCATCGGAAAGTGGATGTCCGGCCATGGCGAGGTCATCGGAGATCTTCTTTAATTTGAAATAATAGTCTGCAGCCGAGGAGTCTTATTTGCGAGTGGATGCCAATTCAGTTCGCAACTGGACGTGTTTGGATCGACTGACAGAAGCAAACAAATCTTGAAGAGATTTCCAAATTTCAGAGGAGGAAGTCGCCGTGTAAACTTGCATTAGGACGTCGTCTGATAGGGATGACGTGATTGTGCTGAGTATAAGGTTGTCGTTTTTACTCCATTCGACATAAGCCGGATTAATGGGTAGTGCCAGACGAATCTGTAATCGTTTTGGCTGGCGACGGAATTATGCCATCGATGTAGCCATAGACACCTTGTCCACGAAGGTATGAAAGAATTTGTGCTCGCCAGAGATGATAATTGCTTCGAGTGAGTTTGGATATATGAATTGAAGAGGAGGGGATGAAGGAAGGATAGGAAGAAGAAGAAGAAGTTGCCGTTGTGGCTGTTGCAGCAGCAGTGCAGGACATGGCGGCTGAACAGAGTAGACGGAGGCGGCTGGTGAACAGAGAAGATGAAGATTAGGGTTTCGAGGGAAATTTTTTTTTTTGGCTAAAAGAAATTCGGGATAATGCTATTGAGATATGGAGAACCAAGCTCCGATACCATATTGTAAAGTAAATCAAATACTTTTCATTGAATTATAATCGGTGTACATCAGAGTTTATATAGGTACATATGACTTGGCCAACAAGTAGAAAATACTAAAATATAAATTACATAATATTTAGATTAATTAGGCTTTATCTATAATATCTTCAACATGGATGATAACTGTTAGTACATCACGTGTCATGCGTTTTAGGACTGTTCCGCTCCATTTTCTGTCTCAAAATTATGTGCAATCGTTAATGGCACCGCGAATTAACCCGACCATATTTTGAGAAATTTTTTGACTTTACAGATGTTGAATTTTGAGTTCGACTTTACATTAAAGTAGAGTTTTATGTGTAAATTCTATTCAAAATATATCGAATTTCATTGTGGTGCCCTAATATTCATGCCAATGTTCCAAAAAGGTTAAAGGTTGTGAAGGACAGTTTTAATCTAAAATGGTTGAGAAGGACAGTTACTACATGCTACATTTTTACACATATGTTACTACATGTGTTACTACATTTTGTCCTTCTCAACAATTTTAGATTAAAAACTGTCCTTCTGGCCCGCGACCCCGTTCCAAAAATATTTATGGTGTTTATGTACGTTACACCTCTATTTAACCGAGCCAATAAAGAAAATCACATATTCACTAATGAGTTAATATTTTGACTTAAACAAAGAAATAAACTAACAATAGTATTCAATTATAATTAATACGTTCTTTTTTAATCTACTAGTATATTTCAATAAAGAAGGATAGAGTGAGAAGGAGACAATATATGATGTTTTGAAAATGAAATTGCATATGATATATATATACATAAAAACAAATATTTTTAGCAAGTTAATAAGAAACATAAGGAGCGTTCTTAAAAATACATTAAAGTACACGAATTGTTGAAGTTCATCAGATCAAGACCAACAAACTGAATTCAGAAGTTGAAGTATATGCATCAGACTTCTTTGAGGCAATACATCGAACACTTTGTCACAAAAGTAGTTATGAAGCAGTTATGATTAGTTCAGGTGGTTGTAACCGTTTCCTATTGTTGCTAGCTATTCCTAGTTAGTATATAAACAGCTAGGGGAACCAATTGTAAACTCAATTCAAGTTTAATCAATGAAATCAATGTTTCTCTCTTGTTCTACGGTTTCCCGCATTTTTTTTTTCTCATTTGAATATTATTCATGTTCTTGTTCAATTATCTAGAAATTCATCATGGTATCGGAGCATATGATGGCTTCCGCATCATTTTGATTCTTATCTGATTGATTCTTTGTAGCATATGTTTTTTTTTGGCATTTCTTTCCTGCCATTCGTTTTTCAGTTTTTTTCCTCTGAAATTCTGCCATGGGAAATCATAATCTTCCTCCAGTTCTTCCTGGTCAGATTCCTGCTGATTTGGTTCTCCATCCTAGTGAGAGTCCGGCGTGCATCTTGGTGCAGCCTGTTCTTGATGAAACCAACTATCATAGTTGGAAACCTGCTATGCTTAATGCTCTTTCTTCCAAGAATAAGCTTGGATTCATTGACGGTTCTGTGCCTATGCCACCTCCAGGTGACACACATTTATCTTTGTGGAGACAGAACAATATCATTATTAAGGCATGGTTAGGGAATTCAGTTTCCAAGAATATATCCCAAAGTGTCATGAATTGTCAGACTTCTAGAGAGATTTGGGAAGATCTTGAAGAAAGGTATGGTGGTGGAGATGCAATTCGATTATTAGACCTAATGGATGAGATTCAAAGTATGAAGCAAGGGGATCTTTCTATTTCTGAGTATTTTTCCAAACTCAAAATATTGTGGGATCAATTGCGGTCATTAACTCCACCTCCTACCTGCCACTGTGGCCAGAAATGGTACCAAGAACATAATGAGAGGCATCATGTAATCAGGTTTCTGAAAGGCCTTAATGAGAGTTTTTCTACAATGAAATCCCAGGTTTTATTGATTTCTCATTTTCCACTGTCAAGAATGTTTTCTCAATGGCTTTGAAGCAAGAGAGACAACAACATTATGGAAATTCTGGTCTTGATCTGATGAACTTCAACACCCCTTCTCAAACTGAATTCTTAGATTGATAATGTTGATCAATTGCCTATTGATAATATTGAACTTCTTGATTATATGGAAGAGCTGCCATCTAATCAAGAAGTGAATACTAGAAATCTTCAAGAAATAGAGGTCAACCCTATTATCTTAAAGATTACGTTTGTCACAACATATCCACTGGCACTTCTCCACATTTCTAAGCAAAGGTAGATACTTCAGATTATTTGTCAGATGCACATAAGTCTTATGTTCTTAGTACACAGGTTCTGATAGAACCAAAGACTTACAATGAGGCAGTCAAAAATCCAGAATGGGGGGAAGCCATGGATAATGAGATCAAAGCCTTACATCAGACAAAAGCTTGGGAGATTGTGCCTTTACCTACAGGAAAACATACAATAAGATGTAAGTGGGTATACCGGATAAAAAGAAAATCTGATGGATCCATAGAAAGATGCAAAGCAAGACTTGTGGCAAAGGGGTATACTCAATAACTAGGTTTGGATTACCTGGACACCTTCTCCCCTATTGAAAAACTTACAACAGTCAGAACTCTGCTTGCCTTTGTAGCAGCAAAGGGATGGAATCTTCATCAACTTGATGTTAACAATGCTTTCTTGCATGGTGACCTAACAGAGGAAGTCTACATGGAAGTACCTCGAGTATTTAAATATAAACCTGGCCATGTATGTAAACTTACAAAATCTCTATATGGACTCAAACAAGCAAGTAGATAGTGGAATATCAAGTTAACCCAAGCCTTACTTGAGAAGGGGTTCAGACAATCTAAGCATTACATCTTTTTTTTGTAAAAGGATCAGATGATACTTTTGTGGCTGTCCTAGTCTAGGTTGATGATGTTCTGGTGATAAGCCCTGACATCAAAGAAATAAAGCAACTGAGTTTCTAAATGACGAATTTGGAATAATAGACATTGGAGATCTCAATTATTTTTTAGGATTGGAAGTAGCTAGATCAAAGAAAGGTATCATATTGTCCCATAGGAAGTACTGTCTGGAATTATTAGAAGGATATGGTTATTCTGATTGTAAACTTAGCCAAGTGCCTATGGATGCTAACTTGAGTCTACACAGCAAGGATTCTGCACAATTAAAGTCAAATAGCTACTACAGAAGCTTAGTTGGGAAACTACTATATCTAGGTGTTGGTCCCTTAAAAAGGCTGATACAAGTTTAGAAGGGGGAGGGTGAATAAACTTGTCCTAAAAAACCTTAGAAATTGAATCTTGAACAAATTGAGTTCAACTTTAAACTTGTGTGGAGTTAAGCTAACTTAAGTATAAGTCAAGACTGACTTATGCCTAACTGAGTTAACCGACAACGGATTAAATTAAGCCTTTATATAGAACTTGCGTTTATCAGTTTGTGCTGACCCAGTTTCTTGTGTTTGCTGAGTCTGTGATCAGGTGCAATATAGACTAAGATGCAGTAAATAAATGTGTAAAGTAAATAAGTAAATGAGGCAGAAATTATAGAGGTTTCAGGTGGTGTAATCCTGTCAGTCCTCTCTTCCCCTGTGATGTAGGAGGCCAAATTCACTATGTTCTTGAGATTCACAGTTACAAGACACAAAGTAAATTTAAACACTGATTGTCCTTCACTAATCCCTAGCTTCACAATCTTCCAGCTTCAGTCTTCAACAGGTGGGATTTCTGTTTAAACTAAGCTTGTTGCATTGGTCCTTGGAGGGTTGAATTGCCTCTTCACCAGCTCTTCACAAACACAGTCTTCCTGACTGCACTCAACTGTCCTTCACACCTTCTTGGTGTTTCACAGTCTAAACCCTTGATGAAATCAAAGTTGAGACTTAAATCAATAACTATGATTCAACTTGTGATTCAAGCTTCTTCTTCTGGATGTACATGATATATTCAGGCTCTGTTTTTCTTCAAGTGTGAGTCTTGATGTTTCTTTGAATGCTTATGAACACTTTGAATATTTCTTGATCTTGCAATGTAGAATGTAGCAGGAGTTCTTCTGATTCACTTTCCACCTTAGTAGAATCTTTCTTAATGCAATTATTTCTTAGAACTCTGCACTTCTTTTTGTTATAGAAGTGATCTATTTATAGGGGTTTCTTCAACGGTTAGATGAATTTGAACGTTTGAATTTGAATCCTTGTACTCGTTGGTGGTCCTGCTTATTCTGATGAATGTCAGTGTCTTTTCTGACATTTCTGTGCATCCAATAAAATTGCTTGTTTTATAGTGGTCAGATCTTTCTTCAGTTTTTCTTAACCTCAGCATGAAAACTGGTCTTTTATGGTTTAGTCAGTTTTCAGCTTAAGAGCATTAACTGAATTTTTTATTCTTCTTCAAAATCTCAGTACTCAATATACATTCTTCTAATCATTATTGACTGAATCAGAGTACACCATAATTCATAAATCAGCTAAGATATCATTGTCCTTATGTATCTTAGGTCTTCATACAAGATCCATAAAGTCAGCTCATGTCATCACAGACTTACCCGAATTCGAATTTTACAGTCTCGGCTTTAACCTCCATAACTGAGTTTGAACCCTCAGTTCTTCAATCTTCTATAACTGAGTGTGTGTCCCTCAGTTCTTCATCCACTAAGTTTGTTCCCTCACTTCTTCAGCTTCTAGATAAGTCAACCGAGTCTGTATTTCAGCGAACTTACCTTCTTCAGTTTATGTCAGTGTGCTCTGAGTCGGTTTTCCAAATTGATTTATCTTCAGTTGTAAACTCAGTTCTTTTAATGTCATCAAGTTAGTTTCTCGTTTTCTCAGTTCTAACCTTAGAACTATTACAGTGCTTGTCTGATTTACTTATACAATTATCAGACTTTATTAAATCCTATACATCAATAACTAGACATCTTTATTTCCAACACTAGGACTTACCAAACCAGACATCACTTATGCTACATAGAAACTAAGCCAATTTCTTGACAAACCTACTGAACTACAACTTCAAGAAGCATACAAACTTCTCAAATACCTAAAGAAATCCCCTGGACAAGGCATATTCTTCCCATCAGAAAGCAATTTAGAGCTTAAGTGTTTTGTGGATTCAAATTGGGCCCATATGCAATGACACAAGAAGATCTATCACAGGTTTCTCTGTATTCTTGGGTGGTTCACTCATAAGTTGGAGATCAAAGCAAACTACAGCATCCAGAAGCTCATCAGAGGCAGAATACAGAGCCATGGCAATGGCATCCTGTGAATTAAAATGGCTCACATATCTACTATCAGAATTCAATATCAAACAAAGCAGGCCTAGTCCCTTGTTTTGTGACAACAAAGGTGCCTTATACATAGTGGTAAATCCAGTGTTTCATGAAAGGACCAAACATATTGAGATGGACTGCCATGTGATAAGAGATAGGTATGAACAAGGGCTTCTAAAACCCTTACTTGTTTCAACAGAATTACAACTTGCAGATTTGTTTACTAAACCATTGGACAGAACCAGATTTGAAACATTACTAGATTCATATCCTTTAATCAACATCTATCAACCTAAGAATTCGATTTGAGAGGGGGTGTTGAAGTTCATCAGATCAAGACTAGAAAACTGAATTCAGAGTTGAAGTATATGCAACAGACTTCTTTGAGGCAATACATCGAACACTTTGTCACAAAAGTAGTTAGGAAGGAGTTATGATTAGTTCAACTGGTTGTAACAGTTTCCTATTGTTGCTAGCAGCTCCTAGTTAGTATATAAACAGCTAGAGAACCAATTGTAAACTCATTTCAAGTTTAATCAATGAAATCAATGTTTCTCTCTTGTAATATGGTTTCCCACCGTTTTTCTCATTTGAATATTATTCATGTTATTGTTCAATTATCCAGAAATTCATCACGAATCGAGAAAACTAGCATCGATAAAGTGTTTATTCATAAATGAAGTGACTAATTTACTAGTATCCCTCCCGAAAAACCAAGCTCTTAATCATGACGGTATCTTCGACACGTGCCCTTTCAGATTGTTATGAGGAAGATGTCATCTTTACCAACTAAAACATACTTTAAACATTGTGGAAGCATTAAAAAAAATCAGAAAAAAAGCTCAAAACAATCGACACTTATGGAACACTACCACCGTTTTGACGTCAAAACTCACTCCTTTGACGCTTCAAAACTCTAAAATATAGTATTGCACAACATTGTAACAAATTGTTCTAAAAAAATTTTGTAACAAATTGAAACAAGATCACGATCCAGCAAACATGACTATGAAATACTATATATTGTTGGAAAAATTAATCTTCTAATTTCGTTTATAGTAATCTGTCCTTATCTTTTATAAAAAACTTTCTAAATAGATTAGGCAATATTTAGAAAGAAAGATGAAGAAACACTTTGCAGAAAAAACGTATTCATAATCATACAACACAACATCACAACTTTATGCACAAAAAATTGAATGACGGAAAGCACAAGTAAAACGAGAACTTATTGTTTAGACTGAGGCGCGTAGAACGCTTTCCTTAAGACTTTAATGCCCCGACTATGTGCTCACGGTATTGGCATAATGTGACGCCCCGTTCCGGATACCGAGTACTTATCCGTAAAGAACGCCCGGCATGCATATATAAACATTTTAAATCGTCAAAATTAATATATACATAAGCCTGGTAACAATTAATCAGAGTAAAAGCGGAATAAATTAATTTAAAAGATTACTCGGAAAGAAAGTCAAAAGACAATCAGAAGGATCAACAAGTCCCAAAATCTACGTCTAGGAATATGAAACGACAAAACAACGAAATAAATGTTGTTTACTTTATTACATCCCAATGAACTGAAAAGATACTAGAAATCGTCTCTCAACATTGTTTAAAAATAAATAAATGCATAAAATAAAAGTCGTCATCTTGAGCTTAAACTTCAGCTCCGTCATTACAGTCGTCGTAACCGTACTCATCGTCATCCTGATAATCACCTTCTCGGGTGGGGACAAAAGAAAGAGAAGGGGTAAGTACTTACGTAATTAGTAAAGGTAGAAAAAATGGTTACACAATATTATTATACATATACATAACATTCTTCAGAATAAAGTCTACAAACACTACCACATAGGTTGTAATTGAGATCACACTCTCCCTCTACTAGATCACACAGTACATCCTTGCACAAGTAAGTTTGTTACGTCAATATCAAAGGACGCTGCGCACGGAGAACAACTGCACCGCAACACGGTAAGCACCTCGAGGGCACGGGCTTAGGTCCCCGTGTGGGAGTCACACGCGTCCCTTGGCATCAGACCAAGTAGAGGGGTGTAAAAATCTCATGCTAAGAAGAATAGACATGCCTCACCAATGATATCGATGTTTTAGCTTTTAGACAACCACATATGTATTTACGAGTTACGTTCTAACCACCTGATTCATTCACATAAAAAGGCTTCCTAAGGACTTCTAGTCCTAGACATTCTAATTACAGTACCTAGCACATTGTAAAATGATCAATGACTACTAAGTCAATGTCCCATAAGGCCTAAACAACGCCTTCCGGTGCTCCCACCTTCTCCCCGCAGAGGGTCTCAGTTGTGGTGCAGAACCAAGGCTACCAGAAGTCGATGTTAGACAATGTAAATTGACATATAATGTCTCACAAAGACATGCATACCAAACCATAACACATGGAATAATATTTAGATACGTAAATATCACCGTTGTATTTTATCATTACTGTTATTTTTATTATTAATATTTATTTATCGTTTTATTTCCTGAAACGAATCAAAATAGCAGGTGCAGTGTAGTTTATTGGAGACTACCTGCATAGTCTTTATTAATTTTTTTGTTTTAATACTATAGCCTTTTGATAGCAACTGGGACCAAAAATATTACATACTGTATCCCATGTTTTGTTCCCTTCGACGACATCATACTAGTACTTACAAAGTACTTTAACATGAATTTTAATAAATAGTAAAGCAACGGGAACCAAAAGAAAAATTAGAAATAACACGACAGTAAAAATATTAAAACACGGTTGAACACCAAACATCCGTTTAAGAACACCCCCTTACCTTTAGCAATTTGATAGCAATTCCAAAAGCAAAATTGACAGCAAAAGAGACGAATCCTTCGATTCCAACTCCTACGATCAACCTACGATTCAATAACGGTGTTCTACGGTTAACACAATAACTATTGCTACCAAAGCTCATATTTTTCTCGAGAACGAACGGATCTATCATTAGGGCTAGAAAGGAAAACTTACCGAAAAAAACAATGGTTGGTCTAGAAACGATCACCTCCTCGCAGTGATCAATTTCTCCTACTATGGTCTGCACCGAAGATCAACCGTTAACCCCGAATTTGGAAAACAGTGTCCGATTTTTTTTTTCTTCTCTCTGCGTCGAATGCTTCTCCAATTTTTTTCAGAAATTTTGCCGTGTAAATAATGAGTGAATTAGGTGGTAATTTCCTTATATACCCACTAAATAAAATCCCTTAATTAATAATTAATTATTTCCTTTAATTAATTCTTTTAGGTTAATATAAAATAGGAAAATAATAATTAAATTCCCATTTTACATTTATACCCTTCTTAAATTTTCGGGATATTACATCCATTCCCCCTTAAGAAAAGTTTCGTCCTCGAAACTGAACGTACGTGAGAGATGCCTGAAGTCTGGAAACTCGTCGATCATGTCATCTTCTTTCTCCCATGTTGTCTCTTCGGGTGTATGATTACTCTATTGAACCAACACTAACCGAACATCTTCACCTTTGACTTGCTTCACTTTCCGTTCTAAGATACGAATTGGTTCTTCTTCGTAGGTGAGGTTTTCTTCCACCATTTCAAGGTCAATGTTTGCCTCGGCATCAACATCGGCCAAACACTTCTTAAGCATTGACACATGAAATACATTGTGGACTCTTGACAAGGATTCTGGCAACTCCAACTGATAAGCTAAAGGTCCCACTTTAGCTAAGATCACAAAAGGTCCTACATATCTAGGGCTCAACTTGCCCTTCTGTCCAAACCATCTCAAACCTCTCATTGGTGATGCCTTGAGGTACACTCTATCACCGACCTCAAACTCCAACGGTCTCCTTCTCACATATGCCCAACTTTTCTGCCTGTCTTGAGCCACTTTCAGATTCCGACGAACTACCTCAATCTTCTCTTTAGCCTGTTGTATCAACTCTGGCCCTGTTATTTGTTTCTCCCCAGCTTCATCCCAGAATACTGGTGTCCTACACTTCCTTCTGTACAAAGCCTCAAACGGTGGCATCTTGATGCTTGCATGGTAACTATTGTTATATGCAAACTCTGCCACTAGGAGGTACTCATCCCATGAGCCTCCTACTTCCAAGGCACACGCTCTCAACATGTCCTCGAGAGTCTGAATCGTCCTTTCTGACTGCCCGTCTGTCTGGGGATGAAACGTTGTACTCAGATCTAACTTAGTCCCAAACTGCTTCTGAAGACTCATCCAAAACCTGCTAACAAAATGACTATCCCTGTCTGATACGATAGAAACTGGAACCCCATGAAGCTTCAATATGTTGCTGATGTACAGACTAGCTAGCTTCCTCAACAACATGTCTTCCTTAACTGGAAAAAAGTGCGCTGACTTGGTCAACCGGTCTACAATCACCCATATCATGTTGTATCCCGTCTTGGTCTTCGGTAATCCACTAATAAAGTCCATAGTGATCTTTTCCCATTTCCACTCGGGTATCTCTAAAGGCCTAAGTAACCCTGCCGGTCTCTTATGCTCTGCTTTTACCCTCTGACATGTGTCACATCTTGACACGAAGTCGGCTATCTCTGCTTTCATAGAAGGCCACCAGTTGTAGTCCTTCAGCTCTCTATACATCTTAGTTGCCCCTGGATGAACTACAAAGTCTACCTTGTGGGCTTCATTCAACACGGTCCTTTTCAAATCTCCGACACTTGGCATGCAAAGCCGATTTCGAAACCAAACATTACCATCTGCATCTAACTCATACCCGCTGTCCGGTTTAGTCCTAGCCACTCGTTTATAGTTGACAATCGCTGGATCCTCATCCTGCTTCTTCATGATCTCATCAATGAGCTCAGACCTTGCAATCAACGGTGCAACATACTGCACTTGATCTAGTGGTCCCAAATCCTGAATACTTAGTCTCCCAAACTGACCTGCAACTTCTGTCACTTCCAGAAGTGCACTAACCGGTCTCTTGCTTAAGGCATCTACTACTACATTTGCCTTCCCTGGGTGATACTGTATTTCCAGGTCATAGTCCTCAACATATTCTAACCAACGACTCTGTCTCATGTTCAGCTGCTGCTGCTTGAAGAAATACTTAAGGGTATGATGATCGGTGAAAACTCGGGCTTTTACTCAATACAAATAGTGTCTCCAAGTTTTCAAGGCAAACACAACTGCAGCTAGCTCTAAGTCATGCGTAGGGTAGTTCTTCTCATGTGGTCTTAACTGTCTCGAAGCATACGCAATGACTTTTCCATTCTGCATCAGAACACAACCAAGCCCTTGACCTGAAGCCTCTGTATACACATCATAATTATCGAATACCTCGGGTAGGGTCAACACTGGTGCAGTAGTCAAACTTTCCTTAAGCGTTTGAAAAGCATCCTCACACTCTTGACCCCACTCGTATCTCACACTCTTCTGGGTAAGTCGTGTGAGGGGTGAAGCAATCCTCGAAAAGTCCTTGACAAAGCGTCTGTAGTACCCTGCCAGTCCCAAGAAACTCCTTATTTTTGAAACTATAGTCGGTCTAGGCCATTTAGTCACTGCCTCAATCTTTGCTGGATCAACCTTAACTCCTTCTCCTGAAATGACATGGCCTAAGAAGTTTACTTGGTCCAACCAAAACTCACACTTGCTAAGTTTCCCATACAATATGTTCTCTCGGAGCGTCTGCAGTGCTATTCTCAAGTGGTCCTCATGCTCATACTCATCCCTTGAGTAGATCAAAATATCATCAATGAACACTATCACAAACTTGTCTAGATATGGTATAAAGATCCTTTGCATAAGGTCCATAAATGCTGATGGTGCATTCGTGAGACCAAATAGCATGACTATGAACTCGTAATGTCCATACCTAGTGCTGAACGCCGTCTTTGGAATATCCTTTTCATTAACCTTTTTACTGGTGATAACCTGATCTCAAGTCTATCTTAGAAAAGACTTTCTTCCTTTGAAGTTGATTAAACAGGTCATCTATCCTCGGTAGTGGATACTTATTCTTTATGGTCAACTTATTCAACTCTCTGTAGTCTATACACATCCTCATGCTACCGTCATTCTTCTTCACGAACAAAACTGGAGCTCCCCAAGGTGATGTACTAGGCCTGATTATATTTTTCTCTAACATGTCGGCCAACTGCTCCTTCAACTCTACTAATTCAGCTGGAGCCATCCTGTATGGTGCCTTAGCTACTGGTTTTGCCCCGGGAACTAGGTCTATAGTGAAGTCAATCACTCTAACTCTTCGGGAAACACATCTGGATATTCTCTTACTATCGGAATATCTTTAAGTTCTGGGCTCTCCTTAGCCGAATCTACTGCGAAGAACAAAAGTGCATCACAACCTTCCTGTACTGCCTTAGCCGCTCTAAGGGCTGAAATGATGGGGTAGCATCTCACCTTAGAGTACCTATCGTTTCCCTGATACGTAATAGGGGTCTCCCCTGGAGTCCTAAAGATCACTTTCTTGTCCTTGCAATGTATGTGAACATGATTCTTTGCCAACCAGTCTATTCCTAAGATGACATCAAACCCTGAAAAGTCCAAAACTATCAAGTCTGACTCACACTTGTATTTACCGACTTGAATCTTACAACGAGGAATCATCTTGTAAACCTTAGAAGTTTCCCCTAACGGTGTCATGATTGAGAGTGGTTTCCTTAATTTCCCGAAAGGCATCTTAAGTTGCTCGGCTACTTTAACTGACACAAACGTGTGTGAAGCACCAGTGTCAAATCACGCAGATACAGGTAAACTTCCTACTAGTATAGTACCTAGCAAGTATGTAAACAAGTATATTCAAGCAACCTAAAATAGCTCAAACAAGAAAATGTAACTAAAAAAAACCCAAACTTAAGGTACCTGTCACGACTCCGTCCTTAGTATCATACACGGCTGCATCAATAGAAAAGACCTTGCTTGGACCGCTGGTTCTTCCTCTCCCTACCTGTGGTTTGGAACTTGCCCCTGCATTCTGAGTTGTACCCTTCTGAGGGCAATCCCTGACCATGTGTACGGTGCTACCACAACAAAAACAAGCTCCCATGCTTGAATAGCACTCTCCTGAATGAAACCTGTTACACTTAGGACACTTGGGAGGTGGTGCACTGCCCGAAACTGGTGCGGCTCTCTGGCCTCAGGGACGGTCCTTGTCTCTGTCCCTGGCTGGTGTTAAAAGGACTCTTCACCACTTTCTCTGAAGACTTTTCATTATGCTCCTCAATCTCTAGACACGTGTTCAACAGCTTCTTCATAGTCTTTGGCTTTTTGCCCACTAACCGATCCATGATGTCCCTGGACAAACCTTGTGTGAACCGTGATACTCTGTCCGCCTCAGTGGCCATAGCTGTAGGCACGTACTTTCCCAACTCGTGAAAGCACTCTTGATATTTCATGATGGATAAACCTTCCTGGAGGAGTTTATAGAACTCTCTCTCCTTTGCTGACCTCTGTGCTGTCGGGAAAAACTCATCCATAAACTCGGCCTTGAACTCATCCCAGTTGTTGATCTTACCCCGTGTGTTCTCTATCATATCTGCCCATTCTTGGCTGCCCCGGCCAACAGTGAACTTGCCAAATTGGCCCACTTATCTCTAGATATTCTCATTTGGCCAAAGTTCCTCTCCACTGTCCTCAACCATCCATCTGCCTCCGTAGTAACGGTCCTCCCATCAAAGTGTGCTATATCTGATTTCTTGACGTCCATGAAACGTCTAACTTCTTCACGCTGCGTAGGTCGTAGGTTAAGCCCTTGGGGTGTAGGATATGGTTGAGATACTGGAGGTGATGTCAGTGGTGTGGCCTGAGATGATTGAAAGTGAGCTTCTGGCTGGTGTGGTGGTGCGTAAGACCCTGGTACTGTGTGTGGTATTGATGACTGGGGATAAGAGATCTGTGGAGGATATGTATCTTGTGTTGGGTAGCCATAGGGTGGTGGTGGTGGATAGTATTGAGGTTGTTATGGATAGTACTGGGGTGCCTGTGGGTAGTATTGTGTTTGTTGTTGAAGGTGTTGCGGTGGTTGGGGGTACATCTGGTGGTGGAACAACAGACGGTTGTAAAGTGTAGCTTAGGGGTGGATAAAACGTGTGGTGCAGCGTGTGGGTTGACGGGTGTGTAGACATAATGGTGGCTGCATTTAAGGATGTGGGAGGTGGTGGTGGTAAGGAAAAGGTAATCTCACCTACAGTGATAGTGGTGGTAGTAACTGCTGATGTAGGCAACGTGACCGTGCCTCCTGAGGTAGTAGCATTAACTAAAATGACATCCTCCCCTGAATTCTGTCCCGCTACGTCTTCATCATCACTGTCTTCCCACGGTTCTACGCTTACCTGTTCCAAACCCTTCGTAACAACAGCACCCTAGCTTACATGCAATCCCTCTGTAACAGTGACACATTGACTCGTCTGCAAAGCCCCCGTACCAGCGATACCCTGACTTGTCTGTCCCTCGGACGAAGTAATAGTGCTCCGTGTAACCTTCTTACCCATCTGTCAAGAAGAAAAGGATCAGCTAAGCTGCTATAGAAACTTATAAAAATTCACCTTAAACTACGAACTTAGACGTAAGATAGGAACTTTTGCTCTGATACCAACTGTGACACCCCGTTCTGGATACCGAGTACTTATCAGTAAAGAACGCCCGGCATACATATATTAACTTTTTAAATCGTCAAAATTAATATATACATAAGCCTGGTAACAATTAATCAGAGTAAAAGCGGAATAAATTAATTTAAAAGATTACTCGGAAAGAAAGTCAAAAGACAATCAGAAGGATCAACAAGTCCCAAAATCTACGTCTAGGAAGGTGAAACGACAAAACAATGAAATAAATGTTGTTTACTTTATTACATCGCAATGAACTAAAAAGATACTAGAAATCGTCTCTCAACACTGTTTAAAAAAAATAAAGGCATAAAATAAAAGTCGTCATCTTGAGCTTAAACTTCAGCTCCGTCATTACAGTCGTCGTAACCGTACTCATCGTCATCTTGATAATCACCTTCTCGGGTGGGGACAAAAGAAAGAGAAGGGGTAAGTACTTACGTACTTAGTAAAGGGTAGAAGAAATGGTTACACAATATTATTATACATATACATAACATTCATCAGAATACAGTCTACAAACACTAGCGCATAGGTTGTAATTGAGATCACACTCTCCCTCTACTAGATCACATAGTACATCCTTGCACAAGTAAGTTTGTTACGTCAATATCAAAGGACATTGCGCACGGTGAACAACTGCACCGCAACACGGTAAGCACCTCGAGGGCATGGGCTTAGGTCCCCGTGTGGGAGTCACACGCGTCCCTTGGCATCAGACCAAGTAGAGGGGTGTAAAAATCCCATGCTAAGAAGAATAAACGTGCCTCACCAATGATATCGATGTTTTAGCTTTTAGACAACCACATATGTATTTACGAGTTACGTTCTAACCACCTGATTCATTCACATAAAAATGCTTCCTAAGGATTTCTAGTCCTAGACATTCTAATTACGGTACCTAGCACATTGTAAAAGGATCAATGACTACTAAGTCAATGTCCCACAAGGCCTAAACAACGCCTTCCGGTGTTCCCACCTTCTCCCCGCAGAGGGTCTCAGTTGTGGTGTAGAACCAAGGCTACCAGAAGTCGATGTTAGACATTGTAAATTAACATATAATGTCTCACAAAGACATGCATACCAAACCATAATACCGTGGAATAATATTTAGATACGTAAATATCACCGTTGTATTTTATCATTACTGTTATTTTTATTATTAATATTTATAGTTTTTTGCTGAGAAGGACAAATTTATTTAAATATCATGCTCCAAGTACACTACAGATTAATTAGGACAAATCAGATGCAAACTTACCGAAATACCCTTTATTTTATATATAATTGTAGAAGGAAAAAGGCCAATGTACAGGGAAAGCTTCTATAATTTTAGAACAGAAATTATTGTCTGCTATTTCCCAATTGCAATACTTAATTTAGAGTTTGATATTTCACCGGGATTCCCAAAAAATGTTGGACGGCAACGGCCGCCGCCGCCATTACTCTAACTACACGACAACGGCTACCCTTTATTTGCAGCAGTTTTTGTTTTTTTTTTTTTTTTTTTTTTGAGAATTTTCTCCCATTTTTTTCACAAATGTGCACGATCTTAAGGTCCTCAAATCCCCCTTTGGGGTTCCCCTTCCCAATTAGGGTTTAGTTTGGTTCCAAAAACACCTAAAACGCGAATGTTGTTGCATCTGGATGAATGTTACTGTGAATGGGTATTTTTGTCCAAAAAATTTGTTTTTGTCCTTTATAATCTTTGAAAATGGAAATGTCCTTCCAGACCCATTTCTGTTAATTTTTGTCCTTATGGCCCCTCCCCCCTAATATTTATTTATCGTTTTCTTTCCTGAAACGAATCAAAATAGCAGATGTAGTGTAGTTTATCGGAGGAAGCTGCCCCACAGTCGCCCACGTCGCTGCTGTGAGGTGCTGACACGTGTCTTCTTTACTTTCTTATATATTGCCCTTTTTTTTAATTATTCCCATTATCTTTTTTTTCCTCCATATTTCGTTGTCCCGTCCGGAACTTCCTCCACCCGATTTCTTGTAATAATAATAATAAAAATAAAAGAAGATGGCTTCGGACGAGGAGAAATCTCCATCCCAAAGATTTTGCTCATCCAACGGCCGAACGGAAATTCCGTCCTATCATTTGCAGATGAAGTTCAAATCGGCGTCAGGTTTTAGATAGTGGTGAAGTGGTCCGAGTAATTATCCGGTGGATTATAGCATTGATACACTTTTTTTGTCCAGATTTGTCTAATCAGACCATCGACCTAAGCAAATTCGATGATTAAACTAGGAAGAGAGGCTTTACACAATGAATCTTTCGCATTCAAGTTGTATCTCAAGTTTCTAGGTAAATTTCACACTAGACGGCTCTGCCATATCTTTTGTTGTGTTGTGTTATATTATGGTTCTCATGGGGTCAAAATTCGGGGATTGGTTGGGTTGGCGCTTTTCTTCATACCAATGTTTGTCCACGAAACTATTAGGCAAATGTTTCATGATTTTAGCTTATGCTTTCATCTTACAAGTTGTTCATGCGGTGGTATTCCCTTTTTTCTTCGTGGTTTCTCCCCGTAAATATCTTTTCCATGGTTATTTTACACTTTTTGTCCCATGTTGTTGTTGGAAGCTTTCAGAAATTCATGCGTTGGGACAAATTTTTTTTTTGTTTTTTGTTTTTTTCCTTTTCAGTCTTCAGGGTTGAGGCTTTTAGGTGAGATGTCATTCAAGGAGGGATTCTTTTTTAGTGCTTTCGTTGGTCTGTTTTGTTGCATTAAGCCATCTTCTCTTGGATGTTACTGAAAAGACTTATAATCCTATGGTTTTACAGTATTAGCTTCCCATTTTAGTTCCATGTATGTGCTATTAAAAAGGTGTTAGGTTTGCTTCTTACACATTGATTGTTAGTTTTGGTTGTTTCGGGTTTAGGATTCAAGGGTGTACGGTTTAGGGTTCAAGATAACCAAGTAAAACATGTTGTTCATAGTTCTGATTTACCTGAGAAGCCAGTTAAAGCAGGCTGTCTTAATTTCATGAGGCGACTTCTTCTTCTCTCGAAGATAATTTTAGTGTTATTTAAAGTTGTTTTTGCACTGCTACGTGTCGGTATATACATATGAGTTTTGTTTCGGGTACCACTTCCTCTTGTGTCTTGGCTTAGTGATGTGGGTTTTTCTGTGATTGTATTCTACGCCTTTTGCGGATCTGTCTAAAGCTTTGCCCAACGGTTCCAGGTTCTATCAAATGTGCCATGGCGGTGGAGTTGCATTTACTCCTCTGTGTTCGATTCAAAACCAATGGCTGATCCACAGGTACAGAGAACTGTTAATTATTGTTTGGCATTGGCTTACTTGTTATTTTAATATAATATGTTCTTTCGTTAAAAAAAAGGTTGCATGATTCAAACACTTTAGTTTAGTTTGACAATGTCTAATCATAATATTAGTTCTGAGTCTGAATTGCAAGGCCAAGGGAAAAAATTGGAAGATAGAGCAGTATGTTTAATGAAATGGAAAGAGAAGAGAGCAGCACAAAAAAAGCCTTATGTCCATAATACAAGAAATATTAAGTTTCCAGCTGAACATACTAAAAGATATAAGCTTATAGATGAAAATGATGATGCTGCAGCACGTTTTCGGTTCGTAGCATCAGGCTCATATGAACAAACTCAATTAAGCAAGAAACAACTATACTTTAGAAACAATCTTGTGTACAAAGAAATCATAAATGAAAGCTAGATATAGACGATAAAAAACACCTTACATATCATACGAGTTACTTGCATTTTTTATAGACATCATCTTTGCATTTGCATTCTATATTTAATTATGTGAGTTCAGGAATCTAATAAGCCTATACTCTATTCGGAAATTTTGTATCAGAACAATACAGGAATATTGTAAACGCATTGGATGTGAAACCGAGGATGACGGAAACCTGGACTGTGATTGTCCAGGTTCTACAGAAACATGATGCGAATGTAAGCAGAGCAGGCAAAGACTACCAAGACTATGTGCTCACTGACATGCAGGTGACTAATTGTTGTTAATTTTCTACACATAAAGCACTTATAAGGTTCTTCATGCTAATTGCTTTACCGTTGAACTTTATATTTCTGTATTGGAAGCAAACATTATGATACATTTGCTTATATGAATTATCTTTGTACAGGGTACCATGATTGGGGTTGTTACCTATGAACCAAATATCAATGCACTTAATAGACTTCTGCAGCCCTATCAACGCTACTATGTTATAAACGCTTATGTCAAAGATGCTGTACGTACCAGAGTATAAACTTGGATGCTTATGCATGGACTTTGTCCACCAGGAATCCGATAGAGCTCATACATGATTCAGTCCCGCAGAATATGCCGTGTAATTTCAACTTTAAAAAGTTCTTTTAGCTTCAGAAATGGACTGATCACAATGACTGCATAGGTCAGTTACCGATTTTTTTATGCTTTCGTTTTTCCTAAGGTAATATGTCACTCTAATTACAATACAAAGATGAGGTTAAAATGCATATTAATGTGGCTATAACTATTTATTTTCAGCTCATTTCAGCCCAAAAAAACTTTTTTGTAACCAACAATTTTACTGTCTTCATGTACACATTTCAGATATTAGGGGTTTGGTCATTCATTCCTACCCAGCTGGAGATCCAGGAAAAAAAATACAACTACTGATTACGTCATTGTTGATGAAGAGTAAGTTTCATTATTACTAATGTTCTTAGCACAACCATAAACACCAACACAGAATAATTTCATTTCTAAACCTATACGCATTTAACTCTCATGTTATTAGGAAGAAAGCTGTGATCATTCGTGTTTGGAAAGATCTGATAGACAATGAGCAGAATCAAGTAACGGCTAAGTTTCCAGGACCAACAATGGTTGTTGTTACAAATGTTAAAGTCACAACATACCATGGTATATTTTTCTATGCTTGTGCTGATATGTTCGCTTACGCTCATTCATTTCTAAAATAATATGATAGATTGTTGTTACTATATTATAGCAAGGCTAACATTATACCAGCACACTGTATACTTATGCATTTACATTTTCGGCGTAAAAAAACAGGCCTCTCTTTGGCGACAAGGACAAATAGTTGTGTGTTCCACAACCCTCCTTTACAGATGTGCTTTTGCCACCACCGTCTGCCACTGAAATAATCGCTCTTTCTGAAGTCGAAGGTTTAATTGATGTGGTATGATTGTCGTTCATTTACGTGTATTGACACTAAATGTTTTGTCAATAATATTTATTTTTTCTTCTTTTTTGTGTTGGTGTAGCTGAAAGCTGTTTGGGTATCTGGAAGTGTCCGTTATTGCCTGCTCAGGAAACACTTTGGTACAAAGCATGTCAGAAATGAAACAAGACAATTAAAACAAATATCACTTGGGAATTTCCATGTACATCATGTGGTGTTAAGGCACAAGGTCAACCAAGGTTAGTTAAATATGTATTAGCATGCAAACAGCAGATGTATGATCTAATATAAAACTACCATGCAGTATTAAACGCCAACATGATTTATGTGTAGGTGCCGTGTGGGTATTTACTTATACGATGGAACTTCAACTCTGTGTGCAACTTTGTACTCTCCGGATGTTGAAAAGTTGATAATGTATACAGCTGCCGATCTGAAGGCAGCTGATGAAAAGGTAAGTAAATAAGTACTGACATACATGGTGTTTATTGATGGGATGCAACTTTTATGATTGTGACGTGTTTTATATCCGTGTGGATTTTCTAACTTTTATATTCTTTATTAGTGTTTGACAGATCCATGCTCTAACGATTCAGTTTTATGGAATAATTAGTGTTTAACACACACACACACACACACACACACACACACATATATATATATATATATATATATATATATATATATATATATATATATATATATATATATATATATATATATAAAACTTTGAACACGATCCGTGCTCTTTCACGCTGAGAAATATAAGAAGAAATATGCCTGATTTGTTTTGGTTGTCATATTGTTCACAGTAGATATAACAAAGTATTCGTTAGTAAGCCATATGTTTGTCTTAGATGTACGATCTGCAATTTTTTTTTCTTCCCATTTTTACTTCTTAGCAAAAATATGAAAGAATAATAAGTTGTATCTTTTCAAGATTTAGAGCAAACAAGTGAAACAAATATTCGATTGTGTCTTCATTTAGAAGTGATTCTGCATTATTCTTTTCCTTTACAAATTAAATACACATGAATTTTCTGTTTTCAATTTCTTTTCCTTTCGTTCGGTATTTTTCTTTCTTTCTCTGTTTTCTTCCTGCTGATGTACACTGTAAACATATTTGCAGAATGTTTCCTTGCTGAAGGAGATCGAGCTTGCTATACATAAGAAGGAAGTACTTTGTTTCATAAAATGTCTTGACAGAACATTTCAGGGAAATAATGTCCGAACCTACCCGGTTTTAAATTGTATCTGCGATCTGAGCTTACAAGCGATGGAGAAAAAAACGCAGGCTCACTTGACAACTCTGATGGTGCTTCCAAAGAAAAAACGCAACAATGCGGGACATTGGCACAGAACAACTGTTCAGCCCAACAAATCTTGGAAGAAATAAGTGCTACTCCTTCTGAACATACAACTTCCATTCAGTCTTTAGCGGTCAAAAGGCCACTTGTGTTTCCTCCTTTTGCGCCTCAGTCGTACTTTGTCAGCTGCAAACTTCGAGTGTGCTACACGCTGGGCAGCCGTGCCTTGCACGGCGTCTTGTTATCCTAGTAGTCTTTATTAATTTTTTTGTTTTAATACTATAGCCTTTTGATAGCAACTGGGACCAAAAATATTACATACTGTATCCCCTGTTTTGTTCCCTTCGACGGCATCATACTAGTACTTACAAAGTACTTTTACATGAACTTTAATAAATAGTAAACCAACAGGAACCAAAAGAAAAATCAGAAATAACACGACAGTAAAAATATTAAAACACAGTTGAACACCAAATATCCGTTTAAGAACACCCCTTACCTTTTAGCAATTCCAAAAGAAAAATTGACAGCAAAAGAGACAAATCCTTCGATTTCAACTCCTACGATCAACCTACGATTCAATAACGGTGTTCTACGGTTAACACAATAACTATTGCTACCAAAGCTCATATTTTTCTCAAGAACGAACGGATCTATAATTAGGGCTAGAAAGGAAAACTTACAGAAAAAAAAGAACGGTTGGTATAGAAACGATCACCTCCTCGCGGTGATCAATTTCTTCTACTATGGTCTACACCGAAGATCAAACGTTAACCCCGAGCAGTGTCCGAACTTTTTTTTTTCTTCTCTGTGCGTCGAATGCTTCTCCAATTTTTTTCAGAAATTTTGCCGTCTAAATAATGAGTGAATTAGGTGGTAATTTCCTTATATACCCACTAAATAAAATCCCTTAATTAATAATTAATTAATTCTTTTAGGTTAATATAAAATAGGAAAATAATAATTAAATCCCCATATTATATTTATACCCTTCTTAAATTTTCGGGATATTACACATAAGTCTCCCAAGATACAACAGTCTCATTTTCCTGATTGTAGCACTTCAATTCGGAAGAGACGGCGAACTGATAGGGCCTAGTTATCTCAAACTTTATGCTTATGTATGTATTTTCATTCATGGATATGCTTCCTTTTATAGGCAAAATAATGTAGAGTAGTAACTATTCAGAATTGGAAGTTGGGAGTTAACAGAATTCGAAAAAGAATCCTTTCATGCGAACTGATGCATAGTTCGAACATGTGCCTATTAAACTGATGCTTCTGTTTATGTTCGAACTGAACTGAACTTTTATTTTGATTTGATTCAGAAAACCTTGTTGAGCTGGTCCAAAAATATTAATACCCGATCCGGACGGACGGACGGCGGCGCCGCGTGTGGAGTTGTGAATCAACAAGCATCTATGTCTTCCCTCCTTAACAAAATTCTCTTGCCCCTTGGGGCTTACCTCTAAGTGCCACACTACTCCTTAAGTAGTGATTTCACTTGAGTTTCATTACCTGTGTGGGACAAATGAATACACATTATTCATTAACACTTCACACATTTTACTCTACCTTTAGGCATTAATTTCTCATTCACCCGATATCGGAATCAAGTGATTCAAAAAGCCTAACATCAACTAATATCTTAGTAGTTTCCAACACTGTTTTTAGCTCCCAAAAATTCATTCTGTAACTCATCGAAATCTAGGCCGGAAGTTGACTGCTCGTCACTTACACTTAAACCCATTTCAGAGCTAAAACGTCATAAAGTTCCAACATATATAACCATCCTATAGCAGAAATAAACTATAATAATAACATAATCATTCGGAAAACAAACTGAAACCTCCTTAAATCAGCAAATCATCCATTCCTCTACTCTTATTTCTCATAAATCTCTTCTTCTTGTAAATCGTCCTACAAGGAAAACAAGAAATGAGGTAAACACTTCGACTTGCTATCTCAGTAAGTGTTAGGAATTAATGTTTATCCATGAGGATCTTTGATAGATTTAGTTTGAACACTTGGCATTGTGTTAGCAGACCAAGTGTGACTAGAATAAAAGTCTGTTGGAGAATATTGCTAAATATGAATTGTGATGTAACCAAGATGAATGCAGGAAAAACAATATTCCCTTATTAGTTTGTTTTCTTTGTAGCAGAGCCAAGTTGGCCGGAGATGGCAACCTCCGGTGCTTGATGTGAGTCAACTTTACTGTACTTTGGTGTACAGTTTAACCCCCGTTTATTACTTTATTGGCATGTTTTGGGTAGTTCTAGACCTAATTAAGAGTAATATCGAGAGTTGTACGCATAGGGAGTTAAACTGTCATATCGATAGTAAACTCCGCCTTTTTAACGATATTTAGCTCTTTTCCGAGCACTTTTGTCTTGCGGAATTACGCATGGTGTTTGTTCGTACATGTTATTGCAGGATTTAGGTGACTCAAGGACCCGGAAGGCGATGTTTTGGATTGAGAAACATGTTCATGGCACGAGAATAGCATGAAAGTGGAGGAAAATCAAGTTTGGAGCAAAATCAAGGCGAACTGGCGTTTGCCCTACCCCAAACTGGCGTTTGAATTAAGCTCTACCCAAACTGGCATTTGGCCAGTACAAACGGGCGTTTAACAGAAGTGGCATTGATACTGAAAGTTGGGATTTTAGGCAACCGAGCGTCCAAATTACCCCCAAACTGGCGTTTGGATGGGTTCAGCCCGAATCAAGAAAGCTCATACAAGACAAACTAGTGTTCATGGTAGGCTAGACACTCATTCATGGAGGGATAAACCCTATTCAAGAATCATATTTCTAGGCAAACGAGTGTGCACCAGGAGGGCAAACGCTCGTTTGGCCCCGACAGCAGTATTCACCGTACCTGTCCATTAATCTTTACTTTGACCAATCTTGGAAGCAATTTCTGGTCAAGTCATCTTCATGAAAGTTGTATGTAATTGAACGAGCTTTCCTACGCATCTTAAATCGTTCAAATCGGAGCTCTACACAGAATGTTATTGCCAATTTACTGAAGACAAGTCAAATGGGCCGAGTTGGTCGGCCCAACTAGGTCAAAGTTGCGATTTTTTCCTATTTAAGAGCATCTAAACCTAAGAAAACATATATTCTGATTTTTATTGGCTTGTACTGAGTTCGAAGCCGGCTTAGGTGCTCAACCCAGCTGCTTCGGCGGTTGTCATGACAGGTTGACATCTAAATAGTCGGATTAGAGCTCTGGACTAGGCTCCGTATTTCAATTTCTTAGTTTAGATTATTGTATATAGAGTAGAATACGATATTATCGATAGCTTGGTGGAGTTCATGCCTGGGATCATTGTATAAATTAAAGGTTGATATCTTTTGCTGATTTGGGATTCAAAAGTCTTGATCTACAATGTTTTGATCTTCATTATTGTGAGTTTCCTGATTTCGATTTGTTTTCTCTCAATATGGTTTTGATTGTGTAGATCATTAGTTTGATGAAATTTACTCGGATAAAAGTCTTGATTCAGATCCTTGTTTCTGCCGTGAAATAATAAAAGCTTCGGTCTTGTTCATATACTCTTTGTCCTCTGATTTTAACACAAATTTTATATTCGACACAATCTCCTCGTGGGATCGACCTCGGACTCTGAACGCACTACCTACGATCGACCCGGTCCACTGCCGGTTAGAAAGTGAGTTTTGTCTAAGGTTTCGAGTTTTATAAATTGTATTTGATCGAGCCGGATTGTGAAAAATCTCACTTATCAGTGTTCCCCTGAAAGCTCCACCACCGGAGCTCAGAGCACCGAGATCTCAGCCACCATACAACCTTCCACTCATGTGTCACTCTCCGATGGTGCTCAGGTTCCCTTTTCCATTGAAAACTTTCCTTTTCTTTCTGTCGGAGTAGCAACCGGTATTCCGGTGATGAACTCAACAAATGCTGCTATTCCTCCACCTGTTTTGAAATTTGGCCGCCCAGAGCCAACAAATGCTGCTATTTCTCCACCATCACTTTTTGGCTCTGTTAGCCCATCATCTGCAACCTCGGCTCTTGGACCACCATTCTCAGGCAATCTGAATCAGGTTTGCACTGTCAAACTGGATAGGAATAATTATCTTCTCTGGTGTTACATTGTACTTCCTATCATTCAGGGTGATCAACTGGAAGATCATCATCTTCATTCAGCTCCCTCATCGCAAGATCCATTCTCCAGATTCAACACTACAAAATTTTCGATAAATTTGGCTTCGGATAATTTGCTGATGGGATGGCTATTGAGCTCGATGATAGAGTCAATCCTGACAGAAGTAGTTGGGTGTTCTTCCACTTATGAAGTCTGGACAACTTTGGAAACCCTCTACAATAGCAGATCCGAAGCACGCATGTTGGAGTACAAGGATGCTCTTACTAAAGCATCAAAAGGAACAAAATCGATGTCTGATTATCTTGCACAGATGAAGTCTTACTCAGATAATCTCACAGCTGCAGGGTACCCAATTACTAAATCTGAGCTCATTTTGGCTACTCTAGAAGGTTTAGATCGTGACTATGAATCTGCCATAGTCAATATTACATCCAAGGTTGGATCTCTCAGCTGGCAAGATGTCCAATCTCAATTAATTACTCACGAAAGGCTAATTGCATGACTGAATCTACCTTCTGGACATGGTTTTTCTGGCCCTACTGCTAATCTGGCACAAGGACCTCTGCCCAGGAACTATTCTAACAATAGCACCAATACTGGAAGGCCCTCATCCCATAGTTCTAATAGAGGAAGAGGAGCTGGAAACTCTAGGGGTGGCAAGGGCAGAGGGAGGGGATGAAGAGGCTCAAGAGGTAAATCTGGGAACAAAATGGTTTGTCAACTTTGTGGGAAAGGTGGTCACATAGTAACGTCCTGCTGGCATAGGTTTGAAGAGGAATTTGTTCCTCCTAGTAGCATCAACACCACAGCTCAACAGGAATTTGCTTTTGCTGCTACTGCAACACCTCTGTCTGTGGGAGACCAGCTTGGTATATAGATAGTGGAGCCTCAAATCATCTTACAGCAGACCTAAACAATCTCCATCTTAATGCAGGGTACAATGGTTCTGAGTCCTTGGTGGTTGGTAATGGTGAGAAGCTAGCCATTCTACATATAGGTTATAGTACTTTTCCAACACATTGCCCACACACTACACTTGTCTTAAAAGATATTCTCCATGTTCCCTCTATTACCAAGAATCTTATCAGTATATCTAAATTGTTAGCTGATAACTGTATAACTGTTGAATTTACCCCTACTACTTGTTATGTGAAGGACAAGAGAACATGGAATTTTCTTCTAACAGGAACACTCAGTAATGGACTCTACCAGATAATGGCCCCAAGTTAGAGCTCTCCTCACTCAAAACTGAAGTCAACTTCAAGTTTAGCTGATTCTAGTCTTCATTTCCACAATAAAATTAGTGTTCACAACCTGTCAGGCTCCTCTAGCTTGTTTCTAGGTACTGTTAGTCTTGATAAGGATCCTAATGTTTGGCATAGGAGGCTAGGCCATCCATCCAAACTTGCTTTGAATCAGATTCTGAAGTCTTGTAATGTTGATATTAATGGAAAGCTTGAGTTTTGTGATGCTTGTCAATATGGTAAAAGCCATGCTTTACCTTATCCTAACTCTGATTCACATGCTCATACTGTACTTGAATTGATCCATCCTGACCTCTAGGGGCCTGCTCCCATTCCATCTGTATCTGGTTTTCATTACTATGTCATCTTTGTTGATGACTGGTCCAGGTACACTTGGATTTCCCCTTGAAACTTAAATCTGAAGTTTATTCTATCTTTCTTCAATATAAAAATCTGGTTGAGACTTAGTTTTCCGCAAAGATTAAGTGTCTACAAACAGATTGGGGGAGAATATAGGAATCTTACACCTCATCTTAAGGAACAAGGAATACAATTCAGGCATCCTTGTCCTCATGCCCATCAATGAAATGGTAGGGTAGAGAGAAAGCACAGACATATAACTGAATTAGTTCTGACACAACTAGCACAAGCATCCTTACCTTTGAAATTTTGGTGGGATAGTTTTGTTGAAGCAGTATCTGTTATCAACATATTGTCTACTCCTGTCCTTAATCTTAAGTCCCTTTTTGAAGTCCTGTACAACAAGAAGCCAGATTACATGTTTCATAAAGTCTTTGGATGTGCCTGCTTCCCACATCTAAGACCTTTCCACACTGTTAATTTCAGGTTTCACACCACTAAGTGTACCTACACTATGGTCTATTTTTCAGTGCCTCTGGTTTTACTCATTTGATAGGTTTTTATGATGCTGATTGGGCTTGTTACCCCCCCCCCCCGAGATAGGAAGTCTTTTGCTGGTAACAGTGTTTATATTGGAAATTCCCTGGTTTCTTGGAGCTCAAAGAAACAGAGTGTGGTTTCTAGGTCAAGTGCAGAATCTGAGTACAGATCCTTGGCCAATCTATCCTCAGAATTGACTTGGATCAAATAGCTGCTTCTGGAGATGCAGATTCAGTTACCCAATGTTCCAGTTTCCTGGTGTGACAACTTAAGTGCCACTTTTCTTTCCCACAATCCTATGTATCATGCAAGGACAAAACACATAAAAGTTGATATTCATTATGTGAGATACCAAGTCATCAACAAGCAGCTGTTAGTATGTTTTGTGCCCTCTTCCATGTAGATAGCAGATGCTTTGACTAAGACACTCCCAGGCCTTTTGTTGGAGGAGTTCAGAACCAAGCTAAATGTATTGGTTGTTCCTACCTTTAGCTTGAGGGGGATGTTAGAAATTAATGTTTATCGATGATGTTTATCCATGAGGATCTTTGCTAGATTCAGTTTGAACACTTGGCATTGTGTTTGTGGACCAAGTGTGACTAGAATAAAAGTGTGTTGGAGAATGTTGCTATATATGAATTGTGATGTAACCAAGATGAATGCATGAAAAACAATATTCTCTTATCAGTTTGTTTTATGTAAGGAGTAAAACTATTATAAATGAAATTCACACCTCGACACCAAGAGACTGCTACATGAATTTTCTTGCTCATAAAACAATGCAAGTATATGAACAAGCTATTAAAAACATGCGTAAATAAACTCATTAAAACGATTACAAGCTTATCTTACATAAGCATGCTTAGTTGTGTAAAAAGGTTTTTGAAACACGAAACGCATAGTCTATCTGTATTCCATGCATATCATAACCATATCAAATACACATATTGTTAGTGTACTGCCCTAAACTCAATCGGTTTAAACCGGATCCAACTATGTCGGATTATTTCTTCTGCGCTTTTATGTGTATATTATTTAATTAATCAACATAATTAATATCTTGCATTATTTACTATAATAAATAAATACTACAATATTAGTTTATCACTATAACACTTTATTGTCAGGATAAATAATTCCCTATTTGGTCATCTCTATAACCACGGTTTAGTTCCAACTAGATGTTCATTTGTGTGTGACCCGATAAGAAGGCACGGATCCACCCTAAAGCTAGGGGCACTCGCCCCTTTCGGATCCGAAAAATACACTATTCCCTCCGGTTTCTATTTAACTGTCACATGTGGAGAAAAAATAATTGACCATGTTCATCCAAAAAATGACTAACCTTAAGCTAAAAAGTGACAAGGTTAATCCAAAAAATGACAGTTATTTTTTTTCCAAATGTGACAGTTAAAAAAAATGGAGGGAGTACTGTATATATGTTGTGTACTTTTTGCGCCCCCCATAAAATTTATATTCGCCCTTATCATCTATGATAAACTGCTATTTTTATATAAAACTTTTATCATGTAAATAAAAATACATAGTTATTATCAAAGTGATACAGTCAAAAAAGCATTAATCGGTTTCGGAATATTGGTTTCCTTTTGTAGCGTTTTAAATCTTTATTCATAGAAGTAGAAGGGTTAATGTGTTCAGATAATGCGATATGTAGTAGTTGCTTAACATATAAAGCGAAATGTATAGTCGTGTTTTTTTACGATGTATAGTAGTTTTTTTCGAATCGTAGGGGACAGATAAAAAAAACACTACTATATATTTTTTTGATTACAAAAAAATCTTTAGAATTTTTGTCCCCGGCCCGTTGCCCGGGATCCTCCGTCCGCCAAAAATCTTTAGAATTTTCGCCCCCCGTCGCCCGGGATACTGCATCCGCCCCTACCGATAAGCGTCCGAATATGTTGGCCGTATATGCAAAATGTATTTCCTAAAATACCCGTCACCTCTAACTATCGTGATCAACGTCTAGCAACACGTCACGATCCTCAATCATCGGAAGAGTCAAGTTCATTGACTACTACCTTTCATGTGAAACGGTACACGTGTAAATAGAATATTATCGCTGATATAATATCCATACGGTCGTAGTTGAGTGTCGAAACATTAACGACCGTGTCATATAATCTGGATATCTTGTCCTCTCGAAGTAACACATTACTTACACTTTGAAAAGACTTTCGAGAAAAAGACATTCCTTATTAGAAGACATTTCGGATATTTATTCCTACTATTAGGAAACGCGAATTCTGGACGAACAACATAAATCTTACGCATGCTTCCATATCATACCAAAGCACTATTGCACGATCGCCCCGTGGCTAGGGAAAATTTCAATAGTGTCAAAGCATGACAATCCACAAAGTGATGTTATGAAGACTCTGGTCTAAGGATATTTACACAACCGCCACATAGTGCGACACTTAATAAAATAAGTGAGTCAATATAACGTACGCATTCTGTAATACACGTCCACGTACAGTCCAGTGTCTCAACAGTTTGATAGATGAGATATGTCACTATCTTCACAAGATAGATGACATCTAATACGTGCTATTCTAGTTGTACTATTAATGTCCAATGTCATAATACATACAACTAGATATATTTAAGTATCAACCCATTTAGGGATTCGAGATCTCATCAACCATAATCACAATTGTGATTTCTCTATCACAGTTTGACATTATGGACGTTATCATATATAAAATATCACAATTGGTTTGCTAAACGAACAAATATATAACAGCAGAAAAGTCATTCGTTGTGTATAAACATAAAATCGTAGTAGAAATGATCCGACCAGGTCAGATCCGGTCCAACCCGATTGGGTTTAGGGCATTACACTAACAACATTTGTCTTTGATTTCTCCAGGTTTTATGTTTCATTTATCAGATGGATTCTAGCCATAATTACTAATCTTTGCAAGGTCAGCTTGATATTGAGTTGCAGCTGGATTTCTTATGGATCTACCACTTGGGAAACACTATCAATTTTCAATGAGAGTGCAAACATGTTGTGTTATTCGGATGTTGTGTAGTTTCAATGGTTTCTAAATGGCTGCTATGTGGTGCATTTAGTGTTGTTTTTTTTTTACAAATTAGCTGCACAGAGGAAGCCTCCAAGACTTATTTGGATTATTGCTTGGTAGAGGCTGCAATTTGGTTTGCATAGTTAGTTTGAGAGACAAAGCCTTGGAGTGGCTTTTCACATTTTGCCTTTAGAACCATAGTTCGGTTTTCTTTGTAACTGTGTTTAGAGTAGGGTTTGTATCTCTTTCGATTTGGTAATTGGTATTTGGGGAATTGTTTTTCCAACACATGGGGGTGTCGTACTCTTTCCTTAGCACCCGGATTTCCCCACATTGGGTTTTCCGGACTAATGTTTTGAAGAGTCGGGGCCAAGTATTGATGATGCTAGTTTCGACGAAGGCCTAAAAAAGGCTTGTAAAACTTCAGTTTTCTTGTTAGTAAAAAATTATATTATTTGACTTGTTTTTAATAGTTTATCAAAATATGAAGGGATTCTTATGGGATTAAATAATTCCATCGTATCTTTTTTTGAGAAAAACTCCACCGTATCTTGTATTATCAACCATGTTCGAATCATATTCCGCCATTAATTAGAAAGAAAACATGATATGATCTTTTTTTAGACTCGATAATATGATAGGACCATTCAGTGACCGTATATAGATCCCAAAAAAATGAATAGATATTTTTTCTTCAGGAAATTAGTTTTTGATCCATGTTTGGAGCATTTATCATGTTATAATCCACTCCTTCTTATTTAGTTGCAATTAGGACAAAATTAATAGTCGTGATCTATTTTGCCTTTATTTCTAACCTCTTTCTCTCTCGGCATAGTGCGTGCAATGTCGTCTCCGTCTCCGGAAGAAGAGGCAGAGTGAAGAGAATCATTTCCTTAATCTATGAAGAAACTTGAGGCGTCCTTAAAATCTTCATCGAGAACGTGATTTGTGATGTCGTTACCTATACACAGCATGCCAGGACAAAGACCGTCACTTCCATGGATGTGGTTTACAATCTGAAAAGGCATAGAAGGAATCTTTATGGATTTGGCGGTTAATATCTAGATTCGTATTTGTCTTTTATGAATATACTTGATTCATATTCTTTGTATCAACCTGAAGCATCTAGTTCTTTTTTTTCTGTGAAGATTTCGAAGTGATTAAAATGTAATTCTCAAGTTTGTTGAAATGAATGTATCTTCATAAAAAAGTTCCTCCTTGTTCTTGATTCCCGTCAAATTTCTTGTTTTGTGTTCACTATCTTTCATGTAAAGCTTGTCGGCGTAGTGGGGTTGTTCTTTAAAGACTCAGTCTAGATTCCGAGTTCCTTATAACTCGCTTGTTTATTAAGAGAAATTTTTTGTTTTGGAGCATACGATTGTAGGAAGTTCTGGTTTCACTACTGGGATAGTGGTTTGCTGACAATTATGGATATCATGATATCCTTTACACATAGCTGCTTAAGTAGTCTTTCGTTGATAAAAATATGAAGAAGGGTAAAGATGAGGAGAAAAATACAGTTCCTTTGTTTCCTAGGCTTCATTTGAATGATATTAATAAAAGAGGACCAAGAGCACCTTCATTTGTTGGTTGCTTTTGGATTTTCTTTTGTCAATGAAGATTTTCTTTTGTCACTGTGAGTATATAAGGTGTTACTTTGAAATCTGTGCTAGTGTCTCTGTGAAAATTGTGGTAGTGTCACTGTGAATTTTATGGTATTGTCATTACGAGTACATAAGGTGTTACTGTGAAATATGTGTTAGTGTCTCTGTGATTAAATAATGTGTTACTGTGAAACTCGTGCTAGTGTATGATAGTATTATCGTGAAATTTGTGGTTTTGTCACTGTGAGTATATAAGGCGTTACTGTGAAATTTGTGTTAGTGTCTCTGTGAAACTGTGGTGGTGTTACCATGAAATCTGTGGTTCTGCCACTGTGAGTAAATAAGGTGTTACTGTGAAATACGTGTCAATGTATGGTGGTGTTACTGGTCTTTGTGTGAAAGTTGTGGTAGTGTTGCTGTAAAATATGTGGTAGTGCCACTCTGTGTACATATGATGTTATTGTGAAATTTGTGCCAGTGTATGGTGGTGTTATTGTGAAATCTGTGGTAGTGTCAATGTGAGTGCATAAGGTATTATTATGAAATATGTGGTAGTATCTCTGTGAAAACTGTAGTGGTGTTAATGTGAAATCTGTGATTGTGTCATTGTGAACATAAGATGTTAGTGTGAAATATGTGTATGTGTAGGATGGTGTTACTGTCACAATGTTGTTAACAAAAATTATGTTGGATTTTATAAATGCTGTCGGAAGGGTATCAAATGGAATGTCAAAATAAATAGGACGTAACAATATGAATTAATTATGGTGAAAAATGTTTGATGATCAGATGTCTAATTCTAAAGTTACTTCTGGTTAAAAAATTGGGTTGAAGAAAAACTAATATTCACTTTTTTCCTTCTCACTATACGCATGCGTTTCCCGGCTGAATTCGTTTGAATGCGTTATTTTTGTATGTAAGAGTATTTTTGTGTAACGAATTTCATTTTGACATTTTCACGACTTTTCCGAGTTTTGTTTATATTTCTTTATTTTATAATAAAAAATGGATTTTAACCCTTTATTTGGTGAATGGATAATGAGAATTGAGTTTTATATTTTATATTTACTCGGTTTTATTATAGAACTAATAACAGAGAAAGAAAGAAGAAATATAACGTAGAAAGAAGAAAGGAAAAGTTGTGTATTATTTGACTGGCATCATGGGGTATTTATAGTAGAGATTACAATGTGAACACGATATAATAGATAGACCAGAAAATATTGTAAATCAATTTGAATAATAGATAAACATATTTTTATTCTTTTATTATACTCCCCTTGGATATCTATTATTCAACAAGCAATAGATATGATATGCTTCATTAATACCTTACTAAGAAAAAACCCAGTGGGAAAAAATTTCAGTTAAGAAAAAAAAAGTACATATTTATCTTTGTTTATTTACTCCCCCTGAACCAAGCATCAATTAAGGTCTTTCAAACCTTACATCACAATGATCTTCACCAGTCTTTTAAATGTTGCAATCGGTAATGTCTTGGTAAATAAATCTGCCAGGTTGTCGAATGATCGGATCTGTTGCACATCATTTTCCCCATTCTTTTGCAAGTCTATTATATGGCTATATTAATTTCTCGATATGAGTTACATAACGTATATGTCATTCACTATTAACTTTGCTAGAAAAACCCAGTGGGAAAAACTAGACAAGGAAAATAGTTTATGTCATATACGTTTTTATGTGTTGCACTGACTGCCTCGTTAAAAACATTTAACTAAGAAAACCATGTGGAAAAACTTGGTTAAAGGGAAAAAGAGTACAGTCATTGGTTTTAAGATCAAATGCTTAAAATAGTTTGAAGTTGTCGCTCCCCCTGACGACAACAACCTTTCCTTATGTACGCATTCCAGTACTATAAACACATTTTTCTCCAGAACAGATGCATGAATGATTTTAGTGAACAATTCTTCTAGACTGTTACTAGAGCGTACTTTATATATTCGTCTATTTTAGACTTCATGTAGATAATTGAATGTATGGGCTAAATACTGTCATGCCCACTACTCATTCGTGCAACATGAAACTCAGTCATTACTAAAATTATTTTAAAAAAATGGGGAAAGTATTACAATCACAATTTGCATGCATATATTCACACGTCGTAGTGCTATAAATTCATGACATTAAGTTTGAGTTACTTATATATTTCTTCCTCAATAGGACTATACTATACCCATATTACATTCAACATGAATGTTAATGGTATTTTTAATTTAACTGTATGCATGTTGCGATTGTCATATTAATTCATTTCTGAAATCCACCAAGGATTTTTATATTAATGTCCAATGACCCATAAATATGGGTTCATTACATATGAAAACTCAAAGTTATTTCCAGATATATTAGTTAGCGGAACATGACAGTGTCTATAATGTAAGAATATATTTGATTATCAACAAATAAATATTTCCAATTCAAACTCAACCTCAATTGCTTATTTCATTTTTATTTAGTCTGAGTGTTTCTGACACTCTGATAATAACTTAGGTACTGGATCCAGATATAATAATAGCAATTAAAGAGGCAAACATGTCATCGACGACTATTATATTTTATTATAAAGTTCTCCCATAAAATTCATTACTAATTCGATATTGGCATAAACTAATTCCTTATCAATGTATGGATTAGTTGTTCTGCAACCCCAATATTTAATCATTTGATGCACGTGCGGTTTTATTTTGGGGTTTTCGTCTTCAAGACGAATATCTTTAAGAGATTTCATGAGTGACTGAATTTGAATTCATTTTCTGCGGATTTTTATCTTTTACACCTATCGGTCTTCTACGCTTCTGTCGTAGAGAAATATTATCAATAATACTTTTGGTACATTTATAAATGGTCACTCCTTTTATTCAATTAAGGCATCTGGCAAATTACTTGCCAAATACTACAAGTAAAATTATTTTCGCAGTTCAATTGCGGTTTTATTCTGGGGTTTTCGTCTTCAAGACGAATATCTTTAAGAGATTTCATGAGTGACTGAATTTGAATTCATTTTCTGCGGATTTTTATCTTTTACACCTATCGGTCTTCTACGCTTCTGTCGTAGAGAAATATTATCAATAATACTTTTGGTACATTTATAAATGGTCACTCTTTTTATTCAATTAAGGCATCTGGCAAATTACTTGCCAAATACTACAAGTAAAATTATTTTCGCAGTTCAAATAAACTGATGCGTGGAAGATCGTTTATGTTGTTAAAATTTCTCGGCATTCTTTTATTCTAACATGAGGTTTTCTTTATCTCCCCCTAATGCTAAGAATCGATCTTCATCAAACATGTTGCACCGAGCTATACTTTGATGCTCTTTTATTCGCTTAGAGCGATTTGCACATTTAAAACATAGTGGTTTCATTAAATATCTCAATCTATGAGATTTTTGAAAACATTATCTCTCTTGCGCTTTATATACCACTATGTGATTTCAGATTCTTCCAGAATCGTTCAAATTCTTCAAGAATTGTTCAAATTATACATCATATGTTGATAAATCATTAGGATGAGACATTGAATTTTTGGTTCATTTATCCATTTTCTTAGAAAGATATTTGATGAATTCAAATATGCATAAAATCCACCCTTCGTAGGTTTTATGTCAATGAATAATATATGAACTCGTGGTTCATATATGTCAATGTTTGTCACGAGATATAATTTCCCTCCTCTTAATCTCGGACAACACTATTTCACAATCAATATCTAGAAAATTTGCAATAACCCGTGACGGATTCAACATTTTAACTTGAGGTCCTCTTATGCGGGTATCAAGAAACTTCTTTAATATTTTTCGATTCGGGGACAAATATTATCTCCTTTAGAGATATTTTATCAATTCTCACGATTATGGATACACTATATCCGGTTATACCAATGTTCTTGAATAACCAACCAAATTCTAATTGGATCATAATTTTCACATAAAGAATGGTCATAACCAATGTCACATGTTAAAATTCGTTCAAACAGTAACAATTCACAGACAAAACTTTAATAATTGCCAAAACGTGTGCCGAATTGCAGTGTCAAATCAATATTACAATTTATCTCCGAGATTAATAATATTTTTCATCCGATATGAGGCATTGTACCAGACATATATAGTAAAACCAAAGTAAAAAGATTCACAGAGAAATAGTTTTCTGGAAAAAAAAAAAAAGATGACGTGAACTGCATCTTAAAACCATTAAAAAAATCTCGCACAATGCTTATTAGGATGATTAAGACAAGCAAATTTTGAAATTAATAATAATATTGACCGTCAAACAATACAATGTATCACAATTTCTAAGACAAGCAATTCATATGGGATCTATTGCTCGAACAACACAATGAATCATTGATAACTGAAAAGTCGGTAAAAACCGTATATCAAGAGACACTATATCACCAAAAATGTGATCACTTGCATAATAAATGGCATCAACTTTTCTAAATGCATGTTTCTATCACATATAATGAATAGATAAATCATGCATTACATAGAACTTAGTATTAAAGATGATTTGATCTAAATAATAATGCGTTCAACTTCTAAAAAATAACGAGTTCAAAATATTTCTAAGAATTAAGTAATAGTCTATCAAATTCTAAAATATTTTAGTAAATTCATATGATAGAAATGAATTGTGTATTGAAGAAATCTTCGCCGTTGGTTAGAAAATTGTATTAGTATAAATTTATTTCCTACAAATTGAGAATATCAATTGAAACGGTGTAAATCTATTCTTATGCAAAAGGTGTTTCAACTAAGATGCTCGCGAAAATTGGTATCAAAAAACACATTTAAATTCAAACATATACAAAACTAAAACAATCATGAAAATAAATGGCTCTTAACATCTTTATTTCTTATTCAAAGGACCAAAACATGAACTACTATGTACAATAAATAGTGGCATGCTTAAAACCGAAATAACATGAATAATAACCCTTATCAGTAGTTCACGTAAAACAATTTAATAAAAGAAATTTTATATTACGTCAATTAGATCTATAATCTATTATTATAAAACATTTAAACATGAACCTACATTAACCTTTTTCACTTCGTTCAATGTTGCTATATGACAGGGAAAAATTCATACTCATACTCATAACCATCCATCATATATGAAAATCACCACTTTATTTACTCTTTAGTATGAATTCAAAACCACATCATAGATATGAAAAAAAAAAATAACATTAAGCCAACCTAACAAATTACCCAACAATTTTAATCAATCGATAAACGGTGTCATTAGCGTGTCATTAAAGGAATCCACAATTTATAGTTGTGAAATTGATGACATATCAAAATCAAACGATCATTGTAATTCTTATGATCAAGAAAATGCACAATTTATAGTTGTGAAATCGGTGACATATCAAAATCAAGTGAACATAGCCTAGCCATACGAGAATGTATTTATCTGGCCTATCTGGCCTTTTCCATGATGCAACATTTCTATGATGCATAACTTTATCCGGGCATATTTGGCCTAGCCATACAGCAATGTATTGGACCAATGTCCTTCAGTTTCACATATGTAGCATTTGTTACTACGGATTTTCTTTTCATTATTATCATGATCCAAATCACGCATCACTTTATCCGGGCATATTTGGCCTAGCCATACGGCAGTTTCACATATGTAGCATTTGTTACTATGGATTTTCTTTTCATTATTATCATGATCCAAATCACGCTTTTCATTATTATCATGGTCCAAATTTAGTGCACCACTTCATTTCTTGCCATGAATGTCATTGTAATAGGTCACATATTTCCACGGCCTTTACCACGGTCTCCCGGGGCCTTTACCACGGTCTCCCAGGGTCTTTACCACGGTCTCCCAGGTCAAGCCAAAATTTCACGGCCTTTACCACGGTCTCCCGGGTCAGCCAAAATTTGAAGATTGTGTTACATTCACCCCAAGGAATGGATGCCACACACAATAGGGTGGCACTCAAGATTTTTTTATTAACATCCCGTTATTTGCTCGGTCAGCAGTAGACATGCGATGAGATCATAATATCTCATAAAGCTTTTCTCTCGATATTGCATGTCTTAATATGTCGCTTTTTCACGACATAATTTAATTGTGATGTAATTATTAAAATGGCTAAATTATATTTAATGACAGGGTTATATTCCTGCTGTCACAGATTTAGCCAATCATGATTGGAACCTCATGTAGATTTCCTTTTCAAACGGTTCCACAGATCCACCATTTTTTTTCAAATGGTTCCACAATTAATACGGATCCACAATTCATACGGATCTCTCACCATTATTGTTCCACAATTTGTATGGATCCATAAACCATTATTGTTCCACATTTGTACGGATACGGATCTTTCACCGTTATTTTGTTCCACAATTCATATGGATCCATAACTCATGCGGATCTTTCACCAGTATTCATGTTTTAAGTTTTCGATCCCTCATCAAGATGATGGCGGAGAATATCATGGTCTTTGCATTGTCTTGATTTACTTATCAAAACTCATAGGTTCCAAATGCATTTTAACGTTCATGGCACATTATAAATAATTTATCCACGATATGTTTAGGGGTGTGAAATATTG
The DNA here is from genome assembly GCA_036785695.1 of Gentiana straminea. Taxonomy (NCBI): domain Eukaryota; kingdom Viridiplantae; phylum Streptophyta; class Magnoliopsida; order Gentianales; family Gentianaceae; genus Gentiana; species Gentiana straminea. The sequence continues at coordinate 4,883,386 of JAVUPR010000464.1, read as the reverse complement.
TTTGATAATGTTAGCCATTATATTAAAAAAAACTAAAAGAATGCAAAAATAAAATTTTACCTCTTATATGATTAAGAATGGAGCAATCCAATAAAATTTTACCTTTGGCTTGGAATACTCCATCGGCAGATCTGGTTCTCTGTTTGGAATACTCCATTGGTATTTTTTTTTTTTACCTCTTATAGGATTAAGAATGGATTAATCCAATAACATTTTACCTCTGGCTTGGAATACTCCATCGGTAGATCTGGTTCTCTACTTGGAATACTCCATCGGTAGATCTTGTTGGAATACTCCATTATTCCATCGGTAGATCTGGTTGGAATACTCTATTGGTAGAGTCTCTGGTTGGAATACTCAATTATTCCATCGGGAATACTCCATTATTCCATCGATAGATCTGGTTGGAATACCTCTCAGGTTGGACTACTCCATTATTCCATCAGGAATACTCCATTATTCCACCGGTAGATCTGGTTGGAATACTAACGTATTATAGAACTAATAACTGAGAAAGAAAGATGAAATATAACGTAGAAAAAAGGAATGAAAAGTTGTGTATTATTTCACCGGCATCATGAGGTATTTATAGTAGAGATTACAATATAAACACAATATAATAGATAAACCAGAAAATACTGTAAATCATTTTAAATAATAATAGATAAATATATTTTTATTCTTTTATAACAACTTTAACCAATTTTATAATTTATTTTTTTTTTTGTTGTTGAAATATTGGATAGAATGATATTGGGGACAAGCAATCCGGGAATGTAGCTGAGGGCGTTGCATTTCTGCCCAAATGTTTCAGGACATGAGTTGACTAACCTGAGCAATTACTTGTCACATAATCATTTGTAACTGAATACTACTCCATCAGTTCTAATTTAAATGTAGTTGTCAAAATCATTTGTTCAATTTTATCTAAGACAGTTATATTTTCAATATAATATTTATGATATTTTTTCTTGTTTTATCCTTATTTATTACAATATAATAGATAAAAAAGAATGCTACATTAATTATATCTAAGGATTTTTAATCGTTTCAATTTGAAATGAGTAAATTGAGTCAATTTCTTAATATACGCGATTTTGACAACTCCGATAATTTGAAACGAATGGAGTAATATTTTCCTTTTCATTTATAATAACCAATAACTATTGGTTCACATTCAAAATTTTATTTTTGAAATTTTAGCATTCAAATTTAAGATTTAAAATCTTCATATTTCATCCAAATTACCCAAACGTATTTTCATCAATTGCTGAGAAACAGGGGAAAAAACATGTTCGCCTAAAATTTACAGCAAGCTAAACAGTGAATTAGCCGCCATTATTGTTTGCATCTTCTTGTTCCCCAACCCAAAAACCAGCCAATTCACAACCTATTACATTACAGCAAATTCACACCCTTTCCAGTACCCTTCCCCTTTTCAAATTATTCTTAAACAGGGAAAATATTAAGATCTGCTTTAATTCTGCTGTTAATGTATATGATTAGTCTTGAAAACATACTTCAACAACATCTTCCGCTATTGATGGCTGCTTCCAATGTAATTTTTCTGAGTCATTAAGGTGGTTTCATTTTGTTCGCACTTGTTTTCTCCTTTTCCTGTTAATTGAGCTTTTGATCGAGTGAAATGTCAATTTTTTGTTTTTAAGGTTATTTTCGTTCCTGTAGTCTGTTGGTGATCATTTTTTTTTGTACGTTGAATTTATGTTATGAATACATCTTTATTGTACTTTTCTTTTGCTTCAGAGATAGAAGTTGAATTTGGGAATTAGGGTTTTTGCATTTGGTGCAAATCTTCAGGGGATAGGCGAGTAGTAGATATCTTCTATCTTGAAGGTTTGTTCTTTCAGTTTCGGTGCGTTCGGCTGTAAGTGTTGGTTGTTCCCTTATGTATTTAGGGTCTGATATGATTTCTGCATTCTTAGTTTAGGTTTTCATACTGATCCTTCTTTGGACTAAGGAACAGATGGGGCCGATATATTACATACTAATTGCGTTGCCTTGCACCATTGGAGCTATTGCATTGGCGCTTGTTCATATTTACCGGCATCTATTGAATTACACAGAGCCTACATATCAGAGATACATTGTTCGTATAATCTTTATGGTTCCAGTAAGTAATTCCCTGCATTCTGCTTTTTGTGTTGAGTGATACTTGCGGATTTAGGCCAGTTTTTCTTTGATTAGCGAATACGGGATCAACACGTGGTTCCTTGGGTCTTGGAGTAAAATGGCTTCTGCAACCTCTCCTGTATTTTGTGTTTGACTATTTCCCTAAATCTTTTGTTGGAGGTCTTCTATAACTTGGTATTCAACGGCATACTTGGGGAACATTTTTCAGCTTTCCATTTTTTTCACGCCAACTACTGTAATTTTGGGGGTAATTTAGTAGAAACCTATGTCAGAACTGTTTTCCCTAGAAATGGGTTCTTAAAGAATAGCTGGATGTTAAATGATTCAGAGTGTCGTTGAAAATAGGAGTCACTTGTTTTTAACATAAGTCAATCAGTTGTATTGGTTAAATACTACATCGACCCTGAGTCCAAATGCAGCGTTATTCTCTACCTTAGTAGAAAGCACAGATAGTTGAAATAGAAGGGCTGAACTGAACCTCGCATATCCAATTCATAAAACAGTTTGGGTTGTAGAAGTAGTATGGACATGTTACAAAGTGGAGAACTTCATAGTTTTATAACATTTCAGCAGCAGTCCTTATTCATCTGTACTTTAAGATTCTCGTTCATTGTTCTCTGTGAGGTGATGTCTTCCCCATATTGTGCTCCCCTTTGTTCATTTTGGCTTTATTATTTATTATTTATTTTTGGAAGTTACATTCAGCACTGCTGTATTCTCTAATATGTAAATTGATGTCATTTTTGTTATTTCAGCACTGATTATTACCACGAATAATGACAGGTTTACACCCAGAAGCCTCTATATAAAATGACTTACACCAACATTATCTCACCACACATTTTTCATTTGTCAAAAGAAAATTATAAAATGGAAACACTCACAACCACAAGATGATGTAGGATTGGTCATTATGTAAACCTTTAGGTGTAAGCCTATCATTATTCCTATTACCACTGGTGTAATGTGGTTCCTACACTTTCACATCCCCATTTGGTTTGGGACCCTTGGGGGGAGGGGGGAGGGGGGAGGATGGATGAGGTTATCACGGTGCTGTTAATTGTTTGCCACTGCTGTTGTCACATCGTTGTTCTAAAACATATTCTCGATTTTAGCTAATCTTTTGCAGTTAAAGGACAATGTGTGTGCGCTTGGCAGATTTTGTGATTAAACCTTTTTGCATGTCGCTTCACGTTTTGCTGTATTATTTGAATAGTATTGAATGCCCTTGAGAAGAATGGTCTGCTCTATGAGTGTTGGTTCAGAAAATAATCCTCATTATCTCACAACCCCCATTGGTTAAGGAGACACTGTTTCTTTTCTGCTTACTGCTGTGTTTATATAACAGGGACATAAAGGCCTGGGTAGAGGGGGATTAGGTCAGCACAAGTGCTGAGTGCCGAAGTGGTGTTTGAGAATTCGCTTGTATGTGTATGCACATGTCAATGTGTATGTATTACTTCACTGAGAGTCAGCAATTGTGTCTATCTCACTTGCTTAGGATAAACAATCCGCATGCTCTTTTCTCCACTGCTTATGGCAAGATCTTTCTAAGCAGGATGGATACGAACAATGGTAAATGAGCGTCAAGGGTTTAGTTATCCTTCATGTATACGCCATGTAGAGAGTCGCTTAAAGAATGTACATCCCATAGATTATGTTTGGTGTAATTTATGTGATATCTACTTGTATTCCTAATGGAATTCATTTTTCGTCTTTGGTTTATATGCTTATTTTTAGTTGGATAATGTTAAGTTTCTGCTTCTTCAGGCCTTGTTTCAAACTGTCTGCATATGCTTGCCTTACCCTTTACTTTTCCAAGATTTGTTATGAATAACGTTTCATTTGTATTGGCAGGTTTATGCATTAACATCCTTTTTGTCCCTTGTCTTCAACGAGAAAGCTATCTATTTCAATTCTATTAGAGAAATGTGAGTTCTGCCAGATTTTATCTTATAAAGCTATATTATTGTAGAATTACCTTAATTAATTTATTAGTCAATGCTTCCTTAAATTGGTGATTCTGCCCCTCTATTGGTGCTGATTTATTTGTCTGATTGTATCATTTATTGTAATATTCTTTCCTTGTAATTGGTAGGTTATAACTTTCCTAGAATATGCATAGTAAATGCTGTTAATAGCCTTGTAATTGAATATCTTTGATTGAGGGATGATAGGGGTTTCCTCTTGTATTTATACGGCCATCTTAGCCTTGGCTAAGTAAGAAACAAAAGTTTCATTATTTTCTTCTTCCAACTTTCAACTTGGTATCAGAGCCTCTGAAAAATGCTTTCAGATCTCGAACCATGGCTGATACTGCATCCAACAAAAGCTCTACATTCCAGATAAACCCTGCAAACCATTCCTCTGAATCATCCATGAACAATCCTTCCTTCAAATAACCACCATGAAAGTCATCGGATTAAATCCTTCAATGGTTTCTATCTGTTAAAATGTTTATCACATGGCGAGGAAAGATGGGATTCCTGACTGGCTGGCACAGTCAAGGTCCCTAGCCCGAAATGCCATGATAATGACGTGGCTTATCAATTCCATGGAACCTAAAATTGGACAAATCTATCTCTTCCACTCAACAGCTAAAGAGATTTGGGAGGCTGTAGCATCAACCTACTCAAATCAAGGCCACTATGTTCAAGCCTTTGTTGTCTAAAATGGTCTAAAAGAGATAATGCAAGGTAACCGTGATCTTACTAAATAATTTAATCAATTGAAGAATTCTATGGCAAGGACTGGACCTACTCACTGTTAAAGAGTCTGAATGCCCAGGAGATTCAAAACGCTTCCAGAAAATCCTCAATAGAGACAGAGTCTATGTTTTTTCTGGGAGGACATAATTCAGAATATGACGAAGCAAGAGAAAGAGTCCCGTCTCAAACTCCATTACCGTATGTACTGCACCATCATCATATGTGCTGGAATCTTTTGCCTATATTAGCAGGGAGGAAAGTTGAAGGGAGTCCATGGGTGGCCCAAAATATGAGCCTATGGAGTTCAGAGAAAAAAATTTCTTATATACACCAAGGAGATGTACATGGTATTTATAGGCTACAACCAAAGAGTCCTACTACAAGACTAGGAACTATATAAAGAAAGTTTTAATTAGTCCTAATTAGTACCCTCAAAAAAAAAAAAAATAGTCCTAATTAGCGTAAGTTAATCAAGAAAAATGACTCCATGATTTTAGCACTCAGAATGGTAAGTCTAAAATATAAGTTACTGTGAACAAGAAGAATATCAAAGTAGAATAATTCTTATTACATTCTGAGTATTACAAAGGAGAATAAATAGAAGGATTACAACGGTTGGGAAGAGTCCCAAGATATAGAGCCACTAAAGGCAGGTTTGTAGTAAATGCCGGTTTGTCATAAAGGCAGTTTAGGTACTAATAACAGCTGTAAAATACAGCTGGTAAAGTAAGAAGTTCCATAATAATTAAAGTATAATAGAAACCATATTCTAACACTCCCCCTCAAGGTGGAGAATATAGAGTCTTCATTCCCAGCTTGCAACGAATGTCTTCAAAAGGTTTCTTTGGCAGTCCTTTGGTAAGAGCATCAGCTAGTTGATTTGCAGAGCTGATGTAAGGAGTGCAGATTAGGCCACTTTCAATTTTTTCTTTGATGATGTGCCCGTCAACTTCAATATGCTTTGTCCTATCGTGTTGGACATGATTATAGGCAATATTGTTGGCAGACTTGTTATCACGGTATAATCTCATAGGATGTTGTATCTTAATATGAAGATCCTTTAGGATTATGTTGATCCATAGTAGCTCACAGATTCCAACAGCCATTGATCGAAATTCAACTTCAGCACTTGACCTAGACACCACATTTTGTTTTTTGCTTCTCCATACCACCAAATTTCCTCCAAGATAAATGCATAATCCTGAGGTAGATCTTTTGTCTTCAATGGATCCTGCATAGTCAGCATCAGTGTAGGCTTCTAGAGATAGGTATCCATTCTTTTTAACAAGATTCCATGTCCAGCAGTTCCTTTGAGATATTGTAGGATCCTTTCAGCAGCTTGAAGGTGAATTCCCCTTGGATCCTGCATAAACCTGCTAACAACATTCACTGTAAAAGCAATGTCTGACCTAGTATGAGCCACATAAATTAGTCTATCCACCAATTTCTGATAGTTCACCTTATCAACAGGAAAATCATTTGAAGCATTATCAATTTTATGATTGTAATCTATAGGTGTAGTAGCTGGTTTACAACCAAGTTTCCCAGTATCTCTTAGTAGATCAAGAATGTATTTATGTTGAGAGATAAAAATCCCATGTTTTGAGTGAAGAACCTCAATCCCTAGAAAGTATTTCAACCTTTCCTAATTTCGAATTCTTTGAATAGGCAACTCTTTAATTTGGCAATCTCATCAAGATCATCACCAGTGATGATGATGTCATAAACATAGACAAGAAGGATAGCCCGTTTTTCCGAATTTATTCAGTTTAACAAACAGAGTATGGTCACCCTGACTCTGTTTGTAATTAAGGGATATCATAGCCTTAGTAAATCTGCCAAACCAGGCTCTAGGGGACTGTTTGAGCCTTTATAGGGCTTTATTGAGCCTGCATACCTTCCCTTTTTTAGTTTCAAATCCAGGAGGGATTTCCATATAGACTTCTTCTTTCAACTCCCCCTGAAGGAAAGCATTTTTAACATCGAACTGCTGCAAATTGTGATCAAGGTTTACAGCCAAGGATAGAAGTAATCTGACAGTGTTCATTTTAGCAACAGGGGCAAAAGTGTCAAAGTAGTCTACCCCATAAGTTTGGGTATACCCTTTGGCAACAAGTCTTGCTTTGTGCCTTTCAATAGTCCCATCAAACTTATATTTGATGGTAAAGATCCATCTACATCCAACAGGTTTGGTGTGTTTCGGAAGGTCAACTAATTCCTAAGTCTTGTTCTTTTCTAGGGTTGTCATTTCAGCATTCATAGCATCCCTCCATTTCTTTTCTTTACATGCTTCACTAACATTCTTAGGAATCTCATTAGACGAAGAAGGTTTTGTGAGATTTAGAGAAGTTTTGATAGGTTAAGAAATTCTGAATAGGGTGTTTAGTAGTGCAAGACCTAGTTCCCTTCCTAGCAGCAATAGGTATGAAGTAATCTTCAGTGAGAGTAATAATAGGTTTCTGTTTCCTAGGTGCTAGGTTTGAGTCTTTGTCAAGAGAGGTTTGTTCATGGGTTTCTGGTGAAGGACTGTCAAGGTTAAAAGGAATAGGTGAAGTATCCTTAAGTGAAGTCATTTCTTGTGGTTTTGACCGTTTTTTGGTGTAAACAATAACAGGTTGCTTACTGACAGTTTGGTTAGGTTCAGTAAGGGTTTTATCATGACTCCTGATAGGTGTAGAAGGCTGATCAGGTAGAAGAAGAATTATGTTTATCACTAGGGATTTCCTTATGAGAAGATGGCAAATCAAGTAGGAACATGTCTCTAGCTTGATCATCAGTGAAATTCTCCCCCTGAAAGTGAGAATAGGTATTTTGATAGTAGGAAGCACTTTCATTGAAGGTAACATCCCTAGATACAAAGAACCTCTTAGTAGAAGGGTGGTAGCATTTTTATCCCTTTTGAGTAGGAGAGTACCCAATAAAGATACACTTAATAGCCCTAGGGTCCAATTTCCCCCTATTTTGAGTATGAATGTGAACAAAAGCTTCACATCCAAAGATTTTAGGAGTCAAACCATTAGATATATGGAAGGTAGGGTGAAACTGTTTAAGTATGTCAATAGGTGCCTTATAATCAAGTGTTTTAGAGGGATGTCTATTTATCAGATGTGCAGCTGTTAGGACCCCTTCCCCCCAATAACATTTAGAGACTTTACTTTGAAATAATATGGCCCTGGTAACATTTAACAAATGGCCATTTTTCCTCTCAACAACTCCATTTTGTTGAGGGGTGTTTACACATGAAGATTCATGTATGATCCCCTCTTGTTTGAGGATGGGAGATAGAGATTGGTTAAAAAATTCCTTAGCATTATCAGTCCTAGAACGTTTGACCTTGACCCCAAACTGAGTTTCAATCATTCTTAAATAGTTGGGCAGAACAGTAGACACATAAGATTTGTTTTTTAACAAGAAAATCCAAGTTACCTTGGAGCAATCATCCACAAATTATACAAACCACCTGGCCCCTGATACATTAGGAACAATGGAAGGTCCCCATATATCACTGTGGATTAAGTCAAAAGGTGATTTGAATCTTTCAGGATGATTGTAAAATGGGCTTCTCTTATGTTTAGCAAGCTCACATTCATAACAATGTAGTACATTAAGATCAATTCCTTTAAACATTAAGGGAAACATTTGCTTCAAAAAAGTAAATGATGGGTGGCCTTAATCTCTAACGAAAAAGCCAAACTTTATCTAAAGAAGTGACATTACAAGCAATATGACATAACTTTTCAGGTTTATGACTATCCTTGTGCCAATCAAGATAATATAATCCATCCTTAATTTTAGCATGTCCAATCAACTTCTTCTCCTCTAGTTCCTGTATAACACACAAGTCAGAGGAGAAAACAGCACAACAATTGGAGTCAGCAGTAAGTTTCTTTATAGAAACCAGATTAGTCAAAAGTTTAGGGACATGTAGAACATTTTTTAAGATTAGATTTTTGTTTAGTCTGACATTTCCTTGTCCAGCCACAGTTGCAAAAGATCCATCATCAACTGTGACCTTTTTATTGCTAGGACAAGGTTTATAGTCAGTAAACACAGAGTGAAGGTGTGTCATGTGATCAGCGGCTCCAGAGTCCACAACCCATGACATCTTATCATTGCCAAAAAGGTTAGAAGTACCTGAAAGTACAAGACTGCACTTAGGTGGTTCCTCCAAAGTTTCCAGCAGCTTTATGAGCTTTTGAACTTGAGTAGAATCAAGGTTTTTTGGTGTATCTTGCCCCCTTGCTTCATCTTTGACCATGTTAGCAGAATTAGGCTTATCAGCAGACCCTTTGTTGCCCTTTCCATACAGTTTCCAGCAATTCTCTTTGGTATGCCTGTTTTTCTTGCAAAAACTGCAGTAGAGGGAGTCCTTTTCAGTATTTTTGGTTGAGGACCTTTGCATAGAGTTCCCTCTTTCTCCCTTTGATTCATTAGATTCCCAGTTCTTTGTAGCTTTTGCAGCAAGGGCTGAGCTTTCTTCAGTGTTGGGTTCGAGCATTACTCCTCTTCTACCCTCTTCAGCCCTTAGAATGTATATTGTAGCATTGAGAGATGGAAGATCATCCTTTCCAAGTATCTGAACTCTAACAGCATCTAACTCAGTGTTTAGCCCAGCAAGAAAGGTGTAAATTCTATCCTTCTCATTAGCTCGTTTGATGGTTGCGGCATCTTCACTACATTTGATCTGAATGACCTGATAATGGTCAAGCTCTTGCCATAGACTTTGCAGATGGTTTGAGTATTCTGTGATGGTTTTAGTCCCCTGTTTGGCAGCTGATATCTTCATTTTATTTCAAAAATGTGGGCTGCATCATTGACTTTGGAATCCCATTTTAACAGAATCCCATGTCCTTTGCAGATTCAAGAAACATACACGTATCACTTATGTCAGGTATCATGGCATTCCATAACCATGGCATTACCATTGAGTCAGCTTCATCCCAGGCATCGAACTTTGGATCATCCTTAGAAGGACCAGAACCAGTCAAATGACTAAGTTTACCCTTGCCTTTTAGGTATGTGCGGACAAATTGTGACCATTTGAGATAATTTTTCTCATTCAGACGATGAACTGACTGAATGGGTTGCAATTCACCTGACCCATTCGATTTCTCATTATTTGTTGATTCCCCGGTAGAGATAGTGGAAGAATCATCCATGGACATCGAAGAGAGAAGGTGAAACGACAGTCAGCGGAAGAAGAACGACTAGCGCTCCGATACCATGTGAACAAGAAGAATATCAAAGTAGAATAATTCTTATTACATTCTGAATATTCTAACAGTTACCATCTAGGAAAAGATATTAAATCACATGCTAATTACACCAAATTAAATCCCATGAGTTGCTAAATCATTTTAAAAGTATCATAAGAGAATAATTTCGTTCAACACTCCCCCTCAAGCTTAATTATAGATGTCAATGAAACCAAGCTTGGTCATCAGATCTTGAAAGGTCTTTGTTGTGACCGGTTTGGTGAGAATAGATTCAAGTTGATGCTTTGTAAAGACATAGTTTAGACCGAGGATATGATCTTCCATTTTTTCCCGTATAAATTGTCCGTGTGTGTGTGTGTGTATATATATATATATATATATATATATATATATATATATATATATATATATATATATATTATATTATATGTGTGTGTGTATTTGGACTTATCATGTTGAATTGGATTATCAGCCATGCTTAGAGCAGATAAATTGTCACAATATAACCTGAGATGAGTTGACTTTAACAAATTCAGGTCAACTAGCACTTTTCTTAGCCATAGTCCCTCACAAACTCCCAGAGACAATGCTCTCAACTCTGCTTCAACACTACCTCTTGAGACAATAAACTGCTTTTTGCTTTTCCAAGTTACCAAATTGCCCGATAGGTAGGTGCAGTAGCTAGTTATAGACCTACTTTATTCCTTAGATCTTGCCCAATCAACATCTGTAAACACGTCTATGTCTCTGTTCTGTCCTTTTTTTAAAGAAGAATTCTTGACCAGGTGCCTTATTTAGATATCTCAGAATTCTTACAGAATTATTAGGCTGTCTTAAGATGCCCTTCGGAGGGTTGATCCACGAATTGGCTAACCAGGTTCACTGCAAAACAAATGTCAGGTCTTGTGTGAGACAGATAAATTAGTTTTTCACCCAATCGTTGGTATCTCCCTTTTCAGTGAGTTTATTCTTCTTAAGTGTCATTATTCAACCCAGGCTCAATAAGTGTGGTACTGGTTTACACCCTAGCATTCCAGCCTCTTTGCTGGTCCACAATGTATTTTCTTTGTGAAATAGAAATCCTATCCTAGGTTCTGGCCACTTCCATGCCAAGGAAGTATCTTAAAGTTCCTAGGTCCTTGACCTCGAACACTTGAGCTAGTTTCCTTTTTTACATTGTTTATTTCAATTGAATAAACTCCAGTCACAATCATATCATCCACATATACAATAAGTACAACTCTTTTTCCCAAGGTTTGTTTCCTTGACAAGTAAAGTAGGATCACTATGATACTGTCTGAATCCGATCTATTTTACAATCTTAGTGAATCTATGGAACCATGCTCTGTATGATTGCTTAAGGCCATACAAGGACTTTCCAAGTTTACAGACTTCTTTTTTTTCCCGTTATTTCAAACCTATAGTGGATTCTCATGTACACTTCTTCTTGAAGGTCACAACATTTTTAATGTCAAGTTGATGTATGCTCAATCTAGGTTTACAACCAAGGAAAACAACACTAATAGTATTTAATTTTGCAACCGGTGCAAAAGTCTCCGTATAGTCAAGTCTATAGGATTGTTTAAATCCCTTGGCTACCAGTCTGGCCCTTTACCTCATCGAGATCAGCATTGAGTCTAGCTAGGAAAGAATACACCCGCTCGTTTTCCTCTCTTTTCCTGAACTTGACACTGTCAGCCCCACAGCTCCATTCATCCTGATGGCACATGTCAAGTTCATGCCACAAGGATACAACCTCGTTATAAAACATCATAACATCCATTGAGCCCTGTTTTATAGCCCACAGCCGTGTCTTTAGTTCGTAGATTTGGGAGAAATTTTTCAAATCCGAGTGCATCTCCTTTACTGCCGTCCATACGTCCTTGGCAGTAGGTAGAAACATGTGTGGTCTAGCAATGACTTGCTCCATCGAATTAATAAGCCATGCCATTACCATAGAATTTGCAGACTTCCAAACCTTTAACCTGGGATCATCACCGTTAGGTTCGTTGATCTCACTTGTCAAGTATTCCAACTTTCCCTTATCGTCAATCGTAAGCCAGACCGTCTGTGCCCATTCAAGGTAATTTTTCCCTGTGAGCTTTCGTGCGGCCAGCAGGACTGAAGGAATAGAGGAGGCTGCGTTTTCCTCCTCCGGCACAGTGGCCGAACCTGAAGTAACTCCAGAGGACGTCGACGTCCTCTCTCTTGTCATCATTGCCTTAAAATTCATAGCAACCATCGATCATTCAGAGGGTGTAAAAGACCATGACTCTGATACCTGAAGGAAAAAAGAGATGAATAGAAAATATTTTATTGATCTGATAGCAGAGATTACAGACTCTCATTCCTTTAAATACTACTACAAATGACACAATTAAGGAAAATCAACCAATCACTTTTACCACATGTCTCACATTTACCACATGTCAAATAACTTATTCCACATATTTAACACATGTCTAATGTCTAAAATAATATAAGGGTAGATCAATAGATATGGCACAATACTTGGGCCCTAGGGCCGATATTACCAACACGGAGTTTAGAGCCTTAGCTCAAGGCATTTGTGAAGCATTGTGGATCAAGAGGATTTTGAAGGACTTGATGCTTGATGTCATGCTTCCTTTGCATTTGTTTTGTGACAACAATGCGGCTATAGATATTGCTAATGAACCGGTTCAACATGATCGAACCAAGCATGTGGAGATCGATTGTCATTTCATTAAAGAGAAGTTGGAGAACGAGGTGATTTGTATTCCATTTCTTCCGTCCTCAAAGCAAGTAGCTGATGGGCTCACAAAAGCATTGGCTAAACCAGAGTTTGATTGTTTTGGCAACAAGTTGGGCATGATTGACATCTATGCCCCAACTTGAGCGGGGTGTTGGTAATTTCGGCCCTAGGGCCCAAGTATTGTGTCATATTTACTGATCTACCCTTATTTTATTTTAGACATTGTACATGTGTTAAATATGTGGAATAATTTATTTGACACGTGGTAAATGTGATTGGTTGACTTTCCTTAATTGTGTCATTCGTAGGAGTATTTAAAGGAAGGGGAGTCTGTAATCTTTGCTATCAGATCAAGAATATATTTTCTATTCATCTCTGTTTTCCAACATTAGACTTGCTCAAGGAATTTGGAATACTTGGAAGCAAACCAATTGAAACACTCTTGGCGGCTAACCTTAGAGTTGGTAATTTGGATGATGAAGATGTGGATTCAGGCAAATATCAAAGGTTGATAGGGAGATTGATATATCTGTCTCATACACGACCAAACATTTCTTTTGCTGTTGGAGTGGCTAGCCTGTTCATGAATGCACCTAAGAAAGGACATCTTGACCTGACCCTTAAGATACTCAAATATCTCAAGCATAGCCCATGACAAGAATTGTTCTTTGTGGAAATATTAAGTGTTATTATCATATATAAGTTATTAGTAATAGGATGGGTTATTTTCCAACCATAATTAGTTTCCATGTGCTGTTGGTTGGGATTATTCCCTTGTAGCCGTTTGTATTTATTGGTTAGCTGGTGAGTCTCTCTCTCTCTCTTCTTATTTATACTTTGTAATCATATCTTTGAGATTAATGAGAAATAATTTATCTCTCTCTCATTTCCTCTCTGCTTTTCAGCTATTTCCTTATAATACTTCTTAGCATCTTCAGGGCATTTCCAAGAGTATTCCTCAAAGGCATCAAGTTGTTGGTATAACCTAGACAGCGTGTTATAATACTTGTTGACAATCATGTCTGTATGAGATCTTGGATTTGAGTTTCAATCACAAAATCTCAGAAGTGTTGTCTTGTTTAGAATAGAGTTTTTGAGCTACATTCCAGATTTCACTAGCAGTCTCATAGATGTTAAAGTCTTCACCGACTTCTGGGGCCATGGTGCTGATTAACCAAGACATTACTTGGTTATTTTCAGCATTCCATGCTCTGAATTTTCATCTGTTGGGCTAGGGACAGCAACCTTCCCTGTGAGATGATCATCCTTCCTGAGATTAATCCTATTACTAATAACTTTTATATGATAATAATACTTAATATTTCCACATTCTTCAACAGTGGAGGAAACGTTACTGTCACCAGCTATACATGCGCAGACTGGGCTGGGTCAAGAACAGATTGGAGATCAACCTCAGGTTTGTGTGCCTTTCTAGGAGGCAAATTGGTGACCTGGAGAAGCAAGAAACAAGCTGTGGTTGCTAGGAGCAGTGCTATGGCCGAATATAAGGTGGTATCTCTAAGGATTTGTGAGCTAATATAGATTAAAAGGATGCTAAATGAACAAAATATGATTTACTCAAGGACCACTGAAGTTGTATTGTGATAGCAAGGCAACTCTCAACATTGCCAACAATCCCGTTCAACATGATAAAACCAAACATGTTGTGGTCGATCGACACTTCATGAAAGAAAAGCTTGACAATGGAGTGGTCTGCCATCAAATTTGCATTTTCACAAAAAGAGCTTCCTAAAGCTACGGTTGACTTCTTAAAGGGCAAGCTTGGGTTGGGTAATATCTACCAACCAGGTTGAGGGGAGTGTAGAATTCCCTGAATTAATTTTTTAGTCTACCTTCCTTAAATAGGTGAGTCTGTCCCTTTATTGGTGCTGATTTGATTTGTCTGCTTGTATAATTTATTGTATGATTCTTTCCTTGCAATTGGTAGGTTATAACTTTCCTAGAATAGGCGTGGTAAATTGCTGTTAATAGACTCGTAATCAAATCCCTTTGACTGAGGGATGACAGGGGTTTCCTCTCATTTATTCTTCTTTCAACTGTCAGTTATTATCTTTAGGTTAGCAATTATATGTACCTGTGCCAAGACTTGAAGTTATTGAAAGGATGTTCATTTGATTTTTGCACTTCGTGAAAGGATGAGAAATATTTTGGGTTTTGCTGTGCTGTGTCCCTTCCATGCAAAAAGTCCATAAAAGCATTTTCACAGAGGCATGAAATGCAGATTCAGTATTTTTGCTTCATTGTTTTGGTTTATGCAAATAGGACTGGAGATGAGTTGCATTTCCTCATACTAGAGTTTCTGTATGTTTTTCTTCATTTCTAGGGTGAGTTAAACTAGGATGCTGGGTGAAGAGATGAGGAGTGGGTGGGTGGAATTTCGGAGAAGTTTCTCATTGGAGCGAGTAATTGCTGAGTATCATTGAAGTGCAAGTGTAACTGGGGTTAGATGGGGAAACAACTGAGGATAGATGGAGTGGGGTAAAAATTTGGCCTTTTGTAGACTGACAAGGTTGTTTATATATCAAGATAATATGACACGTGGTGCCCAGAATGTTTTTTCCTCCTGCATTTTATAATGAATGAAGATGAGAATAACTGCTCTTCGTAAGTTTTAGAATGTAGGGAACAAGTGAGCCTCAAGTGAATTTTGATCAAACTCAACTCAGGCTTGTAGTATGTGATATGTGTATCATCAAGAACCCTTGTACTCCAGAATAGAATGCTTATGTCAAATCCTCTTTAACTAAGCAAATGTCAATGCTTATCTGTGCATGATGTTGGACAACTCTCAACACATATATCGTAGGTCATTCCTGAACCTGTTTTGGCCTCTGCCTTAGTTACCTGTTTTAGCCTCCAATGGCTTGGTTTTCTTCTTATAATTTATCCTTGCAGTTATGTAGGTGGCGATTTTTCAGTGGGATTTCCTCTGTTTCAACTTCTTGCAATCCAAAAGCTAATATGATATTTATATGTTACCCTTTTTTTTTTTTTTTTTTCCAGATATGAAGCATGGGTCATATACAATTTTCTATCCTTGTGCTTGGCATGGGTAGGTGGCCCTGGAGCTGTTGTGCTCAGTCTTAGCGGCCGACTTCTTAAGCCAAATTGTTGCTTGATGACATGTTGCTTGCCTCCAATACCTTTAGATGGGTGAGTGACAATGGTGAACATGTCTTTGTCGTGTTTATAACTTTATATGAATGGTTTGCATTCTACTTTTTTGCTGGTCAAGTTATTTTAAAAAAATTGGAATAAGTCTGGGGGAATATCTTACTTGCCTAAAGATTTTAGAATTTGAGCTTTACCACATGGTATATGGATCAGCTTGATGGGGTGGTTTTTTTTTTCTTCTCACTTTTGGTAATTTTGGGAATGTTATAATCTTGAGCTAAGTGCAGTAACTTTTCTGCATATGCTTCCCTTGATTTCTTTCCTTGTGCTTCCCATGGGTTGGTGTTTGAATTTGACGGGATCAGCATAGAAATGAATGTGCTGCTTGATTGTTTATGTATGTAACTTTGATATTTTCTAGACTGAGTGCATGTGGCATGACATTGTCAAGCTTCTTACTTGAAGACAAAAGAAGTAATGGTCATGCTTTGGTGTAATTAAGGATTGTTGAGAACTACCTCCGTTCCAAAATATAAGTCATCCTAGAGTTTTCACACAGATTAAGAAAGTGGTTGAATGTTATAAATTTGAAGGTTAATATCTAAAATGCCCATTGACTATCATTAATGTAATAGTTGTTAAGTAATGAAAAGTGGTTGAATTGATAATAAATTAGGGGTAAGATAGAGAAAAGAGTAATAAATGTTGCATTGGTATTGTAGAATGACTTGTATTGTGTGACAAATCTAAAAGTGTAGGTTGACTTATATTTTGGGACGGAGGTAGTATATTCTTTGGTGTCGCATTATATTGTAAAGCTAAGTCTATATTTTTGCATTTGCTTCTTCCTATGTCATCGTATATGTAGGACAGTCTGCATGTAAATATGGTTGACATGAAAGTCTCTCTTTGATAAAATGAACTTAAATATTTTTTGGCATAAAACATAGTATCATCACTTTAGAAAAATCTGACCGTGTAGTCAAAAGGTGATACCTCATGGAAAAAGACCTTTGGTTTGGTAACATGCTGAGAAATGACTTGATGAACATTTCTGTTTGCCATTGGCATTATTTGTTATTGGGTCACTGCACTCCGTGGTATCTGTGTTACTGTGAAGTAATACGTAAAAGTATCAGGGGTAAATTGGTTTTCGCTAAACAAGTGTTCTTTTTTTATAACGTATAGTGACCAGGCATCAATAATAGGAATCTTTGGTTTATGTGGGATCTAAGCTCCCATGTAGTTGGGGGTTCTTTTGGTGAAAGGATGGAATCTTGTTTTATTGTTTCTGGATGATATTGCTGATTGTGGCGAAATTGTGCAGGCGCTTCATAAGAAGGTGCAAACAAGGTTGTTTACAGTTTGTCATCCTCAAGCCCGCTTTAGTTGCAGTGACTTTCATACTTTATGCTAAGGGGAAATACGAGGACGGGAATTTCAGTCCAAAACAGTCATACCTCTACCTTACCATTATCTACACATTTTCGTATTCAGCTGCACTTTATGCTTTGGCGTTGTTCTATGTGGCATGTAGAGATTTACTTCAGCCTTTTAATCCTGTTCCAAAGTTTATCATCATCAAGTCTGTTGTATTTCTTACTTACTGGCAGGTACACATTGTTCTCTATCTTCATTTAGGAAGTTTAGAGTGTGTGTGTGTGTGTGTGTGTGTGTGTGTGTGTTTTACAGCTTTTAATTTTATAGGGATCGTTGTCGTGTCTTTATATTCCAGCAGGAAAACAATAACTGTCATTTGTATAAGTCATCAATTACCAATTTTCTGGTCTCACAAGTAGTCACACGGCAACACTCGGAGATTCATTATCTGGCACAGCACCATTGGATTCCCTCTCTGCATTTCTATTACTTTATGCACAAGATCGGTACCGGAGCAAGCAATTTGTTTTTGTCTGATAAGTTTAAGTTGGTACATGGCATGCCATTATGGAGTTCCACAAAGTAATTTTGTTCCACGAAGTAATTACTCATATGCTTGCAGTGGCAGCCATGATTGGGCTTAGAGTGGTTTAAATTAGTCAAGCGTGTTGGTGAAATCAAAATGTTAACATTTCTTGGCAGTGTTTTAAACTAGCTTTCGCGTAACATACTTCTGTTCGGTAGTAAAAGAACATATATATTCTGTAGTAGCATGTCAATCTATTGAATAGCCATGTACCTTGTTCCTGAGTTTGTTTATATTTTATGTGATAAATTCTATTTATTTATTTTTTGTAATGGCGCAGGGGGTTTTGGTGTTTTTAACAGCAAAGTCTGGCTTCATAAAAGATACAGAAGAAGCTGCAGAATTTCAGAACTTCATACTTTGTCTTGAGATGCTCATTGCAGCTGTTGGGCATCTGTATGCATTCCCTTACAAGGAGTATGCAGGAGCAAATGTTGGTGGATCTCGTGGCTTCACAGCTAGCCTCGCCCATGCTCTCAAATTGAACGACTTTTATCATGATACCGTCCACCAGGTGAGTGAGGATAGGAGTATCCATTATTATTATTAGAACTTAATTAATTGACAGTCGGTATACGGATTATTTCCTTTTTTGGGTAGCTATCCTTACAATTTTTGCTTACCATTTCCACCACAGTTTGCACCGACTTATCATGATTACGTACTCTACAACCATAATGAAGGTGAAGAGGGTGCAAGAAAGTACAGGGCACGGACTTTTGTCCCGACTGGCCCAGAGATGGATACCGCCAGGAAAAATAAGCATTTGTCTGGTGGACAAAAGTTGGAAGAAATACAGTTATCGAGTCGATCATCTTCAGCGAGTAGTACTACGCCACAGAATCCCGGTGCTGCAAAATCAGAGGCAATGAACTCATCATTGCTCGTGGATGCATCCAATACAATCTCTTCACCTTATGATATGTCCCTTATTGACATTGATATATCTAGTTACCCTGCAAAGGTACCAGCTGCAGGCGAACCTGGTAAAAGTTGACACATTCTTTCTTACTTAAAAGCCGCTGATTTTTTTTTTTCTTACTTATTTTTGAAAAAAAAAAAAAAAAAAACGAAAAGAAGAAAAAAAACCGCTGAAGTTAGAATTGTACATGTACACATTTGTTTTGTTTCTTTAGTGTGTGTTCTAATGGGCTGTTTGGTGTCATCGGAGTTGTAGATATGGTCCGCTAATTACTATAGCAATCAATACACGACACGACTGAGTTCATTATACAAACCAGATTGTAGCTTGGAATGTTATTTTTTTTGTGTGCTGTTGGATGTTAATAGAGATGGATATTTGTTTGTTTATGACTTAGAAGTCTCTCTTTGCCCGTGTTTATTGTTTGTCTTTGCGTTCACCTAACTTTGTTCATGCATCTTTTTTAACATACAGTGGATCTGACTAAATCAATCCTTAATCCGAAAGTTAGTAATTGTTTAATCAAGGCTGCGTATGTTACTACATATCTTACTTTTTGGTCTATCTGTCTTGATTATTAAACATTAATTAGGTTAATAATTAACTTTCTACTTAATCCCTTTTTGAAGGTTTCCTACCTGTTTTTTTGGCTATCATTTGCTTGCATTGAAGGTTCTCTTGATGCTTCAAACTCAAGCTTTGTCATTTTCTAGGAAGAAATCTTATGTTGGAAAACCCATGTTGTAAGAAAGTCAATTGACATATAATGGGGAAATTATGCTAATAGGTAGAAAGTCCATTGATATAAAATTGGAAAGTTTCTGCTGATAGGTATGTGCACTGGAGATATGCCCTTGAAAGCCTTTGTGTGTTTTCAAGTAAAAACACATGACGGCCTAGGGCCTTCACGTGCATATCCGCAGTGCGGATAACCTACAACAGAATTAACCTATAAAACGTGATTAAGTATTTATGGCGATCTATAAAATGTGATTAAGTATTTATGGTGATTTGAGTAGTACTTCCTTGTTTCTATTCAATCGAGACAATTGCTAAAAATCACGTATATTAATGATGTACGTTAATGCATTGATTTTAAGACTAAAATTACTATTAAAAAAAAAAGCCCTTGATTATGATTATTGTACTCTATCCTAGTTATTAAAACATGAAAAAATAGTTATCATTATGATAGGGAATTGCAGACCAACAAAGAATTGTTGAACATACAGTGTACAATAACCTTTCGGATGATCATTGGCTCTCCGATTAAAGAATGGAAGAAGAGGCATATAAATGTATGTGCTTATTTTATTTTTGACAAACTTGTTTCACTTTCTCTCGTGAAAGAATAGTGGGAATGTCACTCACGTTCCGACCTTAGGCTCTAACTTCCTTTCTCACCGTAGACACTTCCATAGCAAATGATTCTTGAGAGGTTCGAGGTGGTGTAATCCTTTATGTCCCATCTTCTCCTGTGATATGAAGGAATCGACCGCTATAGAGTTTGTTACACGGGTTACAATAATGAGATAGTCCTTGACAACCCTCAGTTGCTTCACTATCTGAGTTGTCAATCCTTCACAACCCTCACTTGCTTCACCGATCAACTCTGCAGTTCTTTCAATGAGATCTTCAACTGCTATTACAATCTGATTTCCTTCATAGCCTCAACTGCTTCAACTGACTTCAGTCCTTGACAACCTCAACTTCTTCACTGGATGTCTGTCCTTGATTGCCTCAACTGCTTCACAAATTAACTCATTCTTGATGAACACAAGGTTGAAGTGAAGATTTGGATCAACTTTGATCCTTGAGCTTTCTAGATATAACTTTGTAGCTTTAGTGTTTTCTCAAATTCAAGAGGGGGATGTAGTATTGATTTTGTTTAAGTTTCTGAATTTGCAAACTCTTGAGTGCTAGATATTTCTTGTATGCTTCTTGTTTCCAGTAAGATTTCCTCTTGGGCTCAATGAATGTCTCAATAGTTCTTCTTCTTCTCTTTCTTCCCTTGTATTTATACTCTTAGGCTTCTTCTCTACTGATGTCTTCAATGTAGATAAAACAACCGTTGTGAGCATTAATGGCTTTTGGATTTACCTTGGTAAATAGTTGTTTGATTGCTTCAGTAATTAGCCATTTATCCTGACTTCTGACTCTGATTGAAGACACTGCCTGTAAAAAGGATAAGCACCCTTTTGTCAATCTGATATCTTTTTCAAACTTTTTTTTTGCTTAAAGTCCTCGGTATCCAGAACCAACTGGTCCGACTAATCCGGAGTTTGGCCTGGGTTGTGATCTTTTTCAAACTTTGACTGCACAAAATAGTGTTTCTGAAGAGATCTCTCTCTTTGGTCAACCGACACTCTACACCACATTAAATGCTTGTTCAACTTCTTTTTTATTTGAATATTACCGTTGCTTCATAGCTAATATGAAGCTCAGAGTTTTACCACTGGATAGATCAACATAAGCTTTTTTTTTAAGCGGTCATCTTATACATTCATGTGGCAACTAAAAGGGCAAAAAACATTGTTAGAAAGCATCCAAGCTCCACAGGGAGAAAAAAAAACACTATTGAAGTATGCATAAAAAATAGCTACTCAAAATCCTGCCAAGTGAGTCGCAGGTTCTCAACATAAGCTCTTTAATCTGAGTACAACCTTGATATCTTTTATCTCTAAAAATTTCGCCTTGAATTCTAGTCTTCAGATTTGGTCATCAGATTTGTTGCTTTAGATCTGGTCATCTGTCTAGTTTGCCCTCAACTGATATTGTCTTATATGCAAGTTTGATCTGATCTTGTCTTCTCTTTTGATCTTAATTGTGCCTTACATCTGATTTGACCGGTACTTCTCATTTAATCTGATATGTACATCTTATCTGATCTGATCTATGCTTCTCATATGATCTGGTCTGTACATCTCGTATGATCTGTTCTTCCACGTCTGATCTAATCTTCCTCGTCTGATCCGATCTTCCTCGACTGATAGACATATCTTTTGCTCAACTTATCTTCTAGATATCTTAGTTAATCTTTTCAATAGATATGCTCTGAACTGGTTTTCCTTTGGTTCTTCTCATCTGATAAATGGTTTTCCTCTGGTTCTTCTCATATGATAAATGTATCTGATTTTATAATCAAATGACTCTCTTCAATAGACTTTCTCTAAGTTGGTATTCTGTCTTCACATCTGGATCTGGATCTGGTCTTCAGACTTCTCGTATGGATCTGGTCTTCAACTAATCTACCAGACTTACAACTAATAGACTAACATTTTATCCTATTACAAGGACAAGCCTGATTAAAATCTAATACAATATCATGCATGTATTAAACACCTATTTGGCTAAGGTTTGACCATCATCAAAACTAACAAATCCTAACAAAACAGGTTTTGGAGGATTGTTTTTAAAGGAACTTTTGAAAAAAAAAGTCTTTGTAGGAAAAACCATTCAACTCCACTTCTGGTTGGTTCCATCTCATATAGATCCTATGATTTTCTTCCTTTAACTCTTAATATATTATCAATTCAATAATTTTTTATTACTATACAATGTATTAATGAGAGTGAAAGAGTATGTTTTTGCCTTTTGCCTTTAAAATTTATAACATTTATTAACTTTCTTAAACTCTTTGCAAACCCAAAAAGACTTTATAATTAGGGATGAAAGAGTGATAACCTCTGTTTAGTAACGGGAAAAAAAAAAGTTACTAATCCATCACAACAAAATTCACAATGTAATTATATGCTAAAGACCCTCTAATTTGAGTATCCTCTTCTTCACTTTTGTTAACAAATGTTATTTGCGTGAAAATGACAGAAACTCATCACCATGTCTAAACAAGAAAGAGTATTTTGACGGACTTGGTGCAATGGGGCACTTGGTACGACGGTATGTATCGTTACATGTATTCAGTTTTGGTACGGGAAACGGTAAAAGAAATGTATTCTAACTATTGTATGAAATTCCCTCTCAAAGTATCGAGCGAACCATGGTTGATGCTAAACAACTTAGATCTGAGAAGGTTTGAGGGAAGAAAGAAAATGTAACACCCCAGATTTTCAAGAAGGGTAAAAATGTAAAATGAGAATTTAATTTATTTATTTTCCTATTTAATGTTAGCCTAAGACTTAATAATTAAAAATGGTTTAATTATTATAAAAAGGATTTAGTTATTTAATTAATGGATTTAATTAATAACTATTTAAGAAAAATAATCCTCATTATTCCTCATAACACACACGACGCAAAATCTGATGAAATATGCAAGAAGAGAGACGCAGAGTTGCCTGGAAGCGGAGGAAGGGAATCTTCAAGCGTGCGGCTAATTTGTCAGGAATTTGAGCAGACCGCAGAAGACGGAAATCATCGTCTCATCAAGACGAACGTTTCCACACCAATTATTCTCAATTTCATGAGTTTTCAGTTTAGCCCTAGTTTTGGTAATCGTCAAGTTTGATCCTTCAATTCGTAGTTTTAATCGTTCTGAAACCCTTGATCACAGTTAATTCTTGATTGATTGTTGATCAATTAGGTTTTCTTGGAGTTGTTCATAAGTGCTGCAGCATTCTTGAGTTTTGCATTGGCTTTGCTTGCAATTAAGTTAAGAGGCTATTCCTAATGAGTAATTACGGTTTTACAATGTTAAGGTTGAGTCTTAGTGTTGAATTGTAGTGAGAATTCATGTTTAAGTGTTGTTGATATGCTATTTATGCTATGGTATGCTTAGAACATGTTTTGTTGCTGTTTTTCCTGAGTATTTTGATGTTAAACATGTTTGGTTTGGGTTAGAAAGCGTAAAAGTGCAGAAAACTTCATTTAGGGCAGTTTCAACGCTTAATGCGGGCGCATTGGTTAGCATGCGTGAGCATTGGCCGATCAGAAAGTAGGAAACAGATTCAGGGTCGTTTGTGCGCGCACATTGGGTATTAATGTGCAAACATAGGGTCTTGTGCACGCGCATTGCGCGAGCGTTCGCAAGCATTGCGCCAGTTTTGGTGTTTAGCTTGTTTGAGCCCCGAATCCGGTTTTAAATGTTAATAACACTAAATGAACATGAACAAGCCTTGATTAAGCTTCTGATGCATTTAGTTCCGGCACAAAATGGATTCTTCATAAGAGATGAAGTTTGGGACCGTCGGAAGAGTATGATTGGCTTGGGCTTTGATGAATTAGTATTCATCAATTTCTATGTAATTGCTAGACCTTGTCCGTGTCTAGTGGTCTAGGAGAGAGTAGTAGTTGAGAGGGAGCCTTACTTGAAAACACATAGGTGGCAATCTTCCAGTCCATTTCGGCCGGTCAACATTTGAACTCCAACATTTCATTAATTTCAATCCGGATTAATGCACCTTGTATCCTTTCAGTTTTAAATCTTTCTAGGCCACTTGGAGCCATGCCGCCAGACACACCTGTTGACATTCCCTCTTCTATTCTGGTGTTCTATAACAATTACGTTACACCGGTTGAAAGGTCCGTTTTGTTTTAACCTTTTCATTCCCTCATAAGGAATGACCGTGGACACTTATTCTTCGGCATTGTACTATTCCTCTTGAGTAGTGCAAGCTTGAACTCTTGAATTGGGGCCGTCAATGATCTTTTACACCTCTTTTGGAAGTTTGGATTAATTCGATGAAATCAAACTTTATCGGACATTCTTAAGTGTCTTTTCCCCTTCACTTAAAAGCTGGTTTATCGCATCCCTTTTTTCAAAACCTATGATTTTCTGTTACATTACCTTGAGTGAATTTTTGTTCTCTCTCAATCTTGAATTAACCTCTCTTTGATGAAAACTTGGACACTTCTTGACAAGTTTTATCCCATTCTGGGACCCTATTTGGTGTACTCGTTTGACCACATTACTTCTTCATGTTGAGACTTGATAGGAACCAACTTTACAGTACATTTCTGTACAGTTCAGCCCACGATTATCACATTTCTGGCATGTTTCGGGTGAGTTTAGACCTATTTTGAGTATTAAATGAGGTTTTATTGCACGGCGAGTGACTGTCGGTTTTCCGTAAACTCGACCTTATTTTAGCATTTTATACTCGTTTTCCCCGAGCACCCGTAGTTTGCGGGGTTATGCGTTTGCTTGTTGTTTTCATATGGATGCAAGACTAGGGTGTCTCGAGAACCCGGAAGGCGAAGATTTATGATGATAAGTGTGATCAAGGTGCAAGAATGAGCCAAGGAAGAAGAAAGAATAAGAAAATGGAAGATGCATTACAGGTTTGTCAGTTATGTGGAGGTAATCATTCGGCTCAGTTTTGTTCGAATCCGAGTAGGTCGGCGTACCCTCAACAGTTACCTCGACAGACACCACAGCCGGTCCCACAGCCGATTCCTCAACAACCTATAGCAAGTGTGTCTCAGCCACAACCAGTTGCAGTGGTGGAAGAGTTGGTAGCCGCACTCAATAGATTGGGAGTGGGAAGCTCGAGTGGTAGTAGTCAACAAAGTCCCGGGAAGAACCCTCAGTTTGGGCAACATCAGAGTTTTGGTGGGCCAGCGAATCCAAACAATCAGTGGGGTAATAATCCAAGCTCGCAGGCCCCACCATACTATCAAGATTTTGAATCATCAATGGGACTTGGCATGGAAGAGGAGATGCAACCGAATGATGTGAATTACATTGGAAATAATTCTGGAGGGAATTGGAATCAGGGCAACAACAACCAAGGAAGCTGGAATAACAACAATTTTGGGAATAATGGGAGGAACCAGAATTTTGGGAATTCATGGAATAACAACCAGCAAGGCCAAAATTGGAACCAAGGAAATCAAGGTGGCCAAGGGAATCGGGACCGAGGCAACCGAGGGTGGAACCAAAATAATCAAGGCCAAGGCAACCGAGGTTGGAATCAGAATAGAGAGCAAGGGAACCCTCAGAATTTCCAAGGTGGTTGGAGAGAGAATAATCAAGGTAGTTGGGGTCGACAACATCAAAACTTCAACAACCAAGGTTATGAAAGCCAAAATCAAAATTCAAGTAACCAGAGTTGGGGTCAGAATCGACAAGGCCAATGGGGCAATAATCAGAATAGAGATAATGGAAGTCGAGAGCAAGGGCAACAAGGCAGCAACCAACAGAATACTCAACAAGTCGGAAATCAAAATTCTGAGACTTATCAACATCCGAATGCCCATAAGCAAAACAGCTCCTATAATCAACAAGGGGGTAGTCCGGGAAGTCAAAGGAAGTCTTCGGAAGAAAGTCTTGATCAGTTGAACAAGCTTGTGATTGAACAGAGAGCGGCCATACGAAATTTGGAGATTCAGATGGGTCAGTTGACCGAGAATAGATCTCAACTGCCTTTGAGTACGGGGCTACCTAGTAACACGGAGAGGAACCCCAAGGAATCTAAAGATGTTTGTGCGGTAGTCACCCGGAGTGGTAAAGAAACGGGTCAACAAGGTCGAGAACTTGAGAAGATGATGCCAAACTCCGAGAAAGAGAAATTTTGTGATTACAAAGGGCCGTTGGGTGAGCAAGAAGGTTTTGATGAGGATGTTGAGAAAAGGGCTGAAAAAGAGAGAACCTCGAGGTTGGAAAGGGAAGTGGAAGAATACAAGCGAAAGTGGGAAGAAGCGTCGAGGCCAAAGTCGGATACGATAATCATTGATGTGAAGGAAGAAGAGCCATCGCCACCACTCAGGCCTAAAGGTAGTTGGTAAACTTAGCCGTTTTGTAGTTGTGCTTTGATCGTTAAATGTGCCAATTTGTGTGGTATGCTTAGTCTTTGACCGTTTTCGAGTCGATTTTGGGCTATTTTTAAAATAAACCAATGGGATCAACTTTGCAACATCGGTGTAGCCAGCACATTCTCAAGGTAAACGACAAGTAGTAAAGTGAATGTAGACAACTCGAGACAGTGTTATAAACAAAACGGAGTGCACGTGTGTAGAGAAGCAAGGAATCACATCCAAAATGGTCACCGGCCTTGAATACCGGTCAAACATTTACACACGATATCATACCACATAACATCTCCACTAATCGAGGCTACCGGGACTAGATACGGTCAAGTAGGACTTTGAAGGTTATGACGTTAGGCTCGGGAGGGGGCTAACCGAAAGGATAATTTGGGAACTGGAGAAGAGAAAATACGAGTGAACCAAATCAACAAGTGTATCTCCTCCTTGCAACCATACAAATCAACACCAAACTCCTCCGATCATCAAACAAATCAAAACAACTTCCAAACTCAACATTATATGGACAAACAATACACGTCCACACAAGGCTTTCTTTGACTCAAAACTTATTCACTTTATTCAAACTTTTATTTCACTTCTTTTTCTTTTCTTTTCACTTTTTTTCCATTTTTCTTTTTGCATTCTTTTTCTTTTTCAACTTTTCTTTCTTTTCTTCTTTGAACCAAAGGCCTTATAAAAAGATCACTCGAGCTCCTCCCCTTCTTTACACAGCTCAGAAAACACCAACTCCAACCAAAACATGTCACTCTCCCACCCCACACTTGCCTCTCTTGCTCTCTTCTTGATTTTCCAATTTATTTAGTCCTGCAGGTGCTCGACCTTGTACTTTTGCTTTGTTTTCTGTTGTGGGATGATTTCTCTACAACATTCATGCGAATTGAGAGCCTTCTTAATTCGCCAAACAACATTTTATTTATCTAAATGATTAACAATCAAGGTCACATGCCTAATGCTCTCAGGTCCAGTATTATATTTCCTTGCAATGAATGTCCCCAAGACCATCATGTGATGTTCTCTTAACGCCCCACTTTTTAAGAGCTTATGTAAGAGCTCATTACCTTCCTTCCAAGCGGCCTAAGTTTCTTTGCAGACCACCGCATCTTGCAGAAATCCACTATCTCAAAAGAATCTCATATTCAAGGTGTTTTTTTTGTTTTTCCTTTTGGTGGTTGTCTTTGGTATTCTGAATCAACGCCTCATCCTATTTTCCAAATTGGAACCAAAATCAACTTTCCTCAACCTAGAGTCATCTTGTCTCGTTTACAAGTTACAACCCATGCAACCTATCTTGTTTTGAGAACTTATTGCCTTTTCTTCGGCTTACCAATTTGACATACCACTCTGGTACTCAACTTGTCACTTTTCAAATTTATTTGTTCTCCAAGCTAACCATTTTTGGTATAAGAATTGGATCAGACCGTCAGAGAGAAAGTATGATAGATGCGTGTATCTTCCTTCACGAAAAGTCTCAGGAGCTCCTCATTCAAAATCCTTGCAGTTATTCAGCAAGCTTGTGTCGTGGTAATGAATGGAGCCACAAGATAGCAGTTGCAGTCATCCCGGAGCAACAAAAGAGATGGAACAGTACTATTGATGATCTTTCATGAAGATACAGATAGAAGAGTTGCCTACAACGAAAGTTACCATGTCAAAATTTGAAAATCGGCATGGAGGAAAGTGTAACCCCAGTTTTCTGGGATGAAGTGGATCAATGACAGAATACGAGACCAGAGTTGATACAGCAAGCCAACGAGAAGATTGAAGTGGATCATCACAACCTCAAGTTGGCTCAAGACAAGCAGTAGAGTTGAGCAGATGTTCGAAGAAGGCCGTTAGATGCCAAGGTTAGAGATAAAGTGTATCTGAAGGCTTCCCCAGTTAGGGGAGTAAGACGGTTGGGCTGACATGCAACTAAGCACCAGTTATGAAGGCCCTTACGTGATCTTGGCTAAAATTCGGGATTTATCTTATCCATTTGGAGTTATCAGAATCTTTCATGAGTGCATGACGTCCCTCATGTGTCAATGATAGGGGAATGCTTAACCGACATGGATATGGAAGCAAGCATGGACCTTGAAGTGGTTGAAGAGATCTTAACCTACGTGGAGGAATCAAGTGCACTTTAGAACGGTAGATGAAGGAAGTTAAGAAAGAAGACGTACAACAAGTCTTGGTTCAATGAAGCAGTCACACAACAATAGATACGACATTAGAATTAAAAGACGAGACGCTTTGCAAAGCCCAGAGTTCAAGAACCTCCCAGTTATGTTCAGTTGTGATGACGAAACTCGCTCTAAGGGGGATGGATGTAACACCCCGGATTTTCAAGAAGGGTAAAAATGTAAAATGAGAATTTAATTTATTTATTTTCCTATTTTATGTTAGCCTAAGACTTAATAATTAAAAATGGTTAAATTATTATAAATATGATTTAGTTATTTAATTAATGAATTTAATTAATAAATATTTAAGGAAAATAATCATCATTATTCCTCATAACACACATGACACAAAAAGAGAGACGCGGAGTTGCCTGGAAGCGGAGGAAGAGAATCTTCAATCGCACGGCTAATCCGTTAGGAATTTGGGCAGACCGCAGAAGACGGAAATCATCGTCTCATCAAGACGAACGTTTCCACACCAACCACTCTCAATTTCGTAAGTTTTCAGTTTAGCCTTAGTTTTGGTAATCGTCAAGTTTGATCCTTCAATTCGTTGTTTTAATCGTTCTAAAACCCATGATCACAATTAATTCTTGATTGATTGTTGATCAATTAGGTTTTCTTGGAGTTTTTCATAAGTACTGCAGTATTCTTGAGTTTTGCGTTGGTTTTGTTTGCAATTAAGGTAGGAGGCTCTTCCTAATGAGTAATTACGGTTTTACAATGTTAAGGTTGGGGTCTTAGTGTTGAATTGTAGTGAGAATTAATGTTTAAGTGTTTTTTCTATGCTATGTTATGCTTAGAACATGTTTTGCTATTGTTTTTCCTGAGTATTTTGATGTTAAACATGTTTGGTTTGGGTTAGAAAGCGTAAAAGTGCAGAAAACTGCATTTAGGGCAGTTTCGGCGCTTAATGCGGGCGCATTGGTTAGCATGCGCCCGCATTAAGTAGGAAACAGAGTCAGTGTTGTTCGTGCATGCGTATTGTATGTTAATGTGCACACATTGAGGCTTGTGTGCGCGCATTGAACGAGCATTCGCTAGCGTTGGGCCAGCTTTGGTGTTTAGCTTGTTTGAGCCCCGAATCCGGTTTTAAATGTTATTTTTTGATATAATAACACTAAATGAACATGAACAAGCTTTGATTAAGCTTCTGATGCATTTAGTTCTGGCACCGAATGGATTCTTCATAAGAGATGAAGTTCAGGACCGTCGGAAGAGTATGATTGGCTTGTAATTTGATGAATTAGTATTAATCAATTACTGTGTAATTGCTAAGCTTTTCCGTGTCTAGTGGTCTAGGTGAGAGAGAGTTGTATTTGCGAGGGAGCCTTACTTGAAAACACATAGTTGACTAGTTAAACATTATTAATCCACGTACGCGTGTAGTTAAAAGATTAAACGTCATGTCAATCTTGGTAAGACACAGATTTGTATCGGTGATGTGTGAGTGGTCGGACTAAGCGGATAACTCCGTAGGTTTACAAGACCCCAAGTACGGAGGGACTTCACCGAGCGTGCATGCATACCGAGGGGAACCCGGGGCTACCGGTCTAACCCACTGTAGTCGGCAAGTATATCTTCGTGGTGGATACACATCATGCGTAGTGCCCTTGAGTGCTGATGTAACAAATATAAGCCAAGCTAGAAACCAATAGTCACGACATGTTGATGAGC
The DNA here is from genome assembly GCA_036785695.1 of Gentiana straminea. Taxonomy (NCBI): domain Eukaryota; kingdom Viridiplantae; phylum Streptophyta; class Magnoliopsida; order Gentianales; family Gentianaceae; genus Gentiana; species Gentiana straminea. The sequence continues at coordinate 4,852,990 of JAVUPR010000464.1, read as the reverse complement.
ATGAAGTGAACTCTAGAGTTTGCGTCGGTCACATAAAGACAACATAATTAATAATATGAACCTTTCTCTTGTGGAGTTTAGTTATTCATTAGATTCTCCCTCTTTACTAAGTACTTTGTATTTATCTCCTTTGCATGTTTGTTTTGTATGAGAAGGTGAACATGTTGACCATGAGTTTATTGAGGACTACGAGGAGGATTTTGACGATGACGCTTTGATGATGCTTCTTTTCTTATGTATTTCATATATGTTGTACTTTTGCTATTAGAGTTTTTCTAAGACAAGTTTGTAATTTTTTGGACTTCGTACTTTGTAAGTATTCGTTGTTGTAAGTTACCAATTCCTATCTTTAGAATATTTGTAATCAATTCTTAGTAGCATTTATGATTTTACCCGAGTTTTTTTGTCCGTTTGCTTTATTTGATACAACGTCGTAGGGGCTTGCGTATAATACTAGATTTATTTAATGTTATACGTGCCGAACGTTCTCTTGTGGATAGGGGCTCGATATCCGGGAGCGGGGCGTTACAGAAAAGGAAAAAAAAAAAAACCTCTCCACGCTTTCCGTTGTTTTTCGTTCCTTTTACCCACTCCAGCAAGGATTGAATTTTTGTACTCGTTACAAAAGAAAAGAAAAGCTAGAAAAAATTAACCATCCAAACCACTTGAATTTCTTCCCGAACCAATTGAAAAACACTGTCTGTCAACTTTGTTACAAATTCTGCAGTTTGCCAAAAGGAGAAGGAACATGAAGAAGAAGAAGACAACATTGTTGTAATGGCAGTTGTGGATGGTTGATGGTAGTAGTAATAGTAGTATTTTGTATTTATTTATTTTATTTTGGCTTTTTCTCTACCGGTTTCAAGTGTTATAGGACTTGTCCTAGTTGGATATATTATAATAATCAGGTAATTATAATTTGTTATCACGTGAGAATGCAATTATCTGCCGTTTGATAAAAGAGGTTTTTCCACTGATGTTAAGCGGTGGTCGTTTTTTTTGAGTGTTTTTTTTCTTCTCATTCTATGGAGGTTATGTTCGTTATAGAGTTTTTATTTATTTATTCTAAATGGAGTTAGGATTTCTGAGTTGGTTTAATTAAACTGACAACGCTGAAAATCGTCTGAATATAAATAAGGGCCGTAAGCACCTTAGAGACAACAATTCAAGACTAAAACCCTAAACAATATGTAAAACGGGGGTGGTGTTTGAAAATTTTTAGACTGGGCCTGAGATTATGGAATCCCAAGCTGCCTACGTATCATGTTTATTGAGCAGGAATCAAATCTCTCGTAATTTCTCGGGATCGTTTATATAGAGGACATCTCGTCCAAGGCAAGCATGTGCCTTGTCCATTGAGGACTCCTTTTCGTATTGGACCAGGATTATTCCTGTTAATCCCTATTATTTAGAAAATAATCACGGATAGTTCGAATACCAGGATCAAAGTCTTAATGACTTGAGATTCTTTTCATGTTTATCTTTTATATTACGCACGTGAGCAATATCGGATATGGAAGGCTGCGACTGACCTGTGTCGAGCCCCTCCAGACCGTCTCGGCCCGTCCTGAGTGGACCGGACTCCCCAACAACCTAGCCGACCTACGGTGGTTCTGTTTAGGAGAACGGGTAAGATTTCCCACCTGGGATTCAGGCATGTCCTTAGGCATGAAGTGAAGCTCTTGACCTTTAATGTTTATATTCCTTTGTCCTTATTTATTGTTTGATCAGTGAGAGGATGACACGCAGCGAGACTCAGTCCGACCTCAATCACAAGCAGTTGTAGATGTATTTAAATTAGGGGGATTGAGGGAAAAGGACAAAAATATTTACAAAATGAATAAATATGACACCCTTTTTTTTTAGTTGCAAAAAAGACAAAAAAAAATTTGGCCGGACAAAAATACCCCTTTTATTAAAGGGACACGCGCTTCAGTTGAACTTTCATCCACTTCAGCCTTCAGGTTCAGGTTGTTGTTGTTGGGTTTTTTTTTTTTTTTTTTTTCCAAACACTCGTAACTTTTGATTTATAACTCCGATCATCGAAATTTTTTCACCAAAATTCATATTTTTTTTGCTCTTTAATTTGAGCCCAAATACGATACCATTCCGACGTAAATTTTGAAAGTCGAAAAAATATTTATATTAACCGGAGTGTTTTTTCTTATAAACGACCGTAATTTTTGATTTAGAACACCGATCATCAAAATTGTTTCACCAAAGTTCATTTTTTTTTATCTTCATTTTGAGACCGCGTTTGATACCCTTTCGACGTAATATTTGAAAGCCGAATTTTATCGAAGCGTTTACACCAACACATGTTGCTGTGTTACTGTGTTATTGTGTTACTGTGTTAACACAGTAACAGTAACACACCAACAAAGTAACACTAGTCTATTAGAAAGACACAGTAACACAGTAACACAGTAACACACCAACAAAGTAACACACCAACTAAGTAAACACTAGTCTATTAGAAAGCTTGTAGATAATCAACCGACAGTGGACAAAGAATTAATTGCAGCAGGTTATTAAAAAATAATTCAGCAAATATACAGCCAATTATTACAAAAAAAAAAAACTATTACAAACCAGCAAGATAGAACCCAAATAGTAAATTCAATAGACCACAATAGGATATACAGTAGAGCCAAAAAGTACTACAGCAAGTCTGAACAAAAATGCAGAGAATGAATCTGAACTTCAGCAAACTACAAGAAGTGATAATCTGGTCCAACAGACTGGATAATCAAATCTGTAGTCACAAGAGCTGAATACACTTGTTCAGTCTTCTAAACTACTAATTAAGCCTATTACAAGGTGATCTAAAACAAGAATAGCAGGCTATAGCAGCAGGCAATGAGGGCAAGGTTTATACAAGGTGTTCAGCAAGAAACTGACAATTGATTGGAAGCTTGACGATGATGAAGAATCCCCAACAAAACAAACCAACCCCTTGACTGCAAAATATCATCCTCAAACCACTATACTGTGATCCAATCAAAGCCAAAACAAGTCTTCAAGGAGGATCAAATAGCAGAAGCAGGTTCACAAAGATTTTTAAGTAAGATACTCAAGAATCATAAAAAAATCTTCAATAGTATCAACAGAGATACAACTATCAACAACAAGAGCAGCAGGTGTGCAGCAAAATCTAATGACCTCCACAAAGCAGAAATCAAAGCAGCAAATAGTACCAAGTGTGTTGGAGTGCCAATCTCAATTACAATGGCAATAGACGTAGCAGGACACTATAATCAACATACCAATAAGTCAGCAATAGTATCAGCAGGACACTATAATCAACAACAAGAGCAACAAGAGATGCAACAATATCAGAAAGTTATTGCAACCCCAAAAGCAGCAGGTAACAGAACTTTGAAGGATGAAAACATGAAATTCACCTTGAATACCAAGCAAGGCTGCATATTTCTCTGGATGAAGTTATGAAATTGCTGTTCCAGTTGCTGCTCCTGCTGGCTGAGCAAAGAGGAGAGAAGCGGCGGCCAATAGCGGCGGGGAGGAGCTGCTGATGGGAAGGATTTCGCCGGAGTTGTGAAATTTCTAAATAGCCGATTTCGAATTCTTCTTGCTCAACAAATGCGTTCTAACCACTTCTTTGTTCAGAATTTTTTTTGCAATCTCTATTCCCACCTGCTATCTTCAATTTCGCTGAGTTACTGAGTCGGATTTGGTCCATTTTCACCCCGTAATGGGGAAGAATACGAAGAAGAAAGGGTCGGGATCTCCTGCTTCAAAATCGAAGAATCAGAGAGCTCCTACATCGGTACTTACTCTTCCAGTGCCTAATGATGGAGGTTCGAAGGCGGCTCAGGCTACTACAGACGCCATTGTTGCAGGAAGTGAAGCTCCGGTTATTGCAGGTTCCATGGCTCCAGTGACTGAAAGCTCGGGTCCGCCATTACTCGAGCCTGGTCGTTCTTTTTTGTTTTTTTTTTTTTTTTTTTTGTTAGCAGGGGTAATTTAGTCTGGACAAAATTATTTTGTCCTTAAATCAAAAAAAAAAATGTAAATTGGATTAAAATTTAAATACAGAAGGAAAAGTGGACTAAAACCTAATTTAATCTTTAAATTATTTTAATATAGTAATAAGATTTCTATCTTTTTCTAATAATTTTTTTTTGAATGAATTAATGAGATAGGAGAACTTTTGAACAAACTGTAACACCATAAGTTTAAGCTGACTGAATTATTTATTTATAAATATTAACTTACAAAGAAATTAATGTTTATTTCGCAAGAACAAAGAAATTAATGTTACCTTAACATTGTATTTCCTGTTCCAAAAAAAAAAAAACATTGTATTTCGTGTCAATAAAAAGGAACGATAAATACACAGTTGATGATTATTAACTGGATAATGATATGGATGTATGTTTACATTAATTGGGTGTGTTTCACTATTATTATTATTATTATCAATAATTCATAAATACACAGTTGATGATTATTAGATATTTATGTAATTATCCTGTCATCCATACAAAAAATATAATTAAAATGGACACGTACAAAATGTACGAAAGCCAAATGTTGTGTGGGTAACGGAAGAAGCAGTCACGGAAACGACGTCGTTGCAATTACCCATGAAACTAGTACGTATAATATATAAATACACACAGCTGTTACAGGACGGACGATTAGGAAAGCAGCAACAAATTCACTCCTTTTTCTTCCCACCCTTAATATTAACAAACCCCTCCCCCTTTCTCTTCTCCCCCCCCCTACCAAAACATACACCCATTGGCCCAAATGTTTGGAAATTTCAATGAATCAAGTAGGCTTAAATTTGGCTCCGATGTACGTGTTCCGAAGCGCAGAGTACAACGACAAGCTAGAGAAGAGGCAGCTGTTCTTGAGAAGTTATCAATTCTGCAGAAAGAAGAGTCTGACGGAGAGGATCAAAGGTTCTTTGTTTAGAGTGAAAAGGATCATCTGGGTCAGGATTAAATCCGCTAAAAAACTACGGAAATTGGTTTGGTTTAGGGTCAGACATGGGTTGTTTTACTTTAATAGGCGGAGGAGACGGTTTTTCTGGCGGATTCAGAACGGTGGTGGTGGTGGTGGTGGTGGTGGTGGTGGTGGTGGTGGTGGTGGTGGTGATATTTCGTGGCGGTCTACTTCTTGCTTCTCGTCTCGTAGTTATTATTGATTTTTTTCCACACAAAAAAATAATAATAATAAAAATTTACTACTATTAACAATTGATAACTTTTATTTCTCAAAAAATAAATTCGGCTTTGCGTTTCTCTATTATTATATGCTTCATTTTTTTCATTTTTTTATTTTTTTTTCTGATCACGTCTTCTGTTGCTGTTTTTTTCCCCTTACTTTTTGATAAAAGTAATCAAGTTTGGTTGTTTTAAGACTATTTGATTTTTATTTTCGGAATGATATTGGTTTTTTTTTTTCCTTTCAAAAACAAAAAATTGTTTTGATTTTTCTTGTAGGAAAATGATAGAGTTATTCTTTCAAATCTACACTATTTCTACACTCTATATATCTTGTGTTTATGATTGTTTAAATTTGTATTAATTTTATTTACAATGAAAAATATATGATAATATAATGATTGTGTAAAGAGGATGTAGACTTAAGGAAGCAACTCTGTCACTTTCCTTTCTTTTATATATGAGTTTAGTCTCTCTTTTTTCTCCTCTTTTATGGAAAATGTGCCTTTAGTAATATGTGGTATTTTCTATGGACGATGGGCTATTATTTGCACAATACTCACTCTATCGGTGCATCTTACGTGTATGTGCATCATATTGTTTTCACAGAATCAACTCTTGAGAAAGTCTATGCTAGAGTCAAAAACCAACTTTTCTAAAATCGATTCAAAATCGACTCTGCGAAAAGTCGGCTTTGGTTCCAGAATTAATTCTACTGCAGTGAACAGATAGTATAATGCACTGCTAGAGTTATTGTGGTGCAAATAAATACTTTCATCGATAATTACTATTTTTTTTTTAATTCCTCTAAAATTTTCTCATAGGTTTATCATTTTATTTTTTTTCATTTTTGGGTATGTGAAACTTTATCACGGCATGGATAGCTAATAAATCAGCTGCAGAATAAGGGTGCACACTAATTACATATTGTACAATGTTGGATGTGTATACTATTGTTTTTCTTCTTCTTTCTCGAGAATTTTCATAAGCAAGAAAAGTCGTGATAAAGCTTTTACATTTTGTTCATTCTTTTTCCTTTTCCACAAAGAGGCTGGTTCTGATAAGGATTCCGGACGATGCATCTTTATCGTTTTTAAATATATTTCTTTTTTAGCATAAGAAATGATATGTTGATGGACTTAAAGATTGAGCATCACACACGTGACACTTATCGAAATCATAAGGCCACATCAACAAAATATTATTCTCAGCATGGTGCATGTCGTATTTATATCAGTTAGCTGATGCGACGCAGGTCGTTTTCGGTCCCTCATAGCCGGAGTGACGCGGGTCACCCACGGTCCTTTATAGCCGACGTGACGCATGTCGTCTTCGGTCTCAAACAAGCGTTACGCCCTATTAAACAAGCATTTCGGATACTAAGCCATTAACTGTAATTGTTCCGTGATATTCGTTCGAGTACTTATAATGTGCGGTAACGTCTTTGCCCCACGACGGGACACTATATAAATGGTTCATCCTCCTAATTTTAAATGTTAAGCACACATTTACATATCGAGCTCACTGTTTAAATAACAAATACAACTATAACAAACTGACATGAGTATCGGATTGTCAACCTGAATCAACTCTGTGAGCGCAATGTTTGTTTTGCATGGTTGCTCTCAAGCTTCTTTGATCACCATTCAAAGGCCCAATTACCCGATCTTTCAGTCAAGATCAATTCGGACAATTTCCAGCATCGTCAATTGGCTTTAGTTGGACTAGTCTATATCTCAACGGTCTAATCAACCATTTTAAGCTTAAAGTCGTGCTGGATAAGACACAAAGCTTAAGACCCAAAATTCCTGGAAAATAAACTCACATGAATAATAAAACCCACAGGTCGGTTCCCGTGGGTCAGGTATAACTTGTCTACACACCCACATGCCGAGACAAATTCAAAATATGAGACCCGCAAGCAAGGTATAACTCATCTAAACAACAAAACCTACACACCGGGAATAATTCATCTAAACGATAAGGACCCACTGGTCGAGAGTAACTTATCTCGGAGCCGAACTCAACATATTCGAACAAACTTAGCTAGGGAATTTGCCCATTATGCTCGAAGGCAACATCTAAACAAGTCGAGATCCGCATGACGGAAGTAACTCACCAAGAGTTGAATTTTTTTTATTTTAAAAACGATCTTTTATTCATTCATCATATTGGAAAATCCATAGCTTATAACGTTCAAAAATTACAAGAAAAGCAAAAAAGAAAACTACTCAAAATTCCAGAGTAGTCTTAAATTACGAACTCGAGCTTCACTTTTAGAGATTAACACACGGAGGGGAGGATGATTCTCTTGGACTCCATGGTGAATTTTTATTTCTCCAGTGCCAAATAGTATCGATCATATCCCTGAACTGATAAGGCCATCTAACATGTTTGCCAGTGTGTTTGATGTAACTTCGAATCCAATCTTGGGGGTCAGAGTGTGTGAAGAACTCCCTTCATTGATCTCTTGGAACTAGGTTCTTCCTAAGTTGCTTCGAAGTCTTACAATCACGCAAGGCATGAATGCAACTTTCCTCTTCGTTTAGACATAGTTTGCACAGTGCAGAAGGGGCCACATGCCGTCTGAAAAGTAAGGACATTGTGGGCAGTGCATTGTGCGCTGCTTGCCACAATGTGTAGCTCAACCTAGAGGGGCCCTTAAAATGCCAAATATCCTCCCAGAGGTGATATGTAGCATATTGGGTGTCTGAGCAAAGAAAAGCATAACCATCCGCACATAGTACTTCTTATTGCTCTCATTTTTCCAGATAATTGTGTCATCTCCAACATCAAAACCCTCATTCAAGGCTGCTGATGCATAGCAGATACTCTTCCAATTACCTGGGGAGCTAGTGACTTTAGCAGTCTCAAAAGGGCTACCATATTTCTGAACCAAAGTCTTAATCCATAGGGATTGATCATCCATCAGAGTTTGCCAAACCAATTTACCAAGAAGTGCAATATTCATAGCCTTTAGATTTTTAAAGCCCAAACCTCCACTTTCTTTAGGTTGACACAGCTGCCCCAAGAAATAGTGTGTATTTTTGCGTTCACCATCTTCCTCCCCTTAAAAATATCTTCTGCAGATCTTTTCCATCTCCTCGATGCAACTTTGGGGTAGCTTCAGGGACTGCATAGCATAAAAGGGGTGGGTAGCAAGAGAACTCTTAATGAGTATCATTTTACCTGCTTTAGAGAGGCATTTGGCTTTCTAGCTAGACAATTTTTTCCTCATCTTATCAACAATAAAATTATATTTATCTCTGGTAACTCTGGAATGAAGAAGTGGCATACCAAGATAGTGACCCAGGTTGTCTGTGTGCTGCATATCAAGGTGATGAGTAATCAAGGCTTTTATATGAGCAGGGTATTCTTAGAGGCATGAAATCTAGATTTGCTGGTGCTGAGTCTCTGACCAGAGTACCCACAAAACTTGTCAATGACCTGTTTTATAGTAAAGGCCTGCTCCACAGTAGCTGCTCTAAAAAGTACCAAGTCATCTACAAAGAAAACATGGGACAAAGGTGGAGAATGCCTGCTGATTTTGATTGGCTTCCAGTCCCCTTCTGCAATGATAGCAAAAAAAATTAGGAAAATTTGTATAAACGAGATGGGAAATTTAACATTTATTAAAAAGGGTGCAAATATTAGAAAATTTGTAAAAAGAATGCAAGGAAATTTAAAAATTATTATAAAGGCAAGAACACCCTTTTATAATATTTTTAAACTTCCTTATACCCTTTACATAAATTTAAAATATTTTAAATGGAAAAAATATATATTCATTTAAAATAAAACTATTATAATATTTCAAATATCCAGAAAATAATCAAATAAAATAAAAATACTTTAAAATACAAAAAAGATATAAAAAAACCAAAAAGAAAAAGAAAAAAAAACAACCCCGTCTCGTCACCGCCCCCCACCCCCACCCCTCATCATGATTATTTTTTATGCTCTAAAAAAATGTTTTTACAAGGAAACACCACGTCTACCCACCCGCCCCTCTGCTAGTCCTCACCCTTCCCTTATCTGAAAATAATTATTTTTTCGTAAACAATTTTCTTGTGTTTTCTACAATCGTTACAATACCGTTTGTATCCTTCCTTATCCGAAAAAAATTATTTTTTCGTAAATCGTTTTTGTTCGTTTTTTGCAATCGTTACAATACTGTTTTTACTATTGTAAATTCATTTTTTACACTGTCATTTTTCATCATGAATTTTTTGTGCTACTTATTCTTTATCGGCTCTATTTTTATGTTTATTATTTATTGTGTTTAATTATTGTACGCATATAAATTTCATATATTTATTTTTAGTGTGATATTATTTTGTTGTGCGCATACTGATTTTTTTAATGCTATTTTATACACTATTATGTGTTTCGTATTGCAATTTGATATGGAGATGTTATAATGTGATAAAAGAAAATTGGTTTTAAAAATAATTTTTTTGCTTTAGTTGGAAAAATTGAACAATAAAATGAAAAAAAAATTGGGGGTGGACGAGGGGTTGGGGTTGGGGTTGGGGTAGGGGAAAAAGGTGGGGAAGAGCCGAAGAGGGGTGAGGCCACCTGAATTCCCTATAGTCAATAGTACAGAAAATATTGTAACGATTGCAACAAAAAAAAATGATTTACAATAAAAATAGTGGTTCTATTGCCACACAATTTTTTACTACTGGCACCACATTACTTCTTGCATCAAAAAAATTACTTCAACACCACATGATTTTCGATGAACGGAACGTCAGTGTCACTGACATTGCTATTGAAAATCACACTGACGTTGGTATTCAACAACGAAAGTCAATGGCACAGTTGTAAAAGTGTCACAACTTAGAAACGTCAGTCAATAACTTTCCAATGGCGTTGGTGTTTCAATATCAACGTCGGTAACACTAACATTTTCTTGATAAGAAAAAATAATTAAAAAATTGATGCCAATAATAAAAAAAAATATGCCAATAAAACTCATCTAAAAATAATATTTTGAACTAGGAGTAGGGCGCGTGTGGTGGGGTTGGTGTTTTCCTTAAAAAAACAAATTTGTTATAGTATAAAAAAACAATTACGAGGGGGCATGTGCGGTGACGGGGCGGGTTTTATTTTCTTTTTTAAATTTATTTTATCTTAATTGAATAAGGCATTTTTATTTATTTTATTATTTTTGGATATTTCAAATTTTATAATAGTTTAATATAAAATATATATTCCTCAAAAAAAAATATAAAAGATATTATCTTTTCCTTTTACCAATACTTCAAATTTGTAAAATGGGTGCAAGGATGTTTGAAATTTATTATAAAAGGTGTTGTGACCTTTATACTATTTTTAAACTTCTTTGCATCATTTTTACAAAATTTAAAAACATTTGCACCCTTTTAAATAAATAGGAAATCTCTCAGGCCCTTTATTTCAATTTTCCCCAAAAAATTACAAGTATACTCGGGGCATATAGATTCAACATACAATGCTATATGGAGAAAAGAAAATAATCAACTCGATTATAAATAACACGGAAAATTTTATTGCAACTCGTTTAAGCTTGGGAAGTTATTACAACCACAAAGAAGATACAAAAATCTAATTAAGTTTGTCTTTGTAGCCCGGCAAACTCTGTTTGAAGCTGAGTCTTTTCCTTCTTAACTACCTCCAGCTCGGAAGAATGCTTCTAGTTCCTCCCCCAGCTTCCTATGTTTCATTTACAGCTCTCAGGCTGTCCTTCAGTTTCTTCTAGTTTTTTGTGCTGCTCGGTCATATTGCTCTCCAGCTTTCTTATTTGTCCCCCTAATCGGCTCCCATAGTCTTTTTTGCAGCTCTTCCTTTTGTATATAAAGAAAAATGTTATTCTCTTGAACTTGGGCCAGCTTATCCTCGAGCCTTTTAGTTTTCTTAGGGAGGTCGGTCATACGCCGACATAACTCCTTCTGCCAATAGTGATTCTACAAACAGAAAAACTATTGTTAATAAAAAACATACAAGGTAGAAACAAAGGAATATGCAGTGTTTGCAAACATATTGCCGCCGTTATTCTACATGAGGACATCATGTCCACGTCGGACTCCTTGAGACACCGGGCCAACCCGTCATCCATAGGAAGGGTTCAATTATGTGCCTATATAATGGCCACTTTAGGATCACATAATTGATCATTGATATCTAAGCCGCACTTTGGACATAAGCGGGTGGACGGATGAAAGGAACTTATCTATTTTCTTCTCTCAAAAGAAATGAAAATATGTTCCCGAGGGTTGGGATGACGTTTAGGGGACGAGCTGGAGCTCCAATCAGGCTGCTTCCCTTTATTAGGAATATCTCTTTGATCTAGAGTGAGGATTGGATTGTTGGGAGAATTATCGCTCACATCGACAATAGGAGGATCTTGAGTTTTGTTCTTTTTGTAGAGGGGTCTTAATTCCTCTTAGGTATTTTGGCCGACCTCATTTTGTTCCTCTTAATGGAAGCCCAAGTAGTAGCATCTGAGGTTGGGACACTCTCACCGGCCTGAGCAGAAGAGACAATTATATTATCAAAATGAGCAGTAGGATCATTGGGAGCAACATTTGGGTCAGGGGTCCATGCCCCTTGGAATTTTTTTGGTTTCTAGCTTGCCTTGGCCAACAGGGCTGCCATTGCTTGCACTACTTAAGAAGAGAAAATGTTACAATATATTGATCAATGAGTGATGGATGCATGAGGATGTGTCTGCACCTAACTCTCATTCAGCTGTCTTGAGAGCTCAGCTGATAAATTCATCTCAGCTGACTGTGAGGTCAGGTCAGCTGACTGTAGATTCAACATGTTCCTTTGTTGTAACTTACTTTTCTGTTATAACTGAATGTAACTGATGTTTGTAACCATTGTAGTGAAGTATACACTATAAATACTTTCTTGATCAACCTCTTTGTAACTTAACTCATTCATTATTCCGAGCAAAAAGAATTCCACATTTTATTTTGTGCTGTGTTTACAATTTCAACATGGTATCAGAGAGTGAAACATGAGAGTTTTCATTTCTTCTATGTTTATTCTGTTTTAGAAAGAAAATTAAGAGTTTTTTTTTTGTTTGTGTTTTTCATGAAATCTTAAGAGAATTCTATGTTATTCATCTTTTCTGGAATCAAAATCCAGTTCTTGATTAGTTTTTGATCGGTTTTGTTAAATTCTTGTGTGGATTATTTGTTCTTGACATCCATGGCAACAAAGAAGCAAGAACTAAGCCCTTCAAGTCCATTTTATGTTCATCCCAATGAGAATATTTCATTAGTTTTGGATCAGCCATTGATGAATGGCAACAACTATAATCCCTAGAAGATGTCAATAGAGATAGTGTTGATTACAAAGAATAAGTATGGCTACGTTGATGGCACAATTAAAAGACCAAAAACAAGTTCAATAGATTTCCAAGATTTGAGACAATGTGATATTATGGTAAGATCTTGAGTCTTAAACTCAAGAGAGAATACTATTTCTCAAACTTTGACATACTTCAAGAGTGCCAAGTTGTATGGAAGAATTTTGCTGATAGATTTGCAAATGTTGATGCCTTGAGGCTTTCTGTTTTACTTGATGAGATGCATATCTTCAAGCAGGGAACTGATTTTGTGAATCGGTATTTCACTAAGCTGGTGGTGCTTTGGGAAGAAATTAAAACTATTAGGCCTATGCCTACTTGTTCTTGTGATCCTCAATGCCATTGTGATGCCATAAGTACTCTGGTGGATCACATGGAAGAAGAACATGTGATGAAGCTCTTGAAAGGACTTAGGGATAAATTTGAGCCAATGGTATCTCATGTCATGTTGATGGTGCCCTAAGATTCATGAAGCCTTTGCATCGGCAAAATAATTTGAAAGGCAGAAAACATATGTGGATAGCTAGGCAAAGAATTAAGATTCTATAATCTTGATGGCTCAGAAAAATGGACAAGGTCAGATTCAAGCAATCAGCAAAACATTTTATGTGCCTGCAAACAATTCTAAGGCCAAGAATTTTAAGAAGGTTCAATGCAGTTTATGTGGTTTTAATGGCCGCACAAAATAGAACCGCTACACGAAACATGGCTTTCCACATGGTTACAAGTCCAAAAGATCTAACATGGTGGATCAGGAATATTTGAATCAGCTAGGTGATAAAGATCATGCCCACAAGTCATTCGGATTAGGGTTTCAAGGTCTAACTGCACAACAGCTAGAGAAGCTGACGGCTCTACTGAATTCTGATTCTGCTGAACGTGTAGCAACCTGATTAATGTTGTATATGATCATGTTCAAGGATCATGTGACCTTATTTTGGTAAAACATATCCAATGGATCTTGGACTTTTGTTCCATATATAACATTGTGTATTTTTTAGAGCAATTAAGTAATCCCAAATCTGTAGTTAACATGAAAGTGGGATTAGTTAATGGCAATAGTGTTCATGTCACACATGTGGGACAAGTGAAGAATAATCCTCAGTCGACCTTACATAATGTGTTATATATTCTTGGTTTTAAATATAACCTAATGTCATTACAAGCTTTGATTAATAATTATGATTGTACAGCTGTCTTCACTGCTAGTAAGTGTGTTTTGCAGGACAGCAAGAAGAACATGATTGGTTCAGTTGAGCTGCTCATAGGATTTTACTTTTTGTTACAATTTCCTATGAAGAAACATGTTGTTAGAACTGTTTGTAAAGTAGTAGAAATTCAAACATTCTCTGATAGAGTAGATGATAGTCTTCTTTTGCATTATAGATTAGGTCATCCACCTGAAAAGGGATTTCAAGTCATTAGTTCTAGCTCATCTGATGTTGAATATTAATTGTGATCGTAATCTATGTTTTGTGTGCCCAATGTCTAAATTGAAAAAGAAACATTTTCCTGTAAGTACTACTGTTATTAATTCTATATTTGATCTTGAGCATATTGATATCTGGGGCCCTTTGAATTATCCTAATGTGAATGATCAATAGTATTTCTTAAATGTTGTAAATGATTATTCTAGATTTACCTGAGTGTTTCTTTGAGACAGAAGTCTGAAGCTTTTGAATTAGTTCAATCTATTGTTAATTTTGCTTCCACTCAAGTCAATAAAATGAACAAAGTAATCAGATCTGATAATGGTGTTGAGTTCACCTGAAATCAATCAATGAGCAGAATGGCATTATCCATTAGACCTCATGTGTCAGCACACCTAGGTAGATAGGATTGTTGAAAGAAAATATCAACATCTGCTCAATGTTGCTAAAGGATTAAGATTTCAAAGCAATCTTCCAATTGAATATTGAGGATTCTGTTTATTGCATGCCGTAAAGCTAATTAATGCCACACAACCTTTGTTAAAAGAGTACCCTATATGAAGCTCTTTATGGTTTTAAACATAATTATTTTGTGTTCAAGGTGTTTGGATGCTTAGTTTTTTCTTGTACTCTTCAGCTATATAGAACAAAGTTTGATTCCAGATGTAGGACATGTAATCTTGGGAATTCAAAAACCTCCAAGGGTGAAATTGTTAGGTGTAGTGCCCGAAAGACAATTATGTAATTGTTTTAGGACAGAATTAATAATTCATCTTATTATATGCATGTATGCTAATAATTAAGACACTACTGAAAACCCTAAGTACCTCGTTTATGTAATCACATAACTCAGTGTATGGCTATGCACAAGAGGATTGAGTTAGTGGGATGTACTTAAAATTAACTTAGTACGTAGCGTTGATTAATCTGAGTACGGGTCTCATGATTAATATGTTAATAATGCGCCCAGAACACTTTATGTGTGACAGTCTTATCCGGACTGTCGGTAATAGGGTACCTAGTGGGGCATTTATATATGATGATAATCATATAGGGCTGGACCGATTTGATTTGAGTTCTCGATATAATTCCGTAATCGAGAAGTCTTATCGAATCACAAGATGATCATTTATGGATTAATCCCTAATCATCTCCTCTCAATCCTGAGGTGATCACAGACAACTGCTTAGACTAGGGTAGAGTTTGATGTGTTAGTAAGGATCACTTCGAAGTATGTGGTCCAACACTTCTCGTTGGCTCTATTCTGGATTGAGTGAGTAGTCTGTGCTATCACAGGTATGGAATCCATTCCTTCCTTCGGGAAGTAGACAGATAGTTCCCTTATTTGTTAATCCTAGAAACTGATCGATCCGCGGAGTTCATGTTAGACTAATTAGCTACTAGTCTGGTATGTGAACTAATTGATCACTAGGGGGTTAATGGTAAATAAGGATAATATGTTTCGAGAAGGGTTTACGGAAATATCCCGACTCGAAATGAACAGTCTATGGAGGATTTATCCGTATGTAATGATTATATCAGTGGACACCTTATCAACTCATGGTTGAGTGTAAGTTATCTATATTCGGCAGAGCTCAGTTTCGGGTTTATGGTGGTGTAATCCCGGAATTAATAGATTGGATATAATTATTCTGTCCGATGAATAATTTTATTTAATTTATTGGAGCTACTGGTTATAGGTCCATGGTCCCCGACGCGGCTCCTAATATAGCATATATGTTTTCCAGTCGTCACACCTCGATTATAATTAAATAGTAGCATTGCACTGTTTAATTGATATGTGGATTAATTGTTTAGTTGGACTAAATGATTAAAAACATGGAAAAGACATTTTTTCATGGACTCGACCCTGTTTGGTGAATTTCGGCCCATGACCTATTTAATTAGGTATTGGCGCCAATATGTATATATTATTAACAAGGAATTTGTTTTCTTGTGTTATTATATGACATGTGCTTAATTATTTATTGGTTAAATAATTAATATATTAGATAATGATCTTTTATTTATCCTAATTTGTTTGGGAAAATATTAGATTTATCTTTTATGGAAAAGGATTTATTTGATTGATTATCCATTAATTAAATTAAATCATTGTGGAACAAGGATCTCTCTATATAAGAAGAGTTCTCCATTGTACCAAAAAATCACTATTCACGTCACTATTCACAAGAGAAATTGGCTGAAAATTTCGGCCTCTATTCTTAGGGTTCGAGTTGGAAAAATCTTCGGGATTTTTCTGGTAGCATATCGAGGAGGTCCGGCGGCGTGAAACACCATCCACATGGTGGTGCTTGGAGACACACGTTGGAAGACTTTGGCTTCTCAACTTGTTCTTGACGTTTTTCACCATAAAAAGGTTGGTGATCTAACCCCCTCGTAGGTTAGATCTATTTATTTATGTATTTTGGTTGACTAGATCTAGATCTTGTAGTTTCCGCTGCGTAATCGGGTGGATCTTTGATCCATCCGGAGATATTACATCCTACAGAAATACTCTTGGATATCACCAACAAAGATATCTTTGTTGCTAGAAATACTCAATTTCATGAGAATTACTTTCCTTTATTTCAGTAGGTCTTAGGCAAATCCATTTACACTCCTGATACGCCATTACCATTACCTGTTGTGGAGATTTTTGATGATCAGCTGAGTGACTTAACCGAGAAATCCAGCAAAAGTCCTGATCCATCTAAGGCTTCCAGTGGAGCATCAATACCAGTAAGCCAGTCACTTGCACATGTTCAACTGAGGAGATCAACCAGAACCAGAAAGACATCAAACTTTTATCAAGGATGTGTCAACCACTCCAAAAAAACTCCACATTTGCTCAATGATGTAATGAGTTTAGATAGACTTTCAGATGAGTTTGCTAAATATGTATGTGCCATTGATGCTTACACAGAACCAAATACATACAACAAAAGCAATCAAGCATGATGAGTGGAAAGTAGCAATACAAAAAGAAATTGAAGCATTACAGAACACTTATACATGAGAAGTTGTAGAATTGCCACCTGGCAAGAAACCTACTGGCTTCAAATGGGTATACAAAATTAAGTATAATCATGATGGATCATTGGAAAGATACAAGGGATTGATTATCAAGAGAACTTTTCTCCAGTTGTCAAAAGAACTATAGTCAGAACTCTGCTGACAACAACAACAGCCAACAATTGGCATCTGTATCAATTGGATGTCAATACAACCATTTTCTTGGAGATCTTCATGAAGAAGTATAGATGCAGCTACCTCCAGAATTCAAGACTTACAATCCAAGTCAAATTTGCAGATTAACCAAATTCTTATATGGATTAAAATAAGCCAAAAGACAATGGAATTGTAAGCTGACAGGGTCATTATAGAATCTAGGGTTTGTTCAATCTAAAAAAATATCATGCTTTATTCACAAAAGGATCATGAAAGTCCTTTATTGCTTTTCTAGTTTATGTAGATGACATAATAGTAGCCAATCCAGATCTTCAGCTGATACAGCAAGTTAAAGACATTTTACACAAATAGTTCACCATCAATGATCTTGGTAAGCTGAGATATTTTTTGGGTATTGAAGCTGCTAGAACACATGAGGGCATTTAGATCTCTCAAAGGAAATACATATTACATATTTTACAATAATATGTGTTTTGGGAGCTAATCCTGGCAAAACACCTATGGAGTCTAAGCAGACCTTGCAGCATGGAAGATTCCGCTCAGTTAGATGACAATACCGCATACATATCATTAGTTCGGAAGCCGATTTATCACACCTTTACAAGACATGACATAGCCTTTGCAGCTCAACAAATGAGTCAATTTTTAGATACACCCACTAAAAATAACATGAAGGCTTCTCATAGGCTTTTGAGGTATTTAAAATCTAATCCAGGGCAAGGAATTTTCTTCCTAGCTGAGAACAACTTTGTTTTGAAAGGATTCATTGATAGTTATTGGGCTGAATTAACTGAAACAAGGAAATCTATTTCAGTGTATATAATGTTTATAGCAAATGCCTTTATATAATGAAAGGCAGAGAAACAAAACACTATTGACAAAAGTTCAACTAAAGCTGAATATAGAGAAATGGTTACTGCTACTTATGATATCCAGTGGCTTGCTTATATCTTACAAATTTGCAGATACATGTTCAGCTGCCTGCTTTACTGTTTTGTGACAATGCCAGTGTTATGCACATTGCTCACAACCCGGTTTTCCATTAAAGGACTAAACATATTGAGATTGACTATCATATTGTCAGAGACAAATTCATGTCTTGTATTACGGACCAACACTCTTATGAGTCAAAAACAAAACCCAGGTATATCTGGAGTAGTCATCAACAACGAGCATATAAGACTTCTCATTAAAACTCTTAACTCTACTAGGGCCAAAAAAATCTATATGCAACAATTCAAGGATGCGAGTGGAAGACACTACAAGTTTAGATTTGAAGGAATTTCTAATTTTTTTTTGCCATTTATACACGGCTCCCAAGTGTCAAACTCTTTCAAATCAAGTAATGGTAGACCATGTATGAGATTCTATTTACACAGTTTCTCAATGGTGGTGATACCAACATGAGAGATGGTTCCATAGATTTGTGTTGTCGTGATTAGATATAAGACAAGTTATCGTACAGTCAGTTAGGATGTTGATATATGTCAATTAGATAATATATTTCACTTCATTTTTTATCTCATTTTCAAGAATTATAGCAAGGATTTTGCATCAAAAATAATAAATATCGCAGTTATATACAAATATATAGATATTACAAATTTCCAATAAAGTTAAAATTTATTTACTTATTTAACTAATTTTGTTATTAGAATTACCTGTGGTTTTCTCGTTTTGTTTCATACAGATACATAGTGGTGAAATCCTGAAGTCATAAACGGTAAACTCGGCAAAGAAGATTTACAAAAATCAAAATCTCATCATTTCTCTGGACATAGGGAATATTTTCCGACATAGTATGACATAACCCGGCGCAGACCGGGTATATACCGGTCTACGCCGGAGTATTTGAAGATTTGGGGAATATTTTTGTATTTAATGCGTCTGACAGTTCCCACATGCTGATTTCCCGGCCCAAACCAGATAAGGAGCCGGCATGCGCCGGGGAAAGATTCTTTCATGGATCGATTGCCTATAAATAGCCAGTCATTTGATGTAAAAAAATCGCACCAATATATATATATACACATATATATATTATATCCCTCTCTTCTTAAACAATTTCACTTGGGCTTTTAAGCCATAGATATTAAAAATCGGTTAGTATTTCGTATTGTTAAACTGATTATTATGAATGCTTATTTGAACAATTCAGTATTTGTAATAATGAGTAGCTAAACTTATAACTAGCCAGGACAATGTAATTGAACTATTTTGGTCTCCTTTGGTTGAACGGATGATGACTATGTAACATAAATTTACATTTTGATTGTGTTGAATCTTTTTCTACTTAATCTGATCATTAGCTCGTGTTGGAGTAATTAACCAATATTAGTATACACACACGTAATTAATACCGAACGGAGATTTTAGGTGTGGGAACGAGGTAGAAAAACCGGAAAGTAAAATTGACCGTCTGACGGAACCCTCTTTCTTATCCGGGGAAAGATTATTTGTACTCAAGAGCTTATCATGTCAAATCATTAGGTTTAGGGCTCTTAAACCAAGGAGGAGGCATAGAACAATTTCGAACACTCGTATGAGGGGAAATTGATAGAATAGGAGTGCACCGTTTCACACAATTGAATACCCTTAATAGGCCGAATTAATCACATCCTTGAAACTGAAGGAGACTAAAGTTCGATGAAATTGTCTTGGCTAGCATCTTTATTTTTAATATTACTAGTACAGAACTTATCACTTTTATGATAAAACTGCGACTTAGATCAAGATAATAATAGCTAATTGATGTTTAACCACACTTTGAATTATATCGTGTTCCCTGAGGAGACGACCTTGATTCACCAGACTAGACTACAATTTGACCCGGTACACTGCCGGTAAGATTGGACACCCAGTTTAAGCCGATCAGATGTCCAGTTCGATCTTGTAAATATTATGTTCACGTCGACCGGTAAGAAAAACTTTCCCTGATTTTCAGATACCATGCAACTATCCTCGTCAAACACTATTCTAAAACCAGAGTCGCTTAACTGTGAAATTCTCAAAAGATTATATTCTATGTTTTTAACAAGTAAAACATTACGAATTAAAAAGGTCTTAGGATTACCCATTGATCCTTCACTGAGGATCTTGCTTTTTGAGCTATCCACATATGTGACTGAACCTCCCTTGGACTTGGCTCTATAATCATGAAATATGGTTAGGTTTCCAGTCATATGCCGAGAACAACCACTGTCCAAACACCGCTTAGTATTGCTTCGAAATAGTTTAAATTTGAAGCCTGCCTCACTATTGCTATTGTGTGAGGGTTGTTAGTAATCCATGAAGCACAAGTTGGCCTTTTTGGATGTTTCCGAAGATGTCTCATAGTCAGACTCAATATTATCTGACCGAGCAGCCATAACTTTGTCACAATTCCCATTGTCATGTTTTCTTGTTGCCATTTCTTTTGGAGTTGGAGTTTTGCTTGGACTTGCCGGATCTTTTCTTGGGACATTCATTTGCAATGTTACCTTTTTGATTGCACTCAAAACACATCATATCAGCTTTCCAATCTCCACGATTCTTTCATTTGTCTCTTTGAGATCTATTATTTCCACCGGACTTGAGAGAGTTCCTCTTTTGATGCCTTATAAACGTTTTGAATTTTCGAACCAGCATCACCATATCTCATTTTCACTCTCACTTCCAGAGGACTCAAAATCTGATTCAGGGTCTTCAGCCATCAAGGTTGTGTTACGGGTCATATTCTTGTCTCGTTTACGAGATGATAAGTGCATCTCATGAGCGAGTAGTACTCCGATAAGCTCATCTTTAGTGAGGATTTCAGCAACATTCCCTTCCTCAAAGGCAAATGTATTAGCATCCCATTCACGAGGTAGACTCTGGAGAATCTTAAGGATTTGATCATCATTAGAGATAGGTTTACTGTACGAAGCTAGTGCATTAACTATATCCATGAATCTGGTGTCCATAGCACTTATACGTGATCGCGTGTAAGTCGCTTAACATACACAAAATACTAGCAAGATTACTAGGTCAATCGTAGTATAGCAATGACGAGTCAAGGTCGATCCCACAGAGACTATTATTTAATAATGCTAAACATCACCACAATTTATAGGTCAACCGGATAGGGGTGGTCATTGACCAACATAAATGACAAGTAAATAAAAGAGATGCAAGTAAACCGATCATCAATCATGTATCGAAAAGGCACTAACCACACTATTCCTAACTAATCTCCCCTTAATCAGTATTCGACTCGTGTGCGTAATTTAGCTACGGGTGCAACTCCTCACCCTATCTACTCCGACAATGGTAGTAGAAAATCTATACGACATCTACCCTCCTTAATTGGTCCGTAATAGCCCATACGCATAAAGAACTAGAATTGCCGATATCGAGCACTAACTCATACCGCTGACCCGCCTAGACAGCTGTCAACACTGATCAGCACGTTTCTAGGGTCCATTCAAGATAATGTCCAAACATAGCACTTCACTATTCGTATTTCATGCTAGTTTACGATGACATGCAAATAGTTGATCAGGCTACTAAGTGTAAATTAAATCTATCAATCAAAGTAGCTGATGCCGAACCACAGAATTAGTATTTACTAGGTATTCAGATCTAGCGATAAAGACCGTCACAGATCGGAAGAGCGCAACCCATAATTCTGCGTTTCATATTAACGAATCGAATAATAAAGATTAAGGTTCGTTTAATTATTTCATAAATGATTAGATGCAAGCATAATCTAGATCTAGCACAAGAACAATTATGAATCTAAGAAAAGAAATAAAACATTGGAATAGATCTTACCCATAACGAAGAACAGATTTACTCTTCTATTCTCTCTCCCTCCGGCGATTCGAATCGATCCATGAAGATCGTAAACCAAGCACAATTTAATAATGAAAGACTCATTACTTATTTGCAAGAAGAAAAGAAGAAAAGAAAAGAAGATTTTATTCCCAAAAGACTACATTGTAGCTAGTTGATGAATAGATCTATGAATGAATGAGAGAATACAATTTCGCAGCTCTGAATGGCTTTATATAGGTGTATAAACCGACTTAGGGGTAAACCCAATGCTTGGAAGACAAGAAACTGTGTTTCTGGAAGATTCTGGGGCTCGGTAAACCGAGGGTAACTCCCGGTTTACCGGGGGTATTTTTGTATTTTTCCTGCTGCCGACTTAACTTGGAATACCCTAGGCCTAGATTCGGTATTTGGACCATAACTTGGCCTACGCAACTCCGATTTGGTTGATTCAAAGTGTGTTGGAATCCTTGTTTCCAGAAAAACAACTTTCATGAAGAAGTCCAAGCCCAATTCGTCTTGTAAAGCTTCGGAAACTGCATTGAAATATCATCAATCAGATTCTAGGGTCCAATATCCGCTCGAAACACTTCAACCTTCAGCTCCGTTCAGTTCTTTATCGATTGACTCTCATATTCAGCCCAAATGATGCTTCGAACACTCGTTCATCTGTCAATAAAATCATGGCACACATAGTAGCTTCTATTTCTAGCAAATAACGCATAAAATACACGGTTAATACGCATAATACCAATTTAGTCACCCCGGACGTGGCTTAATCACATTTAGCTAATTAACTCATGATTTCATACATATTATCCCCATTGAGAACACAAATCATGGGTAGATTGATGGTAAATAATGATACCAATTTGACCGTCATCAACTACCCCCACTTAGCTTTTGATTGTCCCGTGCAAAAACCAAATCAACCAAACCCCATAAAGAATTACAAACTAATTAAGAACAGACTCATTGAAGAATGATAAATAAGATGAGGGTCAACACATATCCATCAGTAATCCATAAAGCACTGTCTCGTAGTAGAACCGACGTGTGTGTGCAATATCTCTCAAACAACAGTGACGCAGACAGAATCACATTATATCAATAAAGATTTCAGGCAAAACATGTATCACGTATCAATCCATAAGTTCCCCGTTAATCATCACTTACCAATGCATCAATGTGTTGTGTGATATATCTTTTGTGATAATGCATTCAAGAAAAGAATGAAGTTATAGAGACCCCACAATCCATACTTATCAATGTGCACACTCGCTCCTCTTGCCTTCAGACTCAGGAAAACAACATGAAACCTAAATTGGGCCGGGCGGACTTGGGGACCGAGTCTTGCTCTTAGGTCCTCGTTTGTTTCTTTTTATGCGAGGGTTGTGCCCTTTTTACACGAGTTCACTTCCCTCACTGCCTTTATTGCATATCTATTTTTTCAATTTCATTTTTTTCCCAATTTTCTTTTGGGCAGATTCCTCACTATTTTTTCGCTCTCTCTCACAAGCCTGTTTTGTCCCGATTTACCTTGTTTAGTATTCATGTTGCTACCATCCTCCTACAACAATTGGTTAAAGTGTATCCACCGAAAAATATCGATTCCCGGTCTAGGATAACTCTTCATCTTATCCAAATACTTCTCATTCAGATTGAGTGCTCAAAAATTGAATGCAACTGTAAAATAATAATTAATAAGTCACTACTTCATGCAATCATAACACATGCTCATTCTTTCATACTAAATTGAATAATGCGTCATCTATACTACATATTGAAAAAAAAGAGTTATACGTGCTTAAAAAGGTCGAGTCCACAACAAGATAGATGATTAATAAACCACTACTTCAAATAGTTGACAAACTCCTTATGCATCATTAATGAATTAAGTATGTAATTAAGTAGTTTCAACGGTTTAAGGTTTTTATTTCATTCAATTCAGAAAAATCGAAATTCACAAAAGTAAGTGTAAGTGTGTCTCAATTTTTCAAACTAAGTGTTGTGCCTACCCCCCCACTTTAAAACTCAGCATTGTCCCCAATGTGAAAAGGTAAAGCAAAAAAAAGTAGGAAGAAGAAGAACACTTAGCTTTGGAAAATAGAAGAACTCGGCTAACTATGTGAAGCAAATCATATCACTGAACTGGAACCAAAGTTGTCTTCTCCAAAGGACTAATCTGCATTAGGTCAGCTAATACAAACGATTCTTGCATAAATGCCATTAGTACCGCAAGACACGAATAAGTAACAAAATAGTTATGTCACATGGCAGTCAATAGCACAACTAAAAAGAAGAAAGCTGACGTGGCCTTTTCTAGTGCTATTCCAGTCCTTAACCGACAGTGTATCGGGTCAAACTGTAGTGCTAGTATGGTAAGTCAGGTGTCGAATCCTCAGGGAAACGTATGGTAATTCAGAGTGTGGCTAAACACCAAGAAGCTATTATTAACTCAATCTAAGTTGCAATTTTTCTTTTTTCTATTTCGTAACCTTAAAACAGTAAATAAATGCATAAAACTAAAACAGATATATATAGATACAAAAATATATATATAAGCATATAGAAATACAAATATATATATATAGATATAAATATATATATAGGTACCAATACAATATATTAGTAATATTATTAGAAACTAGCCAAGAATATGTCACTGAATCAGTATCTTTTTAGTAGAAATAGATGTGCTCGATCTTTCCTTAATTTAAGGTGAATCAATTATATGTGAATCGGTGTATTCCTAAGCTAGACAACTCCTCCTCACACGAGCGTATGAAATTGTCATATGTCAAATTGTCATCAGTTTAATCTCCACAACTGCCCCATGCTAATCTCAGTTAGTCTGAACAGGTACCGAGTACAAATCTACCCCGGATAAAAGAGGTTATTCCATTTGTCAGACGGCCGATGTTATTCAAAAGGCTCCGGTTGTCAGGCGGATCGATTTAACTTTCCGGTGTTAGTTTCAATTAAACCATTGATTTTAACATTATTATGATCTTGAACACAAATTTAATAAGATTCATCTTTCCCAAGACAAATCGCCCCCGGGTAGGAAATCGGATTCCGTTGTCACGTTTTCACTCGGCCAATTTTACCCTCCGGTTTTTCTATCCTTTATCTCATATCCTAACTTCTCTCGGTCAGTTCATCATTAGGTTATATGTTGCGATTCATATTGGTTAATTACGTCAATCCGAATATTATCAATACGTTGCAAGATAGAAAAAGATTCATTATAATCGATTTTAATTCAATTTTAACATAGTCATCATCTATTTCCCTAAAAAGATAAACTAATTCAATTTCATATCTTGGCTAGATATAGAGTTAGCCTAATATCATTATAACTAATAGATAGATACTAATAACAACAAACAAACATAAATACATTAAAAAGTTACTAGATTACGATTGTAGCGTCAGAGCCGTATTCTCCGGAAATAACAACTCCTTTAGCAACAACGAGGCTTGATAATCCTTCTAAGTACTAAAACGATACTTATACTACATTATTATTTCGACAGAGTGTCGTTTACGGTATTTACAGAACTACAAACTAGATTAAGATAATATATATATATATATAGAAGTGATATATATATATTGGTACAACTCCATCAGGCTGCAAATGAGGAGTATTTATAGAGTGAAACACAAGGCCGGCGCGGGCCGGTGTAGTACCGGCGCGGGCCGGTGCTACAGTGGAGATTCTCTCCCCGACGGTCCCCATGTGCCGTTGGCGAGAGATTCCGGGCCGGGGCCGGGTTTTTTCGGTTCGGGCCGGATCTTGAAAAATATCTTTCTTCCGTTTCTTCTTGTTTCGGTTTTAATCCTTCGCTTTTCCATCACACGTACCCCGAAACAAATCAAAAACACGAGCCACAGTAATTTTGATCATAAAAACTATAAGTTTTACTAAAATTATAATGATAATATCTATTTATAACGATTTCGATTTTTATGTGTTTTTAGATATATTTTTATAGAATTTATACGATATTATCGTAAATACGATATAAAAAGTCATATAATATGATTATATTTTTATCATACATCAAAGTGCAATAAACAATTTAAGCCAATACATAAGAACTTTATTACTTAAACACAACAAAACTATTACAAGACTCCAAATAAAAATAAAAAGACTCAAGACTCGAAATAATAACCAAATAATCATGCGAAGTAAAAAAAAACTCCCGCACATCCTTTGCTCAACAGCCTTAGGAACACGGCGATGAAAAAAAACCTTCACACTTTTATTCAATTATCGAAAGAAAAAAATAACAACTGATAAAAAAAAGTTAACATATAAATTAATGGCTATGCCTAACAATTAAATAAATAGTCCCCAGCAACGGCGCCAAAAACTTGCCCGCGTGTGCAATTCACTAAAACACACGACGTACTAGCAAGAGTACTAGGTCAATCGTAGTATAGCAAGGGCGAGTCAAGGTCGATCCCACATAGACTATTATTTAATAATGCTAAACATCACCACAATTTATAGGTCAACCGGATAGGGATGGTCATTGACCAACATAAAGGAGAAGTAAATAAAAGAGATGCAAGTAAACCAATCATTAATCATGTATCGAAAAGGCACTAACCACACTATTCCTAACCAATCTCCCCTTAATCCGTATTCGATTCGTGTGCGTAATTTAGCTACGGGTGCAACTCCTAACCCTATCTACTCCGACAATGGTAGTAGACAATCTATACGCCAGCTACCCTCCTTAATTGGTCCGTAATAGCCCATACGCATAAAGAACTAGAATTGCCGATATCGAGCGCTAACTCATACCGCTAACCCGCCTAGACGGCTGTCAACACTAATCAGCACGTTCCAAGGGTCCATTCAAGATAATGTCCAAACATATAGCACTTCACTATTCGTATTTCATGCTAGTTTACGATGACATGCAAATAGTTGATCAGGCTACTAAGATGTAAATTAAATCTATCGATCAACGTAGCTGACGCCGAACCACATAATTAGGATTTACTAGGTATTCAGATCTAGCGATAAAGACCGACGCAGATCTGATTAGCGCAACCCATAATTCTGCGTTTCATATTAACGAATCGAATAATAAAGATTAAGGTTCGTTTAATTAATTCATAGATGATTAGATGCAATCATAATCTAGATCTAGCACAAGAACAATCATGAATCTAAGAAAATAAATAAAACATTGGAATAGATCTGATGTGATCGAAGATGAAACGTTTTCGGCATGGAGTCCATTTGTCCCACATCGTTTCCATGGAAGATTTTATTAGATATTTATTATTATTTATTATTAGGTTTTTTATTTTTATTTTAATTATTTAATTTTGTTCCACATCGGTTAGAATTTGTTTTATTTCTTTCATTGTAGCCTATAAAAAGGCTTTAGTAGTACTCTTTGTAATCAGACAAATTTTGATATATATATTTTATTTGAAGCTTTTAAGCTTTGGTGAGTTTTCTCACGTTGGTGTTTGGTGGATTCCAACACCGTTGTTTGGTGGATTCCAAACGGAACTTATCAAGGTTCTGAGCAGACCTTGTGGCGTTCGTATACCAAGGTTCTTAGATACGGGTTATCTAAGGGTTGAGGTCATACCAAGGTTCTTAGTTACGGGTTAGCTAAGGGTCCCGGTGCTCGTTTTATTGGTGCCTTCAGTCGGTCCTTCGGCAATTTCGGATCTGATTCGACCACGGATCACATCAAGATCTTACCCATAACGAAGAACATATCTGCTCTTCTATTCTCTCTCCCTCCGGCGATTCGAATCGATCCATGAAGATCTTAAACCAAGCACAATTCAATAATGAAAGACTCATGACTTATTTGCAAGAAAAAAAGAAGACTTTATTCCTGAAAGACTACATTGTAGCTAGTTGATGAATAGATCTATGAATGAATGAGATAATACAATTTCACAGCTCTGAATGGCTTTAAATAGGTGTATAAACCGACTTAGGGGTAAACACAATGCTTGGAGGACAAGAAAACGCATTTCTGGAAGATTCTGGGCCTCGGTAAACCTAGGGTAACTCCCGGTTTACCGGGGGTATTTTTGTATTTTTCCTGCTGTCGACTTAACTTGGAATACCCTAGGTCCAGCGTCGGTATTTGGACCATAAATTGGCCTAATCAACTCCGATTTGGGTGATTCAAAGTGTGTTGGAATCCTTGTTTCTAGGCCTACAACTTTCAGGTGGAAGTCCAAGCCCAATTCATCTTGTAAAGCTTCGGAAACAGCGTTGAAAGATCACCAATCAGTTTCTAGGGTCCAATATCCGCTTGAAACACTTCAACCTTCAGCTCCGTTCAGTTTTTTATCGATTGACTCTCATATTCAGCCCAAATGATGCTTCGAACACTCGTTCATCTGTCAATAAAATCATAGCACACATAGTAGCTTCTATTTCTAGCAAATAACGCATAAAATACACGGTTAATACGCATAATACCAATTTAGTCACCCCGGACGTGGCTTGATCACATTTAGCTAATTAACTCATGATTTCATACATATTATCCCCATTGAGAACACAAATCCGGGGTAGATTGATGGTAAATAATGATACCAATTTGACCCTCATCAACTACCCCCCACTTAGCTTTTGATCGTCTCGAGCAAAAACCAAATCAAACAAACCCCATAAACAATTACAAACTAATTAAGAACAGACTCATTCAAGAATGATAAATAAGATGAGGGTCAACACATATCCATCATAATCCATTAAGCACTGTCTCGTAGTAGAACCGACGTGTGTGTGCAATAACTCTCAAACAACAGTGACGCAGATAGAATCACATTATATCAATAAAGATTTCAGGCAAAACATGTATCATGTATCAATCCATAAGTTCCCCATTAATCATCACCTACCATTGCATCAATGTGTCGTGTGATATATCTTTTGTGATAATGCATTCAAGAAAAGAATGAAGTTATAGAGACCCCACAATCGATACTTATCAATGTGCACACTCGCTCCTCTTGCCTTCAGACTCAGGCAAACAACATGAAACCTTACTTAGGCCGGGCGGACTTGGGGACCGAGTCTTGCTCTTAGGTCATCGTTTGTTTCTTTTTATGCGAGGGTTGTGCCCTTTTCACACGAGTTCGCTTCCTTCACTGTCTTTATTGCATATCTATTTTTTTCATTTCATTTTTTTTTCCTTTTTTCTTTTGGGCAGATTCCTCACTATTTTTTCGCTCTCTCTCACAAGCCCATCTTGTCCCGATTTACCTTGTTTAGCATTCAAGTTGCCACCATCCTCCTACAACAATTGGTTAAAGTATATCCACCGAAAAATATTGATTCCCGGTCTAGGATAACTCTTCAACTTATCCAAATACTTCTCATTCAGATTGCGTGCTCAAAAATTGAATGCAACGGTAAAATAATAATTAATAAGTCACTACTTCATGCAATCATAACACATGCTCATTCTTTCATACTAAATTGAATAATGCGTCATCTATACTACATATTGAAAAAAATGAGTTATACGCGCTTAAAAAGGTCGAGTCCACAACAAGATAGATGATTAATAAACTACAACTTCAAATAGTTGACAAACTCCTTATGCATCATTAATGAATTAAGTATGTAATTAAGCAGTTTCAACGGTTTAAGGTTTTTATTTCATTCAGTTCAAAAAAATCGAAATTCACAAAAGTAAGTGTAAGTGTTTCTCGATTTTTCAAACTAAGCGTTGTGCCTACCCCCCACTTTAAAACTCAGCATTGTCCCCAATGTGAAAAAGTAAAGCAAAAAAGTAGGAAGAATAAGAACACTTAGCTTTGGAAAATAGAAGAACTCGGCTAACTGTGTGAAGCAAATCATATCACTGAACTGGAAACAAAGTTGTCTTCTGCAAAGGACTAATCTGCACTAGGTCAGCTAATACATACAATTCTTGCATAAATGCCATTAGTACCGCATGACACGAATAAGTAACAAAATAGTTATGTCACATGGCTGTCAATAGCACAACTAAAAAGAAGAAGTGCAATAAACAATTTAAGCCAATACATAAGAACTTTATTACTTAAACACAACAAAACTATTACAAGACTCCAAATAAAAATAAAAAGACTCAAGACTCGAAATAATAACCAAATAATCATGCGAAGTAAAAAAAAAAACTCCCGCACATCCTTTGCTCAACAGCCTTAGGAACACGGCGATGAAAAAAAACCTTCACACTTTTATTCAATTATCGAAAGAAAAAAATAACAACTGATAAAAAAAAGTTAACATATAAATTAATGGCTATGCCTAACAATTAAATAAATAGTCCCCGGCAACGGCGCCAAAAGCTTGATCGCGTGTGCAATTCATTAAAACACACGACGTACTAGCAAGAGTACTAGGTCAATCGTAGTATAGCAAGGGCAAGTCAAGGGCGAGTCAATGTCGAGTCAAGGTCGATCACCAATCAGATTCTAGGGTCCAATATCCGCTCGAAACACTTCAACCTTCAGCTCCGTTAAGTTCTTTATCGATTGACTCTCATATTCAGCCCAAATGATGCTTCGAACACTCGTTCATCTGTCAATAAAATCATAGCACACATAGTAGCTTCTATTTCTAGCAAATAGCGCATAACATACACGGTTAATACGCATAATACCAATTTAGTCACCCCGGGCGTGGCTTAATCACATTTAGCTAATTAACTCATCATTTCATACATATTATACCCATTGAGAGCACAAATCCGGGGTAGATTGATGGTAAATAATGATATCAATTTGACCGTCATCAATACGTTCGTTTGATTCCATCATAAACAATTCGAATGCATGCATTAATTGGTTTACCTTAGACTTCTTCACACGAGTAGTTACCCCGTGTCTCTTTTCGAGAGCCGTCCAAATTTCTTTAGCACTTTTACATGAGTTAACAACTCGGGTTTCAGAAGCACTCAAAGAGTTGATAAGGATGGAAATGGCTTTTGAGTTAAGGGACATCATCTTGTAGTCCTCTAAATCAATCTCACTTTCATCTTTAGCAACCTTTGTGGTGATACCAGCCTCACTCACAGACTTCGTAGGAATCAATGAACTCTTTACTATCAACCACAATTGATACTCCGTTGACTCAAAGTGAAGCCGCATTGAGTGTTTCCATTCCATGTATCTTGACCCATCAAAGTAAGGAGGCCTTACTAACGACAATCCCTCATGGGGAGCCATGGTAGATGAACTAGAAGACATGGTTCTAACTATATGAAATGCGGATAACAATGTAAAGAGTGAACTAACTACTAACAAAATGTAGTGATACAATGCAATGATGTGAATGAAGCCTATGAGGAATCAACCAATCAAGTGCACCGGTTCAACAGATTAAAGTGCAAAGTGTAAGTATGTGGTGTGCACTTAGATTGATTTTTTTTCTTACATCCTCAAACATGTGATTCGATTAAAGTTTTCAAACAAGGGCAAATGAAACAAATTATTGAGTCAACCTTCATCAAGAAGGCAGCTTGGTGTGATAAACCGATGAAGCATATATTCTGCAAAAAGAAAAACAGCTTTTTGGAGACCAAGGTAAATCACATAAATAAAAGTACAATCAATCACGCACAAGTTGTATCAACTTATGATCATCAGGTGACCAAGCTCTGCTACAAATTGTTGGATGATAATGTACAAATACACCCTAGAAAGGGGGAGGAGGGGAAGGTTGAATAGTGTGTATGAGATTTTTACGTTCTTTTTCGAAATAAAAAATAGTCACACAAGTACTAACAAGATAAGTGCGAAAGCTTAACTTATGTTGTTATTAGCTAATGTGATATATTTATGGGATTTTTTGGACTCAATTAATTAATGGACCATTAGGGGAAATAATAAGTAATTATTATTTTTTGGGGAATGGTCAATTAAGGAAAATAAATCCCCAATAACCTTATAACATATTAGAAATTCAGAATTCCTCTTTTACGTTCTCTGAGAAACGCTTGAGAGCAAAAGTGCCGACAAAGAGGGTTCTTCCAATTACTCACGGGATTCTTAATCGTTTTAAGATTCGAGTAAAGATTCGAAATCAGCATGAAAAGGGCTTCGTTTCAATACCAAAAGTTGGAAGTTTTTTTAAAGGTATGAAATTTTGACCTAGTTGTGTTTTTGAATGAGTTTGATGGATTAAAACTCATAAATTCGTAGGTTTGTTGTTATAGAAGCGTGTAATCGAATCTAATCTAAATTTGGGATTGATCACATAGGTTTTTCTGGGAATAGGTTCAAGTTTGCTACAGTTTCCTTGGTTTTGGATTTGGTTTTGCTTGCAATCAAGTAAGATGCTCTTCCTACGATTTAATTAAGTTTTATAAGGTTAAGGTTTATGTTTTGATATGTTTTAGATGATGGAAATCATGCCTACTTATAGTTAAAGGAGTATGGGATGTTTTGGTTTGCAAATGTTGAGTTTTTCTGCTTTTTGAGTATTTTCGATGTTGAACATGTTTGGAATTGGGTAGAAATCGTAAAAGTGCAAAAATTCATGTTTAGGGTTGTTTTAGCGCTCAATGCGCACGCACATGATAGAATGCTCATGCATTGAGGGCCAGAAAGTGGGAAAATCGATACATCATTGAATGTACGTGCGAATGCGTGCGCATTGATCGAAGCAGAAAGTGAAAAGTGATACTGGGGCGTTTATGCGCGCGCATAAGGGGTAATGTGCATGCATTGGCTGAACAGAAGCGTCCTGAATGTTTCTAGTCGGTCTATGCTCACGCATTCACAGGGATGCACACGCATTGGCCCCTGTTTTGGGAAAATGAGAGTTTTAAGCTCCGGGACCAGTTTTAAATGTTGTTTCTTGATTTAATAACATTAAATGAACAAGAACAAGCCTTGATTGAGTTTCTAATGCGTTTAGTTCCAGCACCGAATGGATTCTTCGTAAGAGTTGAAGTTCAGGTCCGTCAGAAGGGCATGATAGACTTGTGCTTTGGTGAAGTAGTATTCATCAATGTCTGTGTATGTGGTTAGGGTGTTGTTTCTAGATGTCTAAGTGGGAGTAGGACTGTTAAGTGAGTGTTTCCTTGAAAATACATATGTGGCTAGTTAATAATTAATAAAATACATAACTGTGTAGTAAAATACTAAACATCATGTCACTCTTGGATAGGCACAAGTTCATATCGCGATGTGTGGGCGGTCAGTAAAAGTGAATAACTCCGTAGGTTCACAAGACCCCAAGTACGGAGGACTTCGCCAAACGTGTACACTATCGGGACTAGCCCGTGGCTATTGGTGTGATCCACTAATAGGTTGTAAACGATATCTCATGGCGGATATACACCATGCGTAGTGCCCTTGAGTGCGGATGTAACTTTATAAGTTAAGTTGGAAACATATAGTCATGACATGAAGTGAACCCCAAATTGAGTCGGTTATATAAAGACAATATAATAATTATGAATCTTACATTATAATCTTTAATTAATCATTGCTTCTCCCTTTTATTAAGTACCTATGTACTTATCTCAAATGTATGTTTGTTGTGTGTTTGGGATGAGAAGATGAACGTGCGGAACCGGAATATGATGAGGACTTTGATGACGACGTGTGATGACGCATTCATTGAAGCTCATCTTTTATTCATTTTCATATGACGTTTCAGACTAGTTTTATTATTTGTTTTTGGGAACTTGATGAGTTTTCTTTTAAGACCTTGTAATTTCTTTTGTTGAACCTTTTGGAGATTTTTCGTATGTTGTAAATTTTGGAGATTTCATTATAATAAGTTTAAATTTTCATCCTTAGTTGGATGTTTCTATTCTTGTTGTTGAAAAAAAATATACCTGAGTCTTTTGGCTTCCGTTAATGTTAAACTCGATACGACGTAGTAGAGGCTTACGTATAATATGGAATTGATTTTATATTATACGTGCCGAGTGTTCCTTTTTTGGATATGAACTCGGTGTCCGGAAACGGGACGTTACATTGCATGCAGAACTTATATTGTCGTTTTTGAAAAACAGTCTAAAAAAAGAAATTATTCTTAAACGTTACACAATCTTCACAGATCCAATAGAGCAGATTCAACTAAAAGGTAATCAAGAAATTGATAGCGCTTTGACCAAGCTGTTCGAAATTGATAGTAGGTAGGGAAAAAAAAAAAAAAACAAATGGTGAGACAAACAAACTTGATAGCTCTTTGACCTGATCAGTAACAACCAAGAAAATTTCACAAGTCTCACACTAGACAAGCCATCTTGGCATGTCAAATAAAATGACTGATGTGATCAATTTCGGTGTTTTGATACGACTGTCATCGTGACGAGGGAGAATGGATGCTAGAATGAACCAACAGAGCAAACCTTAATTTTCGAGCTAACGAATGCCTCAATTTCGGTCGAGGCTTTACCAAGCTGCTGAGAGATGGAGAAAAAAAATCAAGGCGTCATCAGGCTTGTAGAAAAACCATAACATAATACATGTATATAATACGAATATACATACACAATATACATATACACATGAATTAATGTGCAAAAATTTGCATTAACATTTAATTATATACTTCCGGATACACACGTGTATGTATGTACATACACAATATACATACACACATAAATAAATGTGCAAAAATAATTTGCATTAACATGTATGTATGTAAACCCCTAAAAAAACATGTATCACCACCCTCAAATCCGATCCTCGAAGCACCGATTCCGACGTTTCCGGCCTCGGCCTTGTAATCGTCGACCCCTTAAAAGCAAAAGCCACCTCCGCCGTTGAATCCATCTATCAATTGAAAAGATCGAATCCGGAATGCCATGACAAAGAGTCGCCGGAAGTAGTCACCGGAGCTTATAAAACAGGAGGGCGGTTGGTCAGTAAAAGGATCTGTCCTCCGGAAATAAGTGAGTCCGTGCACATTAGATCTATGAAATGCAACAAAAGTGGCACTACTTATCCAGGTAGACGATTTGCAATGAAGAGACGATTTCATGGTTTAGCAAACTACATTTTCAAACTGTAAATACATTAATTTTTTTAATGAAGTTCATGTTTCTTTTTTCTTTTTTATATTGATGTCGGACGAATTTGGTTTATTAAAAATGTTTAATTTGGGTCTATTTTGAAGACAAATTCTTCAAACTCACTCTATGTTCATCTTGATATATTCCATAAATGTTGTGTTTTAGTTCTTAACCCTGACTATGAGTTTTTTTAGTTCTTGTGATGTTACTACTCACGGGATCACCTTTTGGAGGCAGATATTTAGTGGGTTGGATTAGACTTTAGAATAGCAAGAGATATCATGTTTCCTTGAAAAGTGCTATAGAGCAATAAGTAATGTCTATGAATGGGTGCATAAATTGATTGTTGTTGCTGCAGGTGTTCAGTTCATTGCTACACTTATGAACACTTGTTTCAAGCATGTGCAAATATTAAGTCTTTGTGTGATGGGAAATTGATTCATGGTAGATTACGAAACCATTTAAATGATACACCTGCATTTTTTTGGAATTCGTTTTTCGGGATGTATTGTGAGAGCGAGAGTTTTCTGGATACTGAAAAGGTGTTCAACGAAATGCCGGATAGAAACCTTGGATCCAGGGATGTTATGATTTTTTTTATTTTTTTAACAGCCTTGGGATGTTATGATTAATTTCTTCTTATGTTGAACATGGGTTGGTAAAAAAGGCATTAGCCATTTCATAGGAATGCATGGCTTTGGTGAGAAAGCCAATCCTTCAATTTATATAAACCTTTTGAGTAATTTATGAGGTTTTTCAAATATTAGTATCGAAACATGCTCCGGAAAGAAGTAAATATTAGTGCTTGAACTGTAAGAAGACATTCAGTTCATATCAAGGACTTGGGGGACATAGACCTTGGAACAAAAATCGAAAGGAGAGTCATTTTGAGCCGATACTGATACTACTGATACTGATACTTCTGATACTGATACTGCTGATACTGATACTACTGATACTGTGTGCCTTAATGCAATAGATAGGCCTAGTTCATAGGCTTACTATGTGCCTTGGTGTGGTGAGGTTTTTGATCTATACATTGTATCATCATGTAATAGATAGTCCTAGTTCATTGGCTTACTGAACTTGTAATTCATCACCTTGTGAATTCCGGGCATGATAATTTAGTTCTTTGAACTTGAATATCCTTCTTATAATTTGGCTGATAGTTCAGACTGTTTCAGACTTATATTGTTCTTCTATGTATTACCTTTTAGTCTGATGTACCTATTGTACTAAATCTATAGTCTGTTGTATTGATCTTCTATGTATTACCTTTTAGTCTGATGTACTTTTTAGGCTTAATTCAAGTGATTAACTACGAACTCCGCATGTTATAAACACCACACCTTAATTAAGTTAATCTATGCTATTCCTTTTATCAATCAAAACCACATAAACTTGACATAGGCTTAATAGTTAATCACTTGAATTAAGCCTTAAATGAGCCAGCTATGTGTGCCTTGAAGTAGTCACTTGAGTTAAGCTTTAAATGAGCCCGATCTTTGTTACCGTTATCGTTATCAAGTATCGATACGATACGATACCGATACGATACGATACCGATACGTGTTAGTGTAAATGCTGCGATTAAATTCGGCTTTCAAATACTACGTCGAAAAGGTATCAAACGCGGTCTCAAAATGAAGATAAAAAAAAATGAACTTTGGTGAAACAATTTTGATGATCGGTGTTCTAAATCAAAAGTTACGGTCGTTTATAAGAAAAAACGCTCTGGTTAATACAAATATTTTTTCGTCTTTCAAAATATACATCGGAAGTGTATCGTATTTGGGCTCAAATTGAAGAGCAAAAAAAAACATGAATTTTGGTGAAAAATTTTCGATGATCGGAGTTGTAAATCAAAAGTTACGAGTGTTTGAAAAGAGAAAAAAAAAATATAAACAGCTACAGTAAAATATCATATATGCAAACTATACCACTGAAGCTACGCGCGCGTCTCATAAAGGGTAATTTTGTCCGTCTGAAATTGTTTGTCCTTTTTGCAACTAAAAAAATGTGTGTGTCCTATTTATTCATTTTGTGCCAAAAAAAAGGACTTTTCCCTCTTTATCTCTTTTGTGAAATAGGCGGGAAAATTGACCGAATCCGTAGAAATTTCAAGAAAAAACTACGGTCCGGGTCATTAGTCCGTAGAATTTTTTTGAAATTGCTACGGTCCGTTGGAATTTCGAAAATTGGCCAAAAGCTACGGCCCGCTTTTTCACTCCGTAGCAATTTCGTGAAAGGCTACGGAGTCCGTTAAAATTTCTACGGACTCCTTCCTAGGCTGCAAGGACTTGATCAAAAATGGTTTCTACGGACCATTGGCCCAGAGCGTAGAAAATTGCAACAGGCTCAGCCCAGATCGTTGCAACTTCTATAGGGTATTCGATAAAAAATAGAGAATTTCAAAATAAAAAATAAAAAAAATAGAGTAATGATATAAGTACAACGTTGTGCCACAACTAGTGATACAACGGAGATCTGTACCGTTGATTATAATTAATCTAAATTGATCATGATGTATATCTAAAATAATCAACATTACATATTTTCCTTGTATCACTCGTTGTGCGACGACGATTGTACAAGTATAATGACTCTAAAAAAAATTGGACCTGAAAAAGTTCTGGAAAAAAAAAAATTTGTTCAATTTTTTTTTTTTTTTTGAGAATCAAATTTCCCTTCTATCTATTTGTTGACGTTGTTGTTGTTTCTGTTGTTGTTTTTTAGGTTTAGGTTGGTTTTGTGCTTGTAATATAGTTTGTTTTGTGTTTGCTGTTCCGGCCCGGTGCCGGAGCTTTCAGTGCCGCATTGGTCCGGTTGTTGTAAGTACCGGGTAGTGCCGGTTTTTATTAGTCCCAGTTTTTCCTCAGGTTATTAGTAATAGAAAAAAAAAAAAAAAAATTCACAGAAAGGAAATAAAAATAGAAAAACTAATCCAATAGGCTCTTGAAACATTCGGGTTAGCAAAAGCTTTTTGCAAAGGTTTTCTTTTCCCTCCATTTCCGTAAACAGCATTTATCCAAGCATTTCCTTTGAACGACTTCACCAATTCAATGGGTATCAAGGTAGCGAAATTCATATACGAAGGAAAAAATTTACTTGTTTCTTCAATTTATTTAGTGTAATCGACTTCCATGTATGCTTCTTCAATTCATTGCAGGGTTTGATGAAAATATTAGCTGACAATGCTCCTAATGCGATGAAAGAGCAGAAATTCGAAAGTTATTTTGGCCGCAAAATTGCTGTTGACGCTAGCATGAGCATTTATCAGTTCCTTGTTAGTATACCTTTACCAACTTTAATGTATAATTAGCTATTCCTTACAATTACAATTATTTTTATTCGGTGCGTGCGAGAGTACATTTGGCTCAAAATGCTGAATTTTCCTCATTACTTTCCCTGGATTTATGAATGTGTAGATAGTAGTGGGACGGAGTGGTACCGAGATGCTTACTAATGAAGCTGGGGAAGTTACTAGGTAATGTTGAGTTCTTGATTGATTAGCTGCATTTGTTCATTAGGATATGAATTGTCATTATTTCGTTGATGTATTGGTTAAATTTCCGGTCTGTATTTGCAGTCATTTGCAAGGGATGTTCTCACGAACAATCAGACTTCTGGAAGCCGGATTGATGCCAGTGTTAGCCAATTTTCTTGCTCGATTTCTAGTCTTATTTCGTAAAGTAGTACCCCTGTTTGTTGAAGTTACGTTCTTGGTCTTGTATTCTAGGTATGTCTTTGATGGGAAGCCTCCTGAGCTAAAAAAACAGGAGCTTGCTAAGAGGTAACTTTATATTTACAATGTTGTGTTATTCTTATTTATTTCTTCTGGATGCTTACTTTGTAGCATACTGACCGACATTGGTGATGATTTCTCATTATGCAGGTTTTCGAAGAGGGAAGATGCAGCAGAGGATCTAAATGATGCTGTGAAGGTTGGTGGTCATATGTATTACCACTTGCATATATGTATCTTCCAGATTTGTTCATCCCTCTCCTTGCCCCCTTCCCCCTTCCCCAGGGATGTTGAAGGGGAAAAACATCGACAAGTGACAACCAAGTTTGAAAACACACATGAGACTAAAAGGCTGATGGAATATTATGTTTGTAGGTCGCTATGTTACTCATAGCACATATGCTCATTTTTTTTCATTGTCCCTTTAACTTTTTTATTTTTATTTTTTTATTGCAGTCTGGTAATAAGGAGGACATCGAGAAATTCAGCAAAAGAACAGTGAAGGTCTGTCTGTTGCTCATTTATATGACTCTGGAATTGTTTTTAATTTTACGACATCAATTTTGATATTTATCATGGGTGGTTTCAGGAAAATTTGTCACTTTATGTGTATAGAACAGTCGCAATCAGTTTCAATAAAGAATACCGAGATATGGAAACTAGCTAGTGAAAAAGGCTATTATATGAATGTCACAGGGGAAAGCTACCGTTTGTGAACAGAATCAATGACTTTTTCATATCCTCGTTATATAAATTTATCAGTTTATATGTCAGCAAAGGCAGATATATTTTTCGTCTGGGGAAAATATTTCACTTAGTTATTCATAGCGGATTTTCTTATGACGAAGCTGTGCCCTATAGGGTAAATTGTCACCTAAAGGCCTGTAAACCCATTCAAGAAATAATTTTTCTAGGAGCAACACATCCTAACTATGGAGTCTCTAATTGGCTCATAAGCTGAAACCTATTTGATCACTTATATGTACTTACTAGTTGAAAATACAGCTAATTATATTTTCTAATTTTTTTTATTTATTTATGTAAATAGAGATGCTTATCTTGTAGATCAACCATCTATCAGCAGTACCTCATTCAACCTATCTTGTATTAGCAGTTCTGATTTCTGAGTGCTGTGGCTATTGCTTGATTATTGGTTTTTTATAGGTCACAAAGCAACACAATGACGATTGCAAGAAACTTCTTGGACTAATGGGAGTACCTGTGATTGAGGTGGGGCATCGGAATGTTGGTTTTTATGTTGATTATTAGACTTGCACTTACTAATCAGCTTTTCCGTGTGGAAATGATATATATATATAAGGGTTACTGTTATTTTGTAAGGAGTTAATCAACTCAATGTTTTATTAAGGCAGGCTTCTTCCTAGGTTGTGTTAGGGCCCTTTCTGAAGCATAAACACAATGTGCTTCAGTATGTAATGCTGGAAAGGGACGCTAGCTTCTATGTTGGTTATATGACCGCTTACTAACTAGTTTTTCCTTCTGGCAATAATATATGTATGGGTTTCATTCTTTTGTAAGATGTTTATCAACTCAAAGTTTATTAAGGCATGCTTCTTCCTTGGTTCTGTTAGGCTCCTTCTGAAGCCGAAGCACAATGTGCTGCACTCTGTAAAGCTGGAAAGGCATGTTCTCGCGTCAACTTTAATCATTATTTATTGCTAGATTAACCTCTTATGGGGACAAACAAATCTTGTTTTATAGGAGTCTCAGATTGTTAACTTGTTAATGTTCCCATCAGGTTTATGCTGTGGCTTCTGAAGACATGGATTCCTTAACTTTTGGTGCTCCTAAGTTTCTTCGCCATTTGATGGACCCTAGTTCCAAAAAGATACCTGTAATGGAAATTGATGTTTCGAAGGTACTGAAAATGCTACTTGCAGTTGCATGTACACAGCCATAAGGTTTTTCTGATGTTGATCCAATATCAGGTTTTGGAGGAATTGGAAATTACAATGGATCAGTTTATAGACTTTTGCATTCTGTCTGGATGTGATTATTGTGACAGCATCCGAGGTATTGAAAGTTTCAAGCATAAGATCATTATTGTCATGGATTTTTAACAACCAGTGCCTGCAATCACTTATATCTTCTTGTAATCATTTTCTTTGAAATATATAAAATCAGATGTACAAGTAGGGGATATATGATGCTTCCCTTGTTGGGGCCACATATGATGGCTGCATTTTTTAGAAAATAATGACAAATCACGGCCTTTCCCGCTAGGGTACATTACAAAAAATGTCTGCTCTTAATGTTTTTTTCCTGGAGCATTACATCAATTAATGTTATCGAATAACGACATCAGCTTTTTCAGAATGCATTTTTCAACACCAAGCCAGTCACAGTAGCATGTCCATACATTTTCATATATCAATTCATATCTATGGCTGGTTGACTTTGTAGTCTTAGAAGATCTGAATTTTTCAATGCATCAGGTATCGGGGGCCAGACAGCACTAAAGCTTATACGCCAACATGGCTCAATAGAGAATATATTGGAGAATATAAACAAAGAAAGGTAACTTTACCTATTTCAGCTTCAGTTCACCACAACTCTATGTTTGCAAGCATAGTTGCCTGTGGGAATAGGTTTGCGTTCGTTATGTCCACCTGCTTTTGGCTAACAGGAAAGTTTTACTTTAACTTTGTTTGATATGTGAGCAGGTACCAAATACCAAATGATTGGCCTTATGGAGAAGCTAGGAGACTCTTTAAAGAACCAGATGTTATCACTGACGAGGAGAAACTCGAGTTAAAGTGGACTGCTCCAAATGAAGAAGTGATTTGCTTCATTCTAAGATTAAAATAGTGTGTTATTTAGTACTTTTGCACAGTTTCTTCAGCTTTATTTCTTTCAGGGCCTGATAGAGTTTCTGGCAAAAGAAAATGGATTCAACATTGATAGAGTAACAAAGGCAAGTTCATGATAATGAGGTTGTCATAGTTGTTTGAAAGCACTTTTTTATTTGACTTTGCTGATTCAATGTTGATGTTTCAGGCGGTACAAAAGATAAAGGCAGCCAAAAACAAGTCTGCACAGGGCAGGTGATGTGCTGCATAGCAAATCTATAATTGATTAATACTCAATTATTGATTGAAATTTGATCTTAATGCTTTTTTTTTCTTCTGATGCAGACTAGAATCATTCTTCAAACCAGTCGCCAACTCATCGGTAAATATTAAA
Source organism: Gentiana straminea (assembly GCA_036785695.1). Classification (NCBI taxonomy): domain Eukaryota; kingdom Viridiplantae; phylum Streptophyta; class Magnoliopsida; order Gentianales; family Gentianaceae; genus Gentiana; species Gentiana straminea. Next base: position 4,811,045 of record JAVUPR010000464.1, on the reverse strand, counting down.
AGAAAGGTATCATTCAACATTTGAAACATCCCTTACATGTTCTTGTGTTAATGCAAAATACAGAATTTGCATCTTTTAGTTTGAAACGATTCAAATGTTTGTTGTTAGTTGTACTTTAGTTCAACATTTGGTCTGAATCCGTCCACAAACTCATATGTAATATTTACATTTTATCGGTCTGTTATACTACCTTGGATGCTACTAACAAGATTATTTATTTACTTATTTGCCTTATATGTTTCCCTGTTTGTTGATGGACATTTGCTAATCTGCAATAGACTAATATCTTGTTGAACATGATTGCTTATCTTCAACTGGAAGTAAAGCTAGAAAAGGTGATTAAACCAAGTATTGGTCCTTGTAGAAAATTAGAGAGAAAGAGAGGTTGAAGATAAGTTCTTATTAGCTTTCGTCATATCTAAAAAAGAGTACAAGAGTGAAATATATAGAAGAGGGTAGAGACATCCCAACTTCTAATGATTAATGACAGTAAAAAGACAGCTGGACAGCCCTATTATATGCTGTCTCTAACTAACCAACTACCACCTGTTTTACTTATAATGCAAAACGGCTAATACAGCTAAACAATAAAGCTATACAAATGTAACAGGATAAAACACCAATAATACACTTTAATGTATATTCTTCGATACTCCCCCTCAAGTTGGTTTATAGATGTCCAATAAACCAAGCTTGCTAACACAAAGTTGGAAGGGGCTTCTTGGCAATCCTTTAGTGAACATGTCAGCGACCTGAAGCTTGGTAGGAACATAGGATAGGTTGATGACTTCCTTTTCTAGCTTTCCCCTTGATGAAGTGTCTATCAATTTCAACGTGTTTGGTTCTATCATGTTGAACAGGGTTGTTAGCAATCTCTATGGCAGATTTGCTATCACTTAGAAGAGTCATAGGTTCATCATGTTTTATCCTTAGCTCAGTAAGAATTCTTTATCCAGATCAGCTCACATATGCCAAGTGTAGTGGCTCTGTATTCTGCCTGTGCACTACTTGCAACCACATATTGCTTTTTGCTTCTCCATGAAACAAGGTTATCTCCGATGAAAATACACCATCAAGAAGTTGATTTCCTGTCTGTTATAGAGCCTGCCCTGTCAGCATCCGCATATCCCATCACATGAGTGTCTCCTCCAGCTTTGAAGAATAGACCACTTCCTGGACTTTTCTTCATAAATTTCAGAACTCTAAAAGCAGCTTCTTGGTGAATCTTTCTAGGCTTGTGCATGAACTGGCTTAATTGACTAACTGCAAAAGATAGATCAGGTCTAGTATGAGATAAGTATATCAGTCTCCTAATCAAACTCTGAAAAGATTCCTGATTAACAGGATCACTGTTTTCAACATCCCATAATTTGATATTGCTGTCAACAGGAGTATCAACAAGTGTACATCCAAGGAAACCATAGTCACTCAAGAGATCTAGGGTGCATTTTCTCTGAGTGACATGGATCCCTTGTTTGGACCTAGCCACTTCCATTCCAAGGAAGTATGAGTTGACCAAGATCTTTAATGTCAAACTTGCCTTATGAAAAGATTTAAGTTTGACAATTTCAGTTTCAGAGTTCCCAGTAATTATAACATCATCCACATATACAAGCAATAAAGTCATCACCATTATCAGAATGCTTGTAAAAAAGAGTGTGATCACTATGACCTTGTGTAACCCCCCCCCCTGTTTTATGACTTTAGAAAATCTATCAAACCAAACTCTTGGAGATTGCTTCAATCCATAAAGGGATTAAGTAAACCTACAGACTTGGTTTTGTTTAAAATTCCTCTCAAGGCCATGTGGAGGGAACATAAACACATTTCTTTCAAATCACCATTTAAAAAGGCATTTCTTACATCGATCTGATGTAAAGACCAGTTATAAGATGCAACAAGGGAAATAAGAATTCTGACAGAGTTTAAGCTTTGCTACAGGCGCACAAGTTTCATTAAAGTCAATCCCAAGAGTTTGAGTGTACCCTTTAGCCACCAAATGAGCTTTATATCTACTAATAGTTCCATCAGCATTATATTTTATAGAAAACACTCATTTACTTCCCACTGGTTTAATGTTATTAGGTCTATCAACAATTTCCCAGGTTTTGTTTTCTTGAAGAGCTTTTAGCTCTTCTAAAACAGCCTTATTCCGCTTAGGATGTTGAAGAGCCTGATGAACATTTTTTGGTATACAAGTATTTTCTAAGTTGGAAATAAAAGAGTGATAGCCCTTAGTTAGAGAACCATAAGATACAAATCTTTGAATAGGATGAGAGGTGCAAACTCCAGTACCTTTTCTTAGTGCAATCGCCATATCATTAGGTATAGAGGGAGGACAAATGTCACCTGATTCATTGCTACTATCAGTGCCATTATTATCAGTCATGTGATAACTCTTCCTCACCAGTCTCCTTATCATCAGTAGAATAATCTGATGAATTATGGTCAGGGATCAACTGGTTAGTCTTTTCCACTTGAGACTTAGACTTATTGTTCCCCTTCCTGGTGTATATGATGATGTTATCAGGTTCTTGTATGATCGCCTCCTCTTCACTTATTCTCATGAGTGTTATGCAGATCAGTGTTCAGATCTGGACAAGGAATCTTGGGCAGCACCAAGAAATTATACCTGTCATTTTCAGATTTAGAAGTTTTAGAGTAGAAAGGTTGTTTTTCAAAGAAAGTAACATCATCAGATACATAGATCCTTTTAGTAGTAGGATCATAGAATTTATAACCCTTTTTTGTAGAAGAATAGCCCAAGAAAACAGTCTTGACTGCCCTAGGTGCAAGCTTGCTTCTGTTTTGAGTTTGTTCATGTATGAATTCTGTGCATCCAAACACCTTTAAAGGAATGTGAAATATCATGTGATTCTTTAGAAAGCAAGAAGATAGAACATTAGTAGGGGTTTTGAAGCCAAGAACTCTAGAGGGCATTATGTTGATCAGAAAAGCAGCAGTAAGGATAGCCTCATCCCAGTAGAAATTTGGCATATTAGAAGTTAAAAATGATGGCCCTTGCTACTTCCAACAGATGCCTATTTTTCCTCTCTGTTACACCATTCTGCTGTGGTGTATTAGAGCAGGAAGTTTGATGAAGAATCCCATTTTCAGTCATATAGGATCCTAGGACAGAATTCATGTATTCAGTCCTGTTGTCTGATCTTAGGACCTTTATATCTCTCTAAAATTGATTTCTGATCATTTGGTTAAAGTTCTTGAAGGTTTGAGCAACATCAAATTTATTTTTCATTAAGTAAACCCAACATACTCTTGTATGGTCATCAATAAAAGTAACAAAACCACCTATTTTGGGTGAGGTTTGGTACTTTTGATGGTCCCCACACATCCGTATGTACTAAGGAGAAAGGCGAAGAACAAACATAGGGTTTACGTTTGAATGAATCTCTAGAATGTTTAACAAGCACGAAATTCACATTGAAAATTTTTCAGCCTTTTCTTTCAGGAATAACTTAGGAAATAATTTTTGAAGATAAGCAAAACTAGGGTGCCCTAACTGATAATGTAACAGAACAACATCATTTGACACCCTATCACTAAAAAATCTTGTTCATCCTTTTCTTCTTTCTTGAACATGTAAAGTCCTTCTCTCATCTTAGCACTGCCAATCCTCATTAATCATATCCTGAAATTCACAATGAGAAGAATATAATTTAGCCATACAATTTTCATCATTAGTGAATCTACTAACTGAAAACAGATTGCAAGATAGATTGGGTACATGTAAGACAGATTTCAAAGACAGATTATCAGAGATTTAAATAGTGTCAGTTCCAACAACAGTGGCCAATGATCCATCAGCAATCCTTACCTTGTGTTGACCATTAGAAGGAAAGTAAGAGGAGAAAAGAGACATGTCACCTGTCATGTGATTTGATGCTCCTGAATCTATGATTCAAGAGTTATAACCTCCTTGAACAACAGCTCCAGTAGATGCCTCTGGTTTCAATATGTTCAGTTTCTTGTCAAGCAGTTGGCTCAGGGCTTCAAGCTGCTCACCAGTGAAAGGTGTTGCCTTTTCAGTAGCAACATGAGCCTGATTTTGATCAGTCCAGGAGTTATTCTTCTTCTGGCTAGTGTTCTTGGGCAGATTGTTGGATTTTCCATGAAGAGTCCAACAAATATCTCTGGTGTGCCCCTTCTTTTTACAGTGATCACACCATAGATTAGTTTTCAGCCCTCTTTTTTTGAAAGTTTCTAGTATTTCCAAGCATCCCACAATCAGTTTGAGATAACAGAGCAGAAGGTTCTCCCCCTAGAGTTGGTAGGAGACCACTCATTGCTCCTCTTCTACTCTCCCACTTTCTGATAGTGTCAAAAGCCTCTTGGAGCGATGGAAGAGGAACCTGAGCAAGGATTCTCTCTCTTGCTGCTTCATATATGGGATTTAATCCTTCTAGGAACTCAAAGACCCTCTCTTTTCACAAGTTTATATATTTTTCCAGCATCACCAGAACAATCCCATTCTGTAGCAGAAAGTTGGTCATATTCTTGACATGGCCTTTTCAAACAGTTGATATACTTTGTTGTATCATGAGTTCATTGTCTCATGTCCTTAAGACTAGATCTTATCCCAAATGCCTGGGCAAAGTTCCCTTGGTCAGAATATGTTGCAGACACTGCATCCCATATTTCTTTAGCTGTTGAGCAGAACAAATGAACTTGGCCTATTTCTGGCTCCATAGAGTTGATTAGCCAGGCCATGACCATTGCATTTTCTGTTTCCCAGGTGTAAAAGGCCTCATGTTTCTCCTGACTAGCCTTGATGGTTCCTGTTAAAATCACACCTTAGTATATGGATGGATCAAGCCGTTTGTAGTTTTTTTTCGAGCATTGGAGGATAAGTATGGCAAGTTTGTAGAGTGATACCTTAGTATATCTTGAACGTACTTTGCATTGTTATGGTAATGTGTATTTCAGGCCATCAATGTAAGGTAATTAATACATGAGGAAATCGTGGCCTGAATAATGCCCTCGTGGAGAGTAAGTGAGGTAGCTTGCCCCACACGTCTAGTTATGACACTATTGTAAAGATATGCTCCTTGATTGGAACATAAACATAGCCAACTTGGTTGACCCATGAATAACCGCTGGCGAGAAGGGGGAGCGTGGATTGGCCTGTGCACTACAAGCCTTGGACCTACCAGAGGCTTCAGTGCCGGTCAAAGCTGCTCACCTTAAGCAGAGAAGGGTCAGGATCTATCTGTGACCTTGAGGATCATACTGGGATCCCTGACCGAGCCTGTACAGGGTTGTGGACCAGCCATGGACCCTCATGGTCAGCCTGTAGAGTTGCAAAATGTTTTCGTTGAGATGTCAAAGGTTTGTAAATAAGTTATGGTTCGATGACCTATTCTTTAGAGGGCTAAAATGTAACAAGTCTATGTCGAAGCCTCTAGGTACTACTTCCACGTGTCAGCCACTTGAGCTATTCCATATCAGTTGCCCTCTCAGACCTAGAAATCGCGGCATGTTGATTTGTAGGTCTGATACATGAATGGATTGGAATTTGCATGTTCGTGCTCTGATATTTGAAATGCCCATCACTTGTCATTATGGGTGGGAGGAAAGAGAAGTAACCATTCCTTAAATAGAAGAGTGCCCCTTTCATTGCATGTGCTTTGCTCTTTAGAATCCCTTACCTGTGGCTCTGTGCGGTTTCTGTCGAAGGAGTTTGGTTTTTTTTGAATTGTTTAGTTAAAGTCAGTTGTTTTATTTTTATGTTTAATTATTTGTTAAATGCAAGTCGGCCTAGTAGAGTGTGGCTCAAGTTTCTACAAAGGAGGCTGCGTGGAGTAAGGTTTTGTTAGTTAATTCGGTGGTAGCGTTTTGTATGAATATGTAAGGACTCAGTCCTTAGCCTGCTGAATATAATAAAAAGTTCTTTTATGTCTTACTGTTCTGTAAATTATCAACACGGTAGTAGAGCCTTGTTGTTCCTAAAAACCCTAGATTGCTCATGAATTTCAAGGCTGCTATGACGGGGAACGAGATGGTGTTTCCTCTACCATGTCGACAGGATCGTCAAAACTTGGATCTGATCGAGGTGGATCAAAATCTGGAGTGCTGCCTGGAGGAAATATTGGGTCGATGTCATTCGGTGACGACACTTCAACGAAGAACTCATCACCCCTCTTGCTGGTTAACAAGGAACTCGTAGGTAAAAATTATCCGGAGTGGGCAAAAACCATGAAACTGGCTATTATTGATGGAAAAGGAAAATTAGGGTTCTTGACAGGAGAACAAAAAGAACCAAGCTCAGATGACCCTAAGTATCGAAGCTGGAAATCTGAAAATTCCTTGGTGATGGCATGGCTGATCAAGTCAATGGAGCATCCATCTCAAGGCCACATATGTTTCTGCCAACTGCAAAAGACATATGGCAGGCTGTCTGTGTGGTGTATTTGAACATTGCAGATTCATCCCAAATGTTGAGAAATTTGGTGTATTTTATGTTTTATTATGTCTGAATATAATTTATTAGTAAGGGTAGAATGGTACTTTTTCTACTCTTAGAGTTTGTTCAGTGTTTTATTAGGGTTTGTCAGAAGCCTTGGGCTTAGCAAAGTCGGCTCCTCAATTTGAGGAACCATACGTGTCTGTACTTGGCTATTTAAGGAGGCTGACTGCCTCAGTTGAATTATTATGAAATAATACAATAAACCAGAAGGTTCTTCCCTTCTAAAATTCTACATGGTATCAGAGCATGGTTGACTGATCCAACCATGAATTACGGAGCTGCAATGACTAGGGAAATGAAAAATTCCACATCAGATTCCTCAACCAGTTCCACCCTTGAATCAACGACAATCAGGGGTGATCATCTTCTTGGAGGAGAAGGCAATTCAGGCACTTCCTCCGTTCTTCTTACAACCCAGACACTCAATGGCAGAAACTACTTGGAATGGTCTCAAACCATTAAGTTAGCCACTGATGGAAAAGGAAAGTTGGGGTACCTTACATGAGATACCCCAAACCAGCAGCAAATGATCCCAAGGCCGTGACATGGAGATCGAAAAACTCCATGGTCATGGCTTGGTTAATCAATTCCATGGAACCGGCAATAGCCAGACCACACATGTTTTTGTCTACATCAAAAGACATGTGAAGTGCAGACTGTGCAGTGAGGGACATGTATTCTGACCTAGAGAATACATCCCAAATCTATGAATTGAAAACAATGATTTGGTCATGTAAACAGGAAAGTAGAGAAGTGACCATCTATTATAATGAGATGGTGGGGCTTTGGTAGGAACTAGATCTGTCCTACGATATATCATGGGGCAGGAACTAGATCTGGCCTATGATATATCATGGGATTGTCCTGGTGATGGGTGAAGTTCCAAAAGAGAGAGGAGAATGATAGGGTGTATACCTTTCTGGCAGGCCTGAATCAAGAACTTGATGAAGTCAGGGGGAGGAACTTGGGTAGGAGGCCACTTCCTCCCTTAGAGAAGTTTTTTCAGAGGTGAGGAGAGAAGAATCTAGAAAAAGGGTGATGTACAAGGGAGCAGATGCTGGGATGTAAACTTTTGCACCGGTAGTTAACAGAGGTGACCATGCGAGGAAGGGAAGGAAACAAAGGGCATGGTGGGGCCATTGCGAAAAACAGGGCCACACTAAGGAGACCTGTTGGGCCATACATGGGAAACCAACTAACTGGAAGCTAAGGGGATTAGGCAAATGCACCAAACGATGGAAAGCAGGCTAACCAAGTGGCTTCTGATCAAGGCACTCATCCTTTTGGACCTCTGCCATTCTCAGGAACAGATAGAGCAACTGAGCAAGTTGCTCCAGGCCCAAACTAACGAGCCCTCAGGTGACTCATCCTGCTCACTAGGGAAAAAGGTAATTCATCATCATCAGTCTCTTGTTTAGTGATCAATGACCCAGCCTACTGGGTAATAGACTCAGGGGCCACAAACCACATGTCACACTCCTCACATTTATTCAGTTCCTATGTGTCTTGTGCTGGAAACCATTAAGTAAAAATTGCAGATGGATCATTTTCCACCATTGTTGGAAAATGTACCATTGTCATCTCATCAAATCTAACTCTAAAAAATGTCCTTCATGTACTTGATCTATCTTTCAATCTCTCATTAGTTAGCAGTTCTGATAGTATAGGCCATGTTTTGTTTTCTGTTGAGGGATGCAAGTTTCAGGATTTTCACTTGGGGAAAAAGATTGGCAGTGCTAAATTGGTGGGAGGTCTGTACATCCTTAAAGTAGTGAAAGAATCAAGAATAAGGACATACCTGGAAGCTTATGTTTTCACTCTACTCATGTTGAGAATAATAATATTTTGTTGTGGCACTCTAGGTTAGGCCACCCTAGTTTTCCATATTTGAAAAAACTGTTCCCAGAACTATTTCTTGATAACAACCTTGGTTTATTCAGTTTGAGATTTGTGATCTATCTTAGCACACCAGAACCAGTTTTCCAGTTCAACCTTACAAGCCAACCAAACCATTCACCATGATTCACAATGATGTTTGGGGGGCTGCAAGGGTGGGTACCTTAGCTGGGAAAGTCTGGTTTGTCACTTTTATTGATGACCGTACCAAGGTCACTTGGGTCTATCTCCTAAAGCATAAATCTGATGTTAAACAAGTTTTTGAAGAATTTTATAATATAATAATAACACGATTCCCCACTAACATTGAAGTTTTTAGAAGTGACAATGGCACAGAGTATTTTAACTCTGTTCTAGGACCTTTTTTTTTTTTTATGAAATATGGCATGAACCATAAGAGTTCCTGCCCATGCCCACCCCAACAGAATGGGGTGGCTGAGAGAAAGAACATGCACATCATGGAAGTTGTCAGATCCTTGATGATTGCCTCAAACTCTCCAAGATATTTGTGGGGGGACGTTTTGTTTCCTGCTGTATATCTTATTATCAGACTACCCTCCAGAATCTTGTCTTTTCAATGTCCTTTAAACAGATTAAAAACCTTTTTTTCTTGACACTAGAATCATTCAAGATCTTCCTTTGAGGGTGTTTGGATGCACAACCTTTGCACACATTTTGGACAAAGGAAAGGTCAAGAAAATGTGTGTTTATTGGCTATTCATCAACCCAAAAGGGTTACAAGGGTTTTGATCCTCAAACTAGAAAGGTTTATGTCAAGCAAAGCTGTCACATTCTTTGAAAATCAAATGTTTTTTAACCCTCATGTTCAGGGGGAGAATGGGACAAAACATGAGCATGTGTCTGGGATACTGATTGATGACCTTACTAAGGGGCCGTTTGTTAAATCTGAAATCTGAAATCTGAAGTCTGAAATCTGAATGTATTAAGTTACTGAATTATTTAAGTGATTAGACTGTTTGATAACAACATTACCTGAAAACTGAAAACGATTTATTTTTGAAATTTTATCCACATATTTTGTATATAAAAAAGAACCGTACCATGATTTTATATATATATATATATATATATATATATATATATATATATATATATATATATATATATATATATATATATTTTATTTTGAACGGCTATTCTCATATATTTTAAATATATACGATTCAATACATTGATAACATATATGTTTTGGAGAAAGTTATTTATATGTTTTAACAATTCAATTAGTATTTTTTATAATCATAAAAATATAATAACAAATAAAAAAATAACACTTCAATTACTACTATTTCAACAAAAAGAAACATGTTTTTAACACACGTAAGGTGTGATAACTTAGTGGCACATGGATGTTACCATTTTTTTTCGGAAAGCAGTCAAATGCGTATTAAGTGATAAGCCAAATATTTTCGCTTAAAATTTTGTATTGTATTTGAGATCATCTTAATTTATTAAGTGGTGTAAGAAAACATTATCAAACACATCTTATTGTAACCACCACTTAATATTTTAAGAATAAGTGCTGAATTACTTTATCAAACAGGCCCTAAGTCTAGGGAACCATTCAATGATATTATTTCTCAATATGATGGGATACTTAAGGATAAAGTCACTGATTCACTTACCGTAATGGAAAATGAATGAGGGATCAGCCCTAAAACTAGAATTCAAAACTTTCAAGGGAAGACTTATTCCAGCAGGAAGAAGACTACTCATCAAAGATAAGGGACCACACACAGAAGATGGCACTGTCCAAGCTCCTTCACCAGATGAGGGTCATGAAATCAATCCTGAAACATGTGAACTCTCTGATCCATCAGAATCCTCTGAGTCCGATGAGCCCAATTTTCCTAAATCTCCCATGAAAAATGTCCACGTTGATCCACTACCTGATGCTCCTATTGCTATGAGGAACCCCCCCGAGAATGCACTAAACATGAAATACATCTCATATGATAAACTCTCACCAAAATACCAGGCTTTCCTATCCAACCTATTAAGTACACAGATACCTAAAAATATTCAAGAAGCTCTATTGTGACCTGAGTGGAAGGCAACAGTCTATGAAGAGATCAGTGCTCTTGAAAAGAACCACATTTGGGAAGTAGTAGATATGCCTGAAGATAAGAGTCCAGTGGGGTGCTGATGGATCTTCATTGTGAAATATAACTCAGACGGTTGTCACGGTTCCATAGAAAGGTATAAGGCTAGGTTGGTGGCAAAGGGGTATACATAGACATATGGTTGGGTTATTCAGAAACCTTCTCACCAGTAGCAAAGCTGAATACAATGAAAATTCTAGTATTTGTAGCTGTGAATTTGGATTGGCCACTAGAACAGCAGGATGTAAAGAATGCATTCCTTCATGGGAATCTAAATGAAGAGGTTTACATAGAGTTTCCCCTCATTTTTTTCTGGAAGATCAACTAGGTAGATCTGTAAATTAAAGAAATCTTTATATGGAAGAAATCTTTAAAGTGCTGGAAGATATTCAGATGCCAATGTCATTACCTATGAAGTTGTACAGTGACAACAAAGCTTCCATTGACATTGTAAATGATCCTGTCCAACATGACAGGACCAAGGATATTGAGGTGGATAGACATTTCATCAAAGAGAAGATAGAAGATGGAGTAATCTGTATACCCTTTCTGCCCTCAACCAATCAGATTGCTGATGGATTGACAAAGTCCCTAGTCAAGATGGGATTTGATAAGTTTGTGAGCAAGCTGGGCATGTTAAACATCCATGCTCAACTTAAGGGGGTGGGTGTTGAGAAGTTTGGTGTATTTTATGTTTTATGATGTCTGATTATAATTTATTAGTAAGGGTACAATGGTACTTTATCTACTCTTAGGGTTTCTTCAGTGTTTTATTAGGGTTTTTCAGAACCCTAGGGCTTAGCAAAGTCGGCTCCTCAATTTGAGGAACATACGTGTCTGTACTTGGCTATTTAAGGAGGCTGACTGCCTCAGATGAATAATTATTATGAAATAATACAATAAACCAGAAATTTCTTCCCTTCTAAAATTCTGCACCAAATCTATGAGATGAAGAGTAGGTTGTGGAGCCTTAAATAGGGAACCAAAGATGTCACCATATACTAAAAAGAATTAGTGACGCTTTGGCAGAAGTTAGACCTTTGATGCGTCAGCCACTCGAGCTATATCCATATCAGTCTTCTAATAAAGTTCTAGAAAATGGTTAAGTGCGTCTTTTTTCCTAGTAGGATCAACATTTGAGAGCTTGATTTATGGATATGTTTTCTCTTCTGCTTCAACCATATGTGCTTTATGTTCCTTGGGTTACAATTTTTTGTTTGACGAAGTCCATCCTTTAGTGGCAATATTCGTGGGAGAATTTAGGCAACCCAAAATTGGATATTAATCCTTCATCCACGAACTTCTCAACTCTTCTCGTGAAAAACTTGAAATTTCTCAACCGATCTGAAAAAAATAATTCCTCAGCACTTGCTGATCTGCCATGTGATTGCATTACTTAGGACGGGGTTATACTCCCTTTGACGGAAGGCTCTTGGCTGATCCTTTGATTTCCTACCTCCATTTTATAACGAGTCTCCTACTTCACCGAATACCCTTCCTAAGCTAGTTTCCAGCTCTTCTCTGTATCACTTTATTTGGTCTGCATATTTTTTTCTTCTTGTTGCTTTGCATTTCTTCAAGATTTCCAACTGTGCGGAAGTGAATATTTAAATTGAAGAGCCTAAGATGTTTGTGCAAATATTTCTAGAATTAGATGTTGGGCACAGTATATATTTATGCCTTGGCTTATAGGAAACCAAATGCTCTCTTCGACTCCCAAAAGCTGTAGTCAACCTTAAAGCAGATTCCTGGTCAAGCTTTCATGGTAATCAGGCTAGGGCTCATCAGCATTTTAGGCCTACGAAAATTATCTTTGGGCCCAGAGCGGTCATTGCTTTTCCAGGAGTTGTCTACCTATAGCTCATGAAGCTGGTAAATTTGTTCTGTTATGATATTTTTCTGTATCCGATGTTTAAATTTTTTTTTCTCTAATGTGCACAATGGAGATTGAAATGCTAAACATACATCTTTAGTCCCAATAATTTAGAGCAGTAATTTTAGTCCCAATGGCGGTTCCACCACATGGAACTTGTAAATTTCATAATGGAAAACCTTGTGGCAAGTGTACAGGGAGGATTTGATATATTGAAGAACTTAGCATCAGAGTACATATTTTACTTCCCTTTTCACAATTGATCTTCTATATTGTTGGTGGGGTTGTTTTCTAATGATTGCTTGAAATAGCAGGATATCACTACTTTTCATGACATTCTTACTCGTGCCAACATGACAATGTACCTAAGAATTGTATTTCGCAACTCTAAAGTTGCAAGTTTATATATGTTTTCTACCATTATCATGTCACGAACTGAAAGCTTTGATTATATAGGAATTTTCTAAGTAACTTGTTTACCGCCCCATCAGTTGGTTTTTCAAACTTTTTAGGTGATCCTTATTATTTAATTTGTAATGTTTAGTAATTCTATGATAACGTTAAAATGCCAGTTTACAAAAAAAAAAAAAAAAAAAAAACGCTTGAATATTATAGGTGTTAATTTATGAACTAATTACTTGAATATTATAGCTGTTAATTTATGAACTATCATCTAGTAGCTGGAAAATCTAAGAACATTGCCAGTTGCCAGTTGATGAATTTTAAAATGTTTAATTCCATTTCGATCCCATCTAGTTTGGATATTAGCTGTGTAAAGTCACTTTGCTCTGTACTAAAACTTGTTACTTGAACACCATCTAGTCCTCTAGCTCAAACTTTTTAACTCTTGTCATTCTAGAAACAGTGCCATTTTACCCCTTGTTCCATTCTTTTATTTCTTAAAAATCAAAGCCTGATGCATTCCTCTGCAGGGCTTTGGGAAGAGCCAAGCTATTTAGACTTACTATACACAATTTGTAGAAATCAGAGTAGAGAAGGAGAAAAGAAGGAAACTCTTGTTTATTGCTAGGAACTCTTATCGGGTAAGATAAGAGAGAGGTTACATTTAAAGAAAGGCCTCAACGGCTAGAAACACAAAAGTTCCCACTAACAACGGCTATAAGAATAGTAAAAACAGTTTACTGTTCACTAGATAGTTAAAGCACTAAACTAAGTCCAAAAAGGACAAATACAACAGATGTAGCACCTAAAAAGGAAGCTAAACAGTATTATACATCTAACAATTCAACACTCCCCCACAAGGTTGGTTGTATATGTTGATGCAGCCAAGCTTGAAGTGCAGATGTTGAAACACCTGATTTGAGACAGCCTTTGTTAGAAGATCAGCCACTTGATCCTTAGTCTTGATATGGAACAAGGAGATATCACTATTGTCTACCTTCTCCCTTAAGAAGTGTCTGTCCACTTCTACATGTTTTGTCTTATCATGATGTGTAGGGTTCTCTGCAATACATAGTGCAGAGGTGTTGTCACACATGAGTTGATTGGGTTTTGGAACAGAAATCCCTAATTCTTTTAGCATCCTATTTATCCACAAGCCTTCACATACTCCCAGTGCTAGTGCTCTGAGTTCTGATTCTGCACTACTCCTGGATACAACATGCTGCTTTTTGCTTCTCCAAGTTGTAAGATTCCCCAAAATGTAAGTGCAGTATCCAGAGGTAGATCTCATATTTGGGACACCTCCTGCATAATCTGCATCAGTGTAGATTTGGATCTCTCTTGATTCACATTCTTCTTGAATACTAAGCCTTGACCAGGGTTCTTCTTTAGGTATCTCAGCACCCTTTCTGCAACTTGCATATGTCTCTCTGTAGGTTGATGCATGGACTGGTTGATCAGACCTACAGCAAAGCATATGTCAGGTCTAGTATGAGATAGATAGATCAGTTTCCCAACCAGCCTTTGATACCTCCCTTTATCAACAAGAGGACTATTATCCTCCTTATTTAACTTTAACCCTGGTTCTACAGGGGTATTTGCTGGTTTACATCCCAGCATACCAGTTTCCTTAAGAGATCCAAAGTATATTTCCTTTGGGACATGGAGATACCAGTTGCATTTCTGGCAATCTCCATTCCAAGAAAATACTTAGGACTCCCAAGATCCTTTATTTCAAATTCAGATGCAAGAATCTTCTTGATTTTGTTTATTTCATCAGTATCATCACCAGTAAGAATAATATCATCCACATAAACCACAAGGATGGTAGTTTTCCCATAACTCCTTCTTATAAACAATGTATGATCTGTGTGGCATTGATGGAAGCCATTTCCTTTTATGAACCTAGAGAACCTCCCAAACCATGCTCTGGGAGATTGCTTTAGGCATACAAGGATTTTTTTAGTTTACATACATCACCCTTGTTTCCTAGGGATTCAAACCCGGGGGGAGATGCATATATACTTCCTCATCTCGATCACCATAAAGAAAGGCATTTTTTATGTCTAGTTGAGTTAATGACCGATCCAAGTTTACAACAATACTCATTAGAATCCTAATGGTGTTAAGCTTTGCAACTGGGGCAAAGGTTTCATGGTAGTCAATCCCATAGGACTGAGTGAAACCCTTTGCCACAAGTCAAGTCTAGCTTTATACCTGTTAAGTGATCCATCAGAGTTATATTTGAGGGTGAAGATCCATCTACATCCAACAGGATGTTTTCCTTTTGGAAGAGGAATGATGTCCCAAGTGTCACTCTTCACAAGTGCATTCATTTCTTCTGTTAGTGCAGCTTTCCATTTTGGACATTGTAATGCCTCATGGACACTTTTAGGTATCTGCCTCATGGACACTTTTAGGTATCTGAATAGTGTCTAAGCTGCTTGTAAAAGCCAGGAAATGAGGAGCAAGATTTTCATAGGATAGGAAGTTGTACAGAGGGTGTGCTGTACAGCTCCTTGTCCCTTTTCTTTTTTGCAATAGGGAGGTCTTCAATAGGAGAATTACTTTCCTCATCACTTGAGGTGTCAGAGTTCTGATAGTCAGTACTATCAGGACTATGATCCTCTGATGACATTTCTTCAGACCCCACCTCATCATTATGGGCATATTCTTCAAATTCAGGGTTTTGAGATATAGCCTTTCTCTTTCTGGTATAGACAATGATATTAGGCTCATTCACATGCTGTTTCTCCTTAGAAGGAGACTTAGGTTGATCATTTTCAGGCTGATCCTGCCTTGCATTATCTGTATTGGGACTCACAGATTCCTCAATTATGTTAGTAGGACTAATGTTCCAAGATTCATAGTAGTCCTGGAACTTCTCCCCCTGACTTTCATCGTCATAGAAGGGTTGATCTTCCATAAAGGTAATATCCATAGTGTTGTAGTTCTTTCTAGTACTAGGACAATAGCATTTGTATGCTTGTTGGGAGGATGAATACCCAACAAAGATACATTTAATGGACCTGGGATCAAGTTTTCCCCTGTTTTAAGAATGTACATGTACAAAACATACACATCCAAACACGTTAAAGTCTATGGTACTTATAAAGTGAGTGCCAGGATATGCTTCTTTTAGCACTTGAATAGGGGTTTTGAACTTCAGAATTCTTCAGGGCATTCTGTTGATGAGGTATGTGGCTGTTAACACAGCCTCACCTCACAAGAATTTTGGGACTGTCATAGTGAACATGATTCCCCTAGCCACCTCCGGTAGGTGTCTATTTTTTCTTTCAGCCAACCCATTTTGCTGAGGTGTGTCAACACAAGTACTGATATGTATGATCCTTTTTTCAGTGAAGAAGGAATTAAGACTCTTTTCAAATTATTCCTTCCCATTGTCAGTTTTGAGTACCTTTATTTTAGTATTAAACTTGCATTTGATCATGGTATAGAATTTTTTAAAGATAGCCTACTTCTGACTTTTCTTTTAAAAGGAAAAGCCAAGTTACTCTGCTATGATCATCAATAAAGCTCACAAACCACCTTTTTTTGGTGGTTGTCATTTGTTTTGAAGGGCCCAATATGTCACTGTGAAACAAAGAGAAGGGACTAGAAGGTACATACATATTTGTAGGAAAGTTAGATCTAGTATGCTTAGAAAATTGACAAACTTCACATTTAAGAGAATCAATTTTTATTCCTTTGAACACACTAGGGTACAACCTTTTCAAATACAAGAAATTTGGATGACCTAGTCTATAGTGCAGAAGCATAACATTAGAGCATACAGAAGTACTTCTACAACTAATAGACAACCCCTTACGGATGTTATCAATACAAAGCTTAGAATAAGAAGTCGTGAAGATGAAAAGTCCAGATCTCACATCAGCACTGCCAAATCTCCTCCATTGAACTCAAATCCTGAAACTTACATCCATTAGTATGAAAAAATCACAGAACAATTAGTGTCATTTATGAATCTACTAACAGACAACAAGTTGCATTGTAAGTTAGGAACATAAAGGACATCTTTTAATGTGATTTTCTCATTTAAAAGGATGTTTCAGTTCCAGAAACTTGAGAAATGGATCCATCAGCAATTTTAACATTGTGAGGATGGGTACATTTCATGGGTTTCACAAATAATTCTGGATTCCCCGTCATATGATTTGATTCTCCAGAGTTAACTATCCATATGTTTTTAAGGATTTGACTCCCAGAATATGCATTTAGGCACACACCTGTATTAGCCATGGAGACATTGCTATGAGGAGCGGCAGTCTGTGCATTTTGAGCAGACAACAACCTTTTAATGGCTTCAATCTGTTCCATGCTAAAACCACCATCAGACTTTTGTTCCTCAACATTAGCTAGTCTACTAGAGCTTTTAGATGTGTGACTAGGCCTAGAAGGCTTCCAGTTGGCTGGTTTCCCATGGATTTTCCAGCAAGTATCCTTGGTATGACCAGTCTTTTTGCAATGATCACAGACTGGTCTAACACCTTTGTATTTCTGATTTAGACCAGCAGTGTTTTTAGTAAATAAGGCACTAGTTTCAGTGGAAGAGACAGGGTTAGACACCCCATTTAACATAAGCTTTCTTTCTGCTTTCTTCATGCTTTATGTCAGCAAACACACTTTTGATTAAAGGAAGAGGTTTAGAGCTCAGTACTCTTCCTCTTACATCATCAAGAGATGAATTTAGGCCCATCAAGAATTTGAAGATTCTTTTCTTCTCTTTAATGGCCTTATAAGTCTTGGCATCATCACTAGATTGCCAGGCTATATTTTCAAAAGCATCAAGCTGCTGCCAAGATCTTGACAAGAGGTTGAAATAGTCAGTAACTGACATCTCCCCCTGTCTTAGATCATGCAGCTTTGATTCAATTTCATATTGTTCAGAGGTGTTATCTCTCTTAGAATTGAGATCAGAAGCATTACTCCAGATTTCCTCAGCAGTATCATAGAGGATGAAGTTCTCTGCAATGTTGGGAGTCATGGATCCCAGCAAAATGGACACCACATTGCTGTTTTCCACTCTCCATTTCTTGCCAGAGGGATCCCCTGCTGCAGGAGCTTTGCTTTCACCAGTAAGATATTCCTCCTTGCCTCTCCCAGTAATGTAAAATCTTACTGTTCTGGACCATTGGAGATAATTGTCACCATTGAGTTTGTTACTAGAAAGTGGCATCAAAGAGGGTTTAGAGTTTCAAGGAGCAGCATTAGAGATTGCTTCTTCCCTTGAATTAACTTCTGAAGATTGCTCAGTTGCCATTTAGGAAGATGAGGATAAGCAAACAAGAGATTTGAGATCTTAAGGCTCCGATACCATGTAGAAATCAGAGTAGAGAAGGAGAAAAGAAGGAAACTCTTGTTTATTGCTAGGAACTCTTATCGGGTAAGATAAGAGAGAGGTTACATTTAAAGAAAGGCCTGAACGGCTAGAAACACAAAAGTTCCCACTAACAACGGCTATAAAAACAGTAAAAACAGTTTACTGTTCACTAGATAGTTAAAGCACTAAACTAAGTCCAAAAAGGACAAAAACAACAGATCTAGCACCTAAAAAGGAAGCTAAACTGTATTATACATCTAACAATTCAACACAATCTTATTGTCTTATATATATAGGAAGCTTTTCCATGACTTGAAGCTGTAAACTCTAGTCATATGATGGTTTTATCACTGCATTAAGGCTCCCTCTCCCCTCATGCTTTTCATCTGTAATGTTTTTTTTAATTTCAGATTGTATTTCTATTTTTTTTTATTGTTTTATTGAAAAGTAGTTTGTGATTTAGGGATTTTATGTGTCTAGAGCACATCAAAAGAGTCATGTCAGGAATACAATTTTCTATAAAGAATGTTAAATTGATATAGATTAGTGTATATGGGGGAAAACCGTTGAAACATTTCTAAGAAGTTATTACTTTTATTATCATTACATTGTTGAAAAGGTTTTTACGCTATGAAAGAAGTTGAGACCATAAATCCTTTAGGCCCTTTTTTCTAGTTTAAGAGACATTTTGATTTTTCTTTTCACTCGAAGTTTTGACAGTATAGCATTTTAGTGAGAAGGGGTGCTCTGCATATATACTAGTGTCACAAATTTTACTGCAGGTTGGCAAAGTTGTATTTCTAAACTGCTAAGAATGAAAAAGGAATCCAGCTCTGTTATGTTTTCTTTGAATCAGACATGAAGAACTTGTAGTAGTAGTTCTTTTGATTTATTTTTCAAAATAATGAATGGCAGGAAGCTACCGGGAAAAATGAAAAAGAAAGCGCTAACAAAAAAACAAAATCTGTTGGTGGCAAGAAGAAGAAATAGTGATTTTCAGGCTTGAAGTCTCAAAGGTAATAATATTGCTCCAAGATATGTATTATATAATCCAAAATGAGTATGATTTCTGCACTTCAGATCAGCATGTAGATGTGGTGGCTTCCAAACATTTAGATTTGTTGCAGAATAAGCTCTTCGTGTGATCAACCTCTATTCCTTCAATTATACTACTACTAAAGACTAGTACGTTTGCCTGTATTGCAGTACAACGTAATCAAGGGTATTTGTGCCATTTAGGCGCATGGAGCTGAAGCTGATATCAAAACAGTTTCTTAAAAAGGTTGTTTTGTTGTAGAATCAGGGTTCCAACCGCCGTACCTTCATTGCTGTGTAACGTTAGCTGCAGGATTTGATTCTGTGTTTGTGTTTTCTTTCGAAGGACATGACATCGTTTTAGTCTCTTTTGATTGAAAGTCTTTGTTTTATGCTTCTTGCTCTGCAAGCTTAGTTTTGTGAGAAAACTAATTCGTTTAATACCTTTTAATCAGTACTCCATTAAGTCTGTGTGCCATTTGTTGTATCTCTTTCCCAAACCAGTTGCTGTTAGAAAAGCCACAGTTTGGGAGAAAGGATTTTTTCTTTATGCTTTATGTTTTCCGTTTCGATTTTAGTCCGCTTGTCCAGGGTGGGCGGTGGGAAATTCTTACCCGGAGAGTCCTCATGTGCACCGTTCGTTGGATATAAGACACGGGTACAAGAAGACAAATACTATTTTGTCTTGTACATGTGTCTTACATCCAACAGACTGGTGCACATGAAGAGAGTGCGGGTAAGAATTTCCCGGGGGCGGTGGTCCAGGGTGAAAACGCCTGCCCCTGTGTTTTCATAAAGCACATATATAAGATGACGTTTAAGATAATGCTATATAAGTAATTATATAATATATCATAGGTGATGTGAGGTGTCCATGCGGTTTAGGTCGAGTGTGTTTCATAAAATTTCATAGTCAGTCTTTGTATTGCGGATTATATGGAATTAGAATCACATTCAACACAATCTAAAGTTCAACCCACAATTGTAGGATTAGTCAAATGCGGTATGTGTGAGTTAATTAGCGAGTTAACCTGTCACATAAAAAAGCATGGTTTTTTTGTTCACAAGGACCATTTCTTAGACTTAGTTAGGCGTTTATGACCAAAAAAATGATCATCTTATAAAAGGGCAAAATTTAAATATGTTCTAAATTACCCTTTTATAACAAGCCTGACTTCCAATGTCCTTCGACATCTCCCTCTTCCGCCATCTCTTTCCTTCAAACCCTAACTAATGGCACCAAAGGCTATGAGAAGAAACCAGCCGTTGAGAAGAAGCCAGCGGAGGAGAAGAAGACTACCCGCCGAGAAGGTTCCGACAGAGAAGAAGCTCCTCAAGGATGTAGGCACTGCATCCGGAGACATGAAAAAGAACATTGGAAAAAAAGTCTATTTCCTCAGATAAGGAGAACTCCCTCTGACTTTCCACATACCTTTTTTTCCCAGGAACTTGAAACCCCTCTGGCTGAACCATATATTTCCCTGCGGATCAAGCGTTAAGAGTCTATTTGTCCGTGGAAAAAATACTTTTTGCCAGGGACTCGGTCTTGTTTATTAGATAACAACAACGAGAACACATAAATATCACTATATTGTTTTACTGGCATTGGAAACAATGTCAAAGTAGAGATATATGATTTTTGGCTTTAACTTCTTGTGACACTGTTGCTATGATTCTTGTTGACATGGATGATAAGAAACAGTTACTCTTGGGAATCAGATGCGCTAACCGCCAACCCGCCAACTTATCATCCTCGGTTGTCAAGCGATAGCTTGAAAATAAGGATCCTTGCCGCTGCAGCTGCAAACTTGTAGTCGTAGGAGTATATGGTGTTTTCTTCATATAGTTTATCAAGTCTCAGCAACAATATTAGTTATTTGGTAACAACACCCCTGTCAGTTACATATACTACCCTCAAATAGAAAAGGATTCTATAGTGTTACATTGTTAATTGTTGCACTCCGGAAAAAAAGTCTCTTTCCACAGATAAGGAGAACCCCCTCTGACTTTCCGTATACCCTTTTTTTTCCAGGAAAACCCCTTTGGTTGATCCATAGATATCCCCTCAAATCCAGTGTTAAGAGTCTATTTGTCTGTGGAGAAAGACTTTTTGCTGGGGACTCAGTCTTGTTTATTAGATAACAACAACGAGAACACTGAAACATCACTATACTATTTTACTGGCATTGGAAACAATGTCAAAGTATAGATATTTTTGGCTTTAACGTCTCGTGACACTGTTATGGTTCTTGTTGACATGGATGATAAGCAACAGTTACTCTTGGGAATCAGACGCGCTAACCGCCAACCCGCCAACTTATCACCCTCGGTTGTCAAGCGATATCATGAATATAGGGATCCTAACTGTTGCAGCTGCAAACTTGTAGTCGTATGAGTATATGGTGTTTTCGTCATAAAGTTTATCAAGTCTAAGCAACAATATTAGTTTTTTTTGTAACAACACCTCTGTCAGTTACATAGATTACCCTCAAATAGAAAAGGATTCTATAGTTTTACATTTTTAATTTGGGAAATTAGGGATAATGACACAATCTGAAATATTATTAAGCAACAGGACAGCTACATATTTTTTATAGGGAGAAGGACAACTGCATAATTTTTATAGCGAGAAGGACAAACAAATGAATCCCGAAAATCGGTGAATCTCCCTAGTGAATCCCGAAATCAGTGAATTTCGACAGTGAATCCCGAAAATCAGTGAATCCCGACAATGAATTTTGAAAATTAGTGAATTTCGACAGTGAATTTCGGCAGTGAATTTAAACAGTGGATTTCGAACACAAGTGAATTTCGATAGTGGAGAAATAGTTTTGTCCTTTATGCAAAAGTTTCAAAAGACTGTCCTTCTACTCAATTGATGAAATATTTTTGTCCTTCTCCCTCATTCCCCCTTTTTAATTTTGCACTCCGGAATTCCCATTGTTTAGAATCATTTTTGTGTCTACTTATAGGATTCCAATTTCAGTTCTACTAATGCTGATTATCGATTGCTTAGTGTAGTGCTAAGGTGTATGATTTATTATCAATGATTTAATTGTTTTGGTGTTCAAAATGGTTGTTAATAATTCTATAACAGTTTATTGTGTTTATATTAATTTTTTAATTTTTGTATAGGGTATGTGTGTATATTTTTTTGATAGGGTGTTTGCAGATTATTATTATTATTTTGATTTTTAAAAGATGACTTCTAATGACAAAGTGTTTTGTAAATATTGGGTATTAAAGCAAAAATGTGTTTCTACCCTCTAATGACAAAAACTATTTAGTGATGAATTTGTAAGTCTTTTATGACAAAAAATGCCTTTTGGTGAGATAATAAATGTAGTCACGAAAGTTATGGACAGCTTTAGTGACAAATATTAAGGTTAAGTTGCGACAGACCTTACCTTGGTGACAAATATTAACCTTGTCACAACAGAACCCTCGCAACATACACAACGATCAGCGTGAAATTTTTTTTGTCGCAATACTTCACGGACGAAATTGGCACTATCGCGAAGAATTTTCTCGTCACGATAGATATATATATATATATATATATATATATATATATATATATATATATATATATATATATATATATATATATATATATATATGCCCATTGGCGGATCCATTTTTTTTTCAATCTAAATATTTTTTTTCACGGGGGCGAGAATATTTTTTCATAAGTAAAATGTAGATTTTTAGCAGTGTTTGTGGTCGATCCCCAATTAAATTCGTGTCTCTTTGCCCCCGCATGTCGCTGGCGTGTTGTGTCTTTACAATTTAACATTAGTCGTGTCACTGTATCTATGTCTTGTCATACAACGTGTCCATGTCAGTGTCTGTGTTTCATAAATTCATCGCTAAGAAGAATATATTGCAGCCAAAAACATAACGATGCGGCGTCTTTGATTGATCGATGTAACAATTTTCTTCATATTGCACTTGTTTTCATTATCAACTGATCAATATGAACATACGTGTGGATAAGGTTAGGTTACATGCATGGTTTTAGGAATTTGATTGAAATCTCCTTTCTAACAACCAAATAATGCATACAATACAGGATGGGAATAAATTATTGAGAAAAAGAAACTAAAATCATACACTAAAAAACAAACACTCGTGCATTGTTATAGAATTATAGATACATCAATGTGACGGGTACAGATCATAATAAAATGTGTGGAAGAGGTAGATCTCATCGGACCCCAATCCCCTACGGTACAAAGGTGCACAGCGCGGCGTGCTGTGACGCAAAACAGCGTCGTTTCGGTCCGAAACGACGCCGTTTGGTTTCGATCTAAAAAAAAAAACACAATCAAAACGGCGTCGTTTTGGCCCGAAACGATGCCGTTTCGGGTGCACCGCACCGCACAGTACACACACGCACAGCAGGGGATCGCGAGTCAGATCTCTAAACTACTTACACCCAATTGATTTGAACCTCAAAGCATACACCCAGTAGTGTACGTTCCAACCCCTCTTTTAGTGCTTTCTAATCTGTCTAAAATAATACACTTTACAACTAATATTTTTATTTTCGAGACAAACGTAAAAGACAACACTAGAGATATAGAAATAAGCACTCAATCAAATGAGAATTTTTTTATGATAGAGAGAACAAAATTTTATTCCTTTACACAATATTGAATTAAAAAAAAGATCATATTATAAATTATATACTCTATCCCTTGCTTAGTTAAGAAAACGAATATATTTTTCGATCTAATTTTTAAACGATAGTAATTCTTTTACTATTTACTATTTTTTGGGCCCAATGTTGCTACAACTGTTGAGGGTGAAAAGCTGGCTTATCAGTCAAGTCATGATTTGGGATTGCACATTCTGCCAGGTCAATGAACCAATCTTGGCAGTTATATCAAAAATCGTTGCCTCATACGTACTCTTTCCCAAGAAGAATTAGTTCAGACTTGGAGATAGGGTACGTACCCGGCCTGCTGTTATAAGTTTAAGAGAATAGGAATTCATCTGGGCTAGATAATATGACATTGATTTTCTTCCCTTTTTAGCTTTGGCTAATGCAATTATATGTACTCAAGCATTCCGTCTTCAGATAGATTATTGAATAAGACTTCCCCGGGTTCACTACATCTCACATGATGTAGTACAACCTACCTATGAGCTTCACAATTGCATGTTTTGTCATCAAACTTAACACCCAACTCATCAGCAATTGATCAATGGAAAAAACATATCATCTGCTTCGAATAAGTCTGTTGTGTGAAA
Organism: Gentiana straminea; assembly: GCA_036785695.1. NCBI lineage: Eukaryota > Viridiplantae > Streptophyta > Magnoliopsida > Gentianales > Gentianaceae > Gentiana > Gentiana straminea. The sequence continues at coordinate 4,786,635 of JAVUPR010000464.1, read as the reverse complement.
ATATGCTCCCAAATGAAAATACTTTTTTTGGCTTAAGATTCAAATATGTCAATGTGATGCCTCACTCGGAAAAAAAAGATTATCGAAATTCAGCAAGAAGTTGAAACTTGAACATCTGAAGATTGTTAAAAATTAAATATGATGTTGAGTTTGGTTTTCAGAGAATCTAGTTAATGGATTTCATTCAATGATAAACAGAGTGTACCATACTACAACTTATAACAATACTTTGACCAATACTACACTTCCATGTGGTACTATTAGGATAATACACCTAATAAACACTATGCGTGTGTATTATCTCTAACATTCCCCTCAAACAAAATGGGGCTTGAAGAACATTGAGTTTGGCTCTCATAATTTGAAAATGTGTAGAAGACAGAGGTTTAGTGAGTGGGCTTGGTCTCGAGCATAGTGGATATCTATCTTCATATGATTTGTCCTTGCATGAAAAATGGGATTGTATCTCTAAAACAAAAAGTAGCTATTGAAACATACACATAGAGGTTCTTTTTATAAAAAAAAATGCATTTAAAAGAAGCCTATAATGGCGCGAATGATAAAACGCCATTATGTCTTTACATGTGAATGACATTTTGGAATGCCTTAATGTGCTTTTGATTTTTCAAGATATAAAAAAAACATTGAGGAAATGTATACAACATTTTGTTATTATATCTTTTCATATTCTATAACGATTCCCATGTCCGAAATATTTAAAAAAAAAAAAGCTCTCAAAGGAAAAAAAAAAAAAAAAAAAAAAAAAGCACCACACGTTCAAAGCAGTTTTTTTTTTTTTTTTTTTTTTTTTTTTTAATTCACCATATGTCTAAACGTCATATATTTTGATCTAAAACTCGGATCATCATAATTTTTTCACTAAAATTCATATTTTTTCGTCTTCTTTATTCTAAAATCAAATTTTATATTTTTCCGAATACATTTCAAAAAATCAATTTTTTTCTTCATAAAAATCGACGTGGCGTATTGATCACCGTCATACATTGACAACCGACATCCATTAACCACCCCGATGCAATGACCGCTGCGATTCATTGAATACCATGATGTATTGACCGCCGCGATCCATTGACAACTTTGATCGCTGGCATCTCATTGTATAAGTCATCAATGTCACCGCATCCGACATCAATGTCACCGCGTAAGTCAACAATGTCACCGCATCGTACATCAATCTCACCGCATAAGTCATCAATGTCACCGCATAATCGCAATGTCACTTGCATAAGAAAAAAAAAAAAAAGGAAAAAAAGGAACGACAAAGCAGGTTTTTATTTTATTTTTATTTTTAAATTCATCATATTTATAAACGTCATATATTTTGATCTAAAACTCGGATCATCATAATTTTTTCACTAAAATTCATATTTTTCGTCTTCTTTATTCTAAAATCAAATTTGATATTTTTCCGAATAAATTTCATAAATCAATTTTTTTCTTCATAAAAATCTACGTGGCGTATTCATCACCATCATACATTGACCATCTACCCCGATGTATTGACCATCGGGATCCATTAACCACCCCGATGCAATGACCGCCGCGATTCATTGAATACAATGATGTATTGACCACCGCGATCCATTGACAACCTTGATCAGTGACATCTCATTGTATAAGTCATCAATGTCATTGCATCAGACATCAATGTCACTGCATCTGACATCAATGTCACTGCATCTGACATCAATGTCACTACATAAGACATCAATGTCACTGCATCAGACATCAATGTCACTGCATAATCAGCAATGTCACTGCATAAGCCCAGACCACCAAGATGATCATATAGGGCACTCTTGTCAATCTCTTGATGATGGTAACTCTTGCACACATAGTAAAACACACTTTACACTAATAGGCCAGCCAGATTAACTATCACCAGCAACCCAACCAAAAATCCACCAACCATAATTGTTGTAAGCACACCATGATTATCCCCACCATTAACCACAACCGATGAGAATATAGTGTGATCGATCCACAAATAGCCATATACACAAAAACAAGGTCGAAAGCTAGCTATCATGGTCCCGCCCTTTAACAATTGATAGCTCTTTTTCATAGTTGCAAGCTCATAAACCGGCTCCAATATAGAAACCACGCTAGCCAAATGCCATAAAGCACTTATATCAACTCGCAACCCAAGAAACGGGACAAAGACAACCATAAGAGAAAAGAAAAACAACCCCAAACTATGAGTATCCACATCTATTATAAGCGACACCGAAACCCAAAAAAGACTTAATTGTAAGCCACCATGGTGAGTGAAACCCATAAGAAGGTAATAAAAAGCCTCCTAGATCGTACTTGTGTCTTTGCGAAAGCAAAAGGGACTATATCATCTATTATAAGCACCCAAATACACTGTAAACTAATTAGTAAAACACAATCTATGAATGCTCTGAATGTTTCTCCTAGACGTGTTATTGTGTCACTGCTTCAGACATCAATGTCACTGCATAAGTGATCAATGTCACTGCTTCAGACATCAATGTCACTGCATAAGTCATCAATGTCACTGCTTCAGACATCAATGTCCCTGCATCAGTCATCAATGTCACTCCATCACGTAGCATGTAAATCAGAAAAATATGATTGTTCTATACTCCAATCAACTACTTCAAACTGTTAATATCATCAAATTTTCACAAAATTCATTCACATTCATGCCCACTTCTCTGTAATTTAGCTTCAAGCAACAATGAAAACAAACATACGGATCAAACCGTTCGCCCGCCGAGCTTCTTTTCTTGACCCGACTTGACGCCGCCGCCATTCTTGCAAAGAAGCCGAGAATCGAAGTCGCCACCTAGTTTTTAATTTCTTAGCTCCACAACTACAACAACTACCTTCTCCATCAGTTTTCCATGTGTCCATACCGGCAAGCAAAGATTCGTTTGGAAACACCAGGTTCCCATCATTTTCTTGCAGCCATAATAATAATAATAGTAAGTAAAAAAATTATCTAAATATCTAATCACCTTGTTCTGAGCAAGAAAAAACTGAGTTCTTGACCCGGACCATCATCCGGGTTGATCAAATGGAAAGATTCCGAGTCAGCACTACCTACCACACATTCATAATTAGCTCTCATGTACATGAGCTCCTTCGACGAGGTTCCGTTTCCGGTTCCTGATCCGGATGGAATCACACCCGCTCCGACAAGCGGTTATGGATTGCGGGGTCTTGAGCATGAGGCGGATCCTTGCCTTTCGTCGAACGGCGAAGCCAAGTTTCCGGCCGCTACGTAACAACGTCCAAACAGGGGATTGAATGAAGTGGGCGGCGGCTCGGCTCGCCCGCCTTCTCCGGCGAGTCGTCTTTGAACTCCAAGGCGATTCTTACATTGTCGCAACTCATTTCTTGGATTAACTCGGGTTGTGGGGATTAACCGGGTTGTACTCATAAATAATTCTGACGCCGGAGCAGATGAAATGGTGATGTCGCTGATGAATTTGGAGCCAAGAAATGAACCAAAAATTAGATTGTCCTTATAACAGAATAAGTTTTTTGAGTGTCCTAAATGATTATTAAGTCTCTAACGACGGCCTTATAACTAATATCCACTTAAAAAAACAACGTTTACAGGGTATTTTTGAGAAGTTTACATGTTATTATATTATAATATTAATATTAAAACAAAATCCTTTCCAAGAATAATATTAAGTAAAACAAAATCCCTGATTTCGTTTTCTCCGAGTTTAAACCCTAAGCGCCTTCTTCTCCACGCATTGCATCTTCCCTCTAGCCACCTTCTGCGTAAGCAGATGAATAAGATGTGATCAGGCCGGGAGACGACCTTTGGCTTCGTTGCCGGTGATAATCCAACTCAAAATATTCTTTCGTATTCACCCTCTTTGTTACCGGTGGCGGCTCATAATTCCGATGGCTTCTCTTGATTTCTCTTTCCAGATCCTCCCACCAGGTATCCTCTATTCGACTTTCAATTCAAAATCAATTAACTTTCAGCATTTTTGAAATGTCAAAGCATATTATTCATTTATGTGATATCAATAACCCATGGCGGCCGGGATAATTACGAGTAGGTGAAATAGGGAAGAGAGGGAGGTGCATAAGACTGAGAATAAAAAGGAGTTGATGAAAAATTCATGGCTCGGCAATGGTCGTATCTAATTGACGTCCGGATGTGGTTCAAATTTTCAAATACTTCATGTTGATTGACAAAAAGAATATGCATCTTGGCATTCAAGCTAAAATTTCTATTTCTCAGTGATTATATTGGCGCTAAAAACGTCACAACATAATTAAAATGCCTCAATATCTAACTTTTTGAGGCGTTTCAGACGCCCCTAAACTCTATTTTTCTTGCAGTGTACGCAAGAGATTGAGCACTAATGTTGTCACACTAGGTAGTTGGAGTTGAGTAAAAAGGAATCTGGTGCTTAGACAACAAAGATTTGAGGCAGTGAATTTCTGCAGCAACATGTGCTAGGGCGCTGTACAGATTCTGCACTGGAAGCATCAACATGTTGGTTTTTGGTTCTCCAAGAAACTAAACAATGACCCAAGTACATCTACTGATCTTCTCTCTCTTGAATCACATCCCAACCTGCATCTAAAAACCTTGTGAGCATAATAAGTGAATTATGAGGGAAGTGCAATCCATGGGTCATGATTCCTTTGATGTATCTGAAAACTTCTTTGAGAGAACATCACGTGTAAGTCACTAATACTAGCAAGAGGACTAGGTCAATCACATTATAGCAAAGCGAGTCAAGGTCGATATAATAGAGACTATTATTTAATCATGTTAAACAACCACAAAATTTTAAGTTAAGCCAAATGGTGGTCCTTGACCAAAATAGTGCGGACAAGTAAATAGAAGAAATCCAAGACCAACGTAAATAAACCAAGAATCAATCACGCATATTGAAAAGACATTAACCAAACTATTCGTAGCTAACCTTCCCATTATCTATAATTATATCCGATTTGTTAGTTCACAATAAAACTGCTAATTCATTGAAGCTAAGGGTGCGATTCCCTAAATTGGTTACTAGTTCTTTTGCGAGACAATAGTGTGGAAAACATAGGCCCAAACCCATATAAGAGGAGGAGCCTCATCCCCAAAACCTAGGTTGTGAGGTGAGGGAAGTCCATCTCTTAATATGGTGGGTGAAAGATTCACAAGTTTCCAATGTGGGACACTTAAACACGCCTCCTCAAGTGTGGGCCGGGCACACAAGGCCAACAAATAGGCCCAACACTTGCACAATAAAGGGTGGCTCTGATACCATGTGGAAAACATAGGCCCAAGCCCATATAAGAGGAGGAGCCTCATCCCCAAAACCTAGGTTGTGAGGTGAGGGAAGTCCATCTCTTAATATGGTGGGTGAAAGATTCACAAGTTTCCAATGTGGGACACTTTAACAAATAGAACCCTATGTTCAATTAAGTGTCTACCGTGAATGGGCTAAAATGTATTAATTGAACATGATAAATTCTTATGAACGCCGGAATAAACCGTAAACCTCACCTAGTTATCTAAGATGATCTAATTACTACATAGACGGGCTAGTTATCTAAGATGATCTAATTATGTATGACCTGCTTAATTCTTTAACCAGGGTTCCTTCAAATTAAGTTACAAAAACACGCAATAAATTGATCAGGCTTACGACAAGTAAATTAAAGCAGATAACAGACGAAACTGACGCCGAACGCACAAATTTCTGATCTACAAGTTTCCACGCCGCAACGGCAAAGACAATCGCCGTGGCGAGAGCGGCGTAGATCCTGAATCCGCGTTTCTCACCCTTGGAGAATCAGATAATAGTTAAGATTATGGGTTGTTTAATTACTGCATAGTTTTTTTAATTGCGAGTTTTGTTTAAATCCATCACAAGAACAATCATGAATTTAGTTTATGACATTAAACTTCAGAATAGAAAAAACGATACCCATGATGAAGACGATTCTCCCACTCCTTAATTGTCTCCCTTACCGGCGATTCGAATTGATCCTTGATGAACACAAGAAAAACACAATTCAACAACGAAAGATTCATGATTTAGTTGCTACAAAAGAAAGAAGATTTTATTGCTAAAAACTACCTTGTATATGATTTATTGTTGATTGTATAGTATTGTAAAATTCAGACCTAATGGCCTTATATAGGGTGTATTGGATGACCTAGTAAGACAAGAAAACGCGTTATTTGCCAAATTTGCTTTCCAGACCCGCTGTAGCGTGCCATGGGTCCGCTGCAGCGAGAATACTAGACTACATATCAGTATTTTGATCATATGTGACCTCCGTAACTTTGATTTGGGTGATTCAAAGTGAGTTGGAAGCTTTGTTTCGATTCCTACAAATTCCATGAATGAGTCCAAGCCCAATTAGAGGGTAAAAGCCTTCGTAATGGCGTTACAAGTTCACCAATCATATTTTCTCGTCCAATCTTGGCTCAAACACTTTAACCTTCAGCTCCAATTCACTTCTTTATCAATTGAACTTCATTCAACTCAAATATTTAACCCAATTTTTTCCTCATACAATTATTTATCCGTCGATAGAAATATAAGACATATAGTAGTTTCTATTTTCGGCAAATAATGTTGTAAAATACATACTCAACATGCATAAAACCATATAAGTTAACCCAATTGTAAATTAATCACTTTTGTCTAAATTAACCAATGATTTCACACATATTATAACCCTAAAACATACAAATTGATGTTAAAATATAACATAAAGTTGACTGTCATCAAGAGATTGCCAATGAATTAGGTAGGATTCTCCCACATGTGTAAAAGGAGTTTCTCCCTTAGGCAATTTCGGCGTGAAGGTTAAGTACTTTATAGCTCCATTACACTCATGATAAAGAACACCAATGTTAAAAAAGAAGTTTTGTTGTGGTAGCACGTGGGTTGGATATTAATCGAGATTAGATAGGTTGATCTAGAAAGATTCATACATTTGATGTGAGATATATAGTTTGATGTCATCTCTAAATGCTTGCATCCTCTCGAAAATGAGTCGGTGAACCCATGATTTCTATTCAAGCTAAAAATCTACCTTGTATACTAGATTATATCATCCACATAGATAAAGACATACATAAATGTGTTAGAATGGTGAAAAACAAATAAAGAGGAGTCAACCTTTGACTGGTTAAGATTCCATAAAGAATTTTAGACTCGAGGTCATCAAACCAGACTCTATGTGCCTGTTTTGATCCATAGAGAGCCTTCTTGAGTGAACAGACATAGTCATGTTAGGATGGATGAACAAAGCTTTCTGGTTGAGGTACATAGATAGTTTCTATGATATTTACAATGATGAATGCAGTGTTTAGGTCAATTTAATTGATTATTTAGTTATGATATTCAACAAGGGCTAGGATGACCCTGTTGGTTGATGCTTTAGCAACATGACTGTATGTATCTGATAAGTCTAAACTAGGTGTTTGAAGAAATCATTTGGCAGCAAGCCTTGCATTGTGACTTAGGACATTACCATTTAGATTCAGTTTGACTTAAAGATCCATTTGTTACCTAGTAATTCTTGTGTAAGGTTTGATGGAACTAGTTCCCAAGTATGATTATGGATGAGAGCTATATATTAAGCTTCCACAGATTTCTTCCATACTGGTTGTGCCAAAGCATTAGACACATTGGTTTGTTCTGTTGCAAAGAGTGAGTTACTTTCTTGGGCAAGAGAAATTTTTTTAAATTTTGTAATGCCATTATTGGCCCTTGTATGCATATGATGGACAATGATGGATGTGTTTGTGCTAACTAGAGGTGGTACGTAGGAAGGTGGGGTCGGAAGATAGAGTAAATGAAGAGGTCTGTGAGGAATTTGATATGGAGGACGGGGACTATTTGTTGGATAATGAGGGTCAGATGGTCATGTCATGTCTGGAGAATGAATATTGGAGAGAGGTGTTGCAAGACTATTCACTGATCCTTTTGCATAGGGAAGAACATGGGAAGTGATGTGAGTGACTTGAGTAGTGTCTATATTGGATGTTGCCAAAATGGAAGGATTAACTAGGAGTAAGGGTAGGTGCTGGTGTTTGGAGAACTGGAGCTGGACTTAAAAGTGAAGGATTGATTTTTGGAGTAGGGAAATTGTTGTTCATTTAAAAAAACATCTTTGGGAACATAAATCCCGCCCGTTGAAGGATTCTAACATATGTTACCTTTATGATGATGAATGATATCGAAACGAACGCACTTTTGATAATGGAAACGAAACTTATGATTTTTAAATGGTCTAAGGCTAGGATAACATAGACCTCCAAAAACTCTAACCATTTTATAGTCGGGAGACTGATGATATAGAACTTCATAAGGACTTTTGTTGTGTACCACATGAGTAAGAAAGATATTGATCAACATGACAGAGTATTCGAAGATTTCTCACCAAAACATTAGTGCATGGAAGTTTGAGCAGCGAGATTAAGTACCATCCCACAATGTGTCTGTGTTTTCTCTTTGCTCTGCCATTTTGAGCATGAGCAGGAGGACATGAATATCTTCTAATGATGCCATGAGAGGTAATGAATGGAACAAAAGATCTGAATTACCCTCCCCAGTCATATTGGAGAGATTTCATGTTCGATGAATTTTTTTTTTCACGGGGGGCAGAATATTTTTTCATAAGTAAAATGTAGATTTTTAGCAGGGTTTGTGGTCGATCCCCAATTAAATTCGTGTCTCTTTGCCTCCGCATGTCGCTGGCGTGTTGTGTCTTTACAATTTAACATTAGTCGTGTCACTGTATCTTTGTCTTGTCATACAACGTGTCCATGTCAGTGTCTGTGTTTCAAAATTCATCGCTAAGAGGAATATATATCAGCTAAAAGCATAACGACGCGGCGTCTTTGATTGATCGATGTAACAATTTTCTTCATATTGCACTTGTTTTCAATATCAACCGATCAATATGAACATACGTGTGGATAAGGTTAGGTTACATGCATGGTTTTAGGAATTTGAGTGAAATCTCCTTTCTAACAACCAAATAATGCATACATTACAGGATGGAAATAAATTATTCACTAAAAAACAAACACTCGTGCATTGTTATAGAATTATGGGGGAATGAGGGAGAAGGACAGAAATATTTCATCAATTGAGTAGAAGGACAGTTTTTTAAAACTTTTGCATAAAGGACAAAATTATTTATTCACTGTCGAAATTCACTTGTGTTTGAAATTCACTGTTTAAATTCACTGACGAAATTCACTGTCGAAATCCACTAATTTTCAAAATTCATCGTCGAAATTCACTAATTTTCGGGATTCACCGTCGAAATTCACCGTCGAATTCACCGATTTCGGGATTCACCTGGGGAGATTCACCGATTTTTGGGATTCACTGTTTGTCATTCTTCGCTATAAAAATTATGCGGTTGTCCTTTCTCCCTATAAAAAATATGTAATTGTCCCCGTTACTTAAAAATATTTCAGATTGTGTCCTTATCCCTAATTTCCCATAGAATTATAGATATATCAACGTGACAGGTACAAATCATAATAAAATGTGTGGAAGAGGTAGATCTCTAAACTACTTACACCCAATTGATTTGAACCTCAAAGCACACACCCAGTAGTGTACGTTCCAACCCCTCTTTTAGTGCTTTCTAATCTGTCTAAAATAATACACTTTACAACTAATATTTTTATTTTCGAGACAAACGTAAAAGACAACACTATAGAGATATAGAAATAAGGGGGAATGAGGGAGAAGGACAGAAATATTTCATCAATCGAAGAAGGACAGTTTTTGAAACTTTTGCGTAAAGAGTCGAAATTCACTTGTGTTCGAAATTCACTTCACTGTCGAAATTCACTAATTTTCAAAATTCATCGTCGAAATTCACTAATTTTCGGGATTCACTGTCGAAATTCACTATCGAAATTCACCGATTTCGGGATTCACAATTCAATTTTCGGGATTCACTGTTTTCCTTCTCGCTATAAAAAATATGAAAAAAAATTAGTTTCCCGTTATTCTTAAAAATATTTCAGATTGTGTCCTTATCCCTAATTTTCCATAGAAATAAGCACTCAATCAAATGAGAATTTTTTTATGATAGAGAGAACAAAATTTTATTCCTTTACACAATATTGAATTAAAAAAAAAGATCAAATTATAAATTATATACTCTATCCCTTGCTTAGTTAAAAAAACGAATATATCTTTCGATCTAATCTTTAAACGATAGTAATTCTTTTACTATTTACTATTTTTTGGGCCCAATGTTGCTACAACTGTTGAGGGTGAAAAGCTGGCTTATCAGTCAAGTCATGATTTGGGATTGCACATTCTGCCAGGTCAATGAACCAATCTTGGCAGTTATATCAAAAATCGTTGCCTCATACGTACTCTTTCCCAAGAAGAATTAGTTCAGACTTGGAGATAGGGTATGTACCCGGCCTGCTGTTATAAGTTTAAGAGAATAGGAATTCATCTGGGCTAGATAATCTGACATTGATTTTCTCCCTTTTTAACTTTGGCTAATGCAATTATATGTACTCAAGCATTCCGTCTTCAGATAGATTATTGAATAAGACTTCCCCGGGTTCACTACATCTCACAGGATGTAGTACAACCTACCTATGAGCTTCACAATTGCATGTTTTGTCATCAAACTTAACACCCAACTCATTAACAATTGATCAATGGAAAAAACATATCATCTGCTTCGAATTGGGTCAAATAAGTCTGTTGTGTGAAAATATGCTCCCAAATGATAATACTTTTTGGCTTAAGATTCAAATATGTCAATGTGATGCCTCACTCGGAAAAAATAGATTATCAAAATTCAGCAAGAAGTTGAAACTTGAACATCAGAAGATGGTTAAAAATTAAATATGATGTTGAGTTTGGTTTTCAGAAAAATGGGATTGTATCTCTAGAACAAAAAGTAGAGGTTCTTTTTATAAAAAAAAAAATGCATTTAAAGAAGCCTATAATGGCGCGAATGATAAAACACCATTATGTCTTTACATGTGAATGATATTTTGGAATGCCTTAATGTGCTTTTGATTTTTCAAGATACAAAAAAAACATTGAGGAAATGTATACAACATTATGTTATTATATCTTTTCATATTCTATAACGATTCCCATGTCAAATACGAAATATTAAAAAAAACAACGTTTACAGGGTATTTTTGAGAAGTTTACATGTTATTATATTATAATATTAATATTAAAACAAAATCCTTTCCAATAATAATATTAAGTAAAACACAATCCCTGATTTCGTTTTCCCGAGTTTAAACCCTAAGCACCTTCTTCTCCACGCCGTGCATCTTCCCCCTAGCCACCTTCTGCGTAAGCGGATGAATAAGATGTGATCAGGCCGGGAGACGACCTTTGGCTTCGTTGCCGGTGATAATCCAACTCAAAATATTCTTTCGTATTCACTCTCTTTGTTACCGGTGGCGGCTCATAATTCCGATGGCTTCTCTTGATTTCTCTTTCCAGATCCTCCCACCAGGTATCCTCTATTCGATTTTCAATTCAAAATCAATTAACTTTCAGCATTTTTGAAATGTCAAAGCATATTATTCATTTCTGTGATATCAATAACCCATGGCGGCCGGGATAATTACGAGTAGGTGAAATAGGGAAGAGAGGGAGGTGCATAAGATAAGACTGAGAATAAAAAGGAGTTGATGAAAAATTCATGGCTCGGCAATGGTTGTATCTAATTGACGTCCGGATGTGGTTCAAATTTTCAAATACTTCATGTTGATTGACAAAAAGAATATGCATCTTGGCATTCAAGCTAAATTTCTATTTCTCAGTGATTATATTGGCGCTAAAAACGTCACAACATAATTAAAATGCCTCAATATCTAACTTTTTGAGGCGTTTTAGATGCCCCTAAATTCTATTTTTCTTGCAATGTACGCAAGAGAGCACTAATGTTGTCACACTAGGTAGTTGGAGTTGAGTAAAAAGGAATCGGGGCTTAGACAACAAAGATTTGAGCCACTGAATTTCTGCAACAACATGTGCTAGGGCGCTGTACAGATTCTGCACTGGAAGCATCAACATATTGGTTTTTGGTTCTCCATATGAAACTAAACTGTGACCCAAGTACACACAGTATCATGCTACTGATCTTCTATCTCTTGAATCACACCCCAACCTGCATCTAAAAACCTTGTGAGCATAATAAGTGATTATGAGGGAAGTGCAATCCATGGGTCATGATTCCTTTGATGTATCTGAAAACTTCTTTGAGAGAACATCACGTGTAAGTCACTAATACTAGCAAGAGGACTAGGTTAATCACATTATAGCAAAGCGAGTCAAGGTCGATATCATAGAGACTATTATTTAATCATGTTAAACAACCACAAAATTTTAAGTTAAGCCAAATGGTGGTCTTTGACCAAAATAGTGCGGACAAGTAAATAGAAGAAATCCAAGAACAACGTAAATAAACCAAGAATCAATCACGCATATTGAAAAGGCATTAACCAAACTATTCGTAGCTAACCTTCCCATAATTTGTAATTATATCCGATTTGTTAGTTCACAATAAAACTGCTAATTCGTTGAAGCTACGGGTGCGATTCCCTAAATTGGTTACTAGTTCTTTTGCGAGACAATAGAACCCTATGTTCAATTAAGTGTCTACCGTGAATGGGCTAAAATGTATTAATTGAACATGATAAATTCCTATGAACGCCGGAATAAACTGTAAACCTCACCTAGTTATCTAAGATGATCTAATTACTACATAGACATGCTAGTTATCTAAGATGATCTAATTATGTATGACCTGCTTAATTCTTAACTAGGGTTCCTTCAAATTAAGTTACAAAAACACGCAATAAATTGATCAGGCTTACGACAAGTAAATTAAAGCAGATAATAGACGAAACTGACGCCGAACGCACAAATTCCTGATCTACAAGTTTCCACGCCGCAACGGTAAAGACCGTCGCCATAGCGAGAGCGGCGTAGATCCTGAATCTGCATTTCTCACCCTTGGAGAATCAGATAATATTTAATATTATGGGTTGTTTAATTACTACATAGTTTTTTTAATTGCGAGTTTAGTTTGGATCCATCCCAAGAACAATCATGAATTTAGGTTATGACATTAAACTTCAGAATAGAAAAAACGATACCCCTGATGAAGACGATTCTCCCACTCCGTAATTCTCTCCCTTACCGGCGATTCGAATTGATCCTTGATGAACACAAGAAAAACACAATTCAACAACGAAAGATTCAAGATTTAGTTGCTACAAAAGAAAGAAGATTTTATTGCTAAAAACTACCTTGTATATGATTTATTGTTGATTGTATGGTATTCTATCTAAAATTCAGACCTAATGGCCTTATATAGGGTGTATTGGATGACCTAGTAAGACAAGAAAACGCGTTATTCACCAAATTTGCTTTCCAGGCCCGCTGCAGCGTGCTATGGGTCCGTTGCAGCGAGAATACTAGACTACGTATCAGTATTTTGATCATATGTGACCTCCGTAACTTTGATTTGGGTGATTCAAAGTGAGTTGGAAGCTTTGTTTCGATTCCTACAAATTCCATGAATGAGTCCAAGCCCAATTAGAGGGTAAAAAGCCTTCGTAATGGCTTTACAAGTTCATCAATCATATTTTCTAGTCCAATCTTGGCTCAAACACTTTAACCTTCAGCTCCAATTCACTTCTTTATCAATTGAACTTCATTCAACTCAAATATTTAACCCAAATTTTTCCTCGAACAATTATTTATCCGTCGATAGAAATATAAGACATATAGTAGTTTCTATTTTCGACAAATAATGTAGTAAAATACATACTCAACACGCATAAAACCATATAAGTTAACCCAATTGTAAATTAATCACTTTTGTCTAAATTAACCAATGATTTCACACATATTTTAAGGATAAAACATACAAATTGATGTTAAAATATAACATAAATTTGACTGTCATCAAGAGATTGCCAATGAATTAGGTAGGATTCTGCATGTGTTGGCAAAAGGAGTTTGACTGCTTAGGCAATTTCAGGTTATGTGAAGGTTAAGTACTTTATAGCTCCAATTACACTCATGTATAAAGAATGATTCACCATAGGTTAAGCTGGAGTAAGAAGTTTTGTTGTGGTAGGCACGTGAGTTGGACATGGATCGAGATTAGATAGGTTGATCTAGTCCAAGAGTTGATTGGCATACATTTGATGTGAGATATATAGCGACTTGATGTCATCTCTAAATGCTTGCATCCTCTGAAAATGAGTCAGTGAACCCATGATGATTACTGAGAATCTAGAGTTCAAGAGAGTAATGAGTCTCTGTACGGTTGTGCTGTCATTACTAGTACCAAATATATCATCCACATAGATAAAGACATACATAAATGTGTTAGAATGGTGAAAACAAATAAAGAGGAGTCAACCTTTGATTGCTTAAGATTCCATAAAGAAGTTTAGACTCGAGTTCATCAAACCAGACTCTAGGTGCCTGTTTTGATCCATAGAGAGCCTTCTTGAGTGAACAGACATAGTCATGTTAGGATGGATGAACAAAGCTTTCTGGTTGAGGTATATAGACAGTTTCTATGATATTTACATTGATGAATGCATTGTTTAGGTCAATTTAATTGATTATTTAGTTATGATATTCAACAAGGGCTAGGATGACCCTGTTGGTTGATGCTTTAGCAACATGACTGTATGTATCTAATAAGTCTAAACTAGGTGTTTGAAGAAATCATTTGGCAACAAGCCTTGCTTTGTGACTTAGGACATTACCATTTAGATTCAGTTTGACTTAAAGATCCATTTGTTACCTAGTAATTCTTGCGTAAGGTTTGATGGAACTAGTTCCCAAGTGTGATTATGGATGAGAGCTAGATATTAAGCTTCGCTTCTTTCTTCCATACTGGTTGTGCCAAAGCATCAGACACCTTGGTTGGTTATGTTGCAAATAGAGAGTTACTTTCTTGGGCAAGGTAAGAAATTTTTTTAAATTTGGTAATCCCATTATTGGCCCTTGTATGCATATGATTGACAATGATGGATGTGTTTGTGCTAACTAGAGGTGGTACATAGGAAGGTGGGGTCGGAAGATAGAGTAAATGAAGAGGTCTCTGAGGAAGTTGATATGGAGGACGGGGACTATTTGTTGGATGATGAGGGTCGGATGATCGTGTCATGTCTGGAGAATGAATATTGGAGAGAGGTGTTGCAAGACTATTCACTGATCCTTTTGCATTGGGAAGAACATGGGAAGTGATGTGAGTGACTTGAGTAGTGTCTATATTGGATGTTGCCAAAATGGAAGGATTAACTAGGAGTAAGGGTAGGTGGTGGTGTTTGGAGAACTGGATCTGGACTTAGAAGTGAAGGATTGATTTATGGAGTAGGGAAATTGTTGTTCTTTGAAAGAAACATCTTTGGAAACATAAATCCCGTCCGTTGAAGGATTCTGACAAATGTTTCCTCTATGATGATGAATGATATCGAAACGAACGCACTTTTGAGAATGAAAATGAAACTTATGATTTTGAAATGGTCTAGGGTTGGGATAACATAGACCTCCAAAAACTCTAAGCATTTTATAGTCGGGAGACTGATGATATATAACTTCATAAGGACTTTTGTTGTGTACCACATGAGTAAGAAAGATATTGATCAACACGACAGTGTATTCGAAGATTTCTCACCAAAACTTTAGTGCATGGATGTTTGAGCAGGGAGATTAAGTACCATCCCACAATGTGTCTGTGTTTTCTCTTTGCTCTGCCATTTTGAGCATGAGTAGGAGGACATGACTATCTTCTAATGATGCCATGAGAGGTAATGAATGGAACAAAAGATCTGAATTACCCTCCCCAGTCATATCGGAGAGATTTCATGTTAGATGAAAATTGTTTTTCCACAAGAGTTTTAAAATGGATGAATGTTGGAAGGGCATCAAATTTATGTTGTATAGGTAAATCCAAGTATACCTACTGTAATCATCTAAGAAATTAATTTAGTAAGAGTATACTTTTGTGTACTGGACTAGGCAAGGTCCCCAGAGATCTGTACGTATCAGTTTTAGAGGACATGATGCTCTTGAGTTTGAAGTAGAATATAGAAGAGCATATTGTTTAGCAAGATGACATGCATCACGAAATAAAATTTTTTATTATTGAAATGCACATTACATGACTTTGAGACAAGATCCATGATCTTTGCAGAATGGTACCCCAAACCTCACGTGCCAAAAATTGATGGATTTAGAACATTGGAACTAGCAAAAAGACTTGGCTCCCTTAGACTCCAGGTCATAAGACCTATTTTTCTTATTGCTAATCATGGCTGAATGACATGACTCTAAGTTGATGTTATTGTATTGAAGAGACATTTTTTAAGTTACCCATATAAAAATACCCTCCTTGTAACTTTGTCCATCATAAAGTAGGCAGATGAGTAACACTCAATGAAAACATATTATCAGTGGCCAATTTATAAACACTAATTAAATTTTTGGTGATACCTGGAACATGTAAAACTTGGTCTAGGTGGAGTTGAGTGTTAAATGTGTGAAAGATAGTGTGTCCAGTGTGTTGAATTTGAAGTTTCACATAATTACCAACAGTTAACGTGTCTTATCCTTCATAACTAGAGCTAAGATGCAAGTTGTTTAGTTCACATGTGATGTGACTTATGGCTCCACTATCAGCATACCGGTCAGGGTCAGTGACAGACTCAGGGGTGGTTGGATAAGCAACATTCTCGTTGTAGTAAGGTGAGTTTGTACTAAAACTTTGCTGAGTGGAAGATCCAGTATATGAGGCACCCAACCTTTGCTAATAGTTTGCAGGTGTGTGACCATTCTTATTGCAGATTTGACATGTTGGCCGGAGCCCATTTATTGAACCAACCACCTCTTCCTCCTGGCCCTTTATAGCCTCATCTATTTCCTCCGACCCTTCTATTATCAGCAGATCCTAGCAACTGAGTAAGTCTGAAAGTTCCTTTTCCTGCATTAATTTTAATTGTGGCAACATTGGCATTTAATTGTGGAACATTTAATTTGACAATATGATTAAATCTAGCCAATAACCATTAGTTCGTCACCAACTGAGCTTGGACCTCTTTCCAAGTGAGAAAACCTATTCTAGATGTGATATTTACAATTGCAGACACACATTCTTTGCTAAGCCCCCCTCGAAGTTGATAAAATCAATTCACTTCTACTAATGAGATACCCAGCAGATGCAAGACCATGAAAATATGATTTCATAAGTGCAAGATAATCCATTGTAGATCGAGTACCTTTCTCAGTTTTGAAGAGAGCAACCTTGAATTCTAAGAGCTTAGATTCAGACTGCCTATTGAATAATGATCCAGTGTGCTCTAGATCTTATAAGTTTTTGTGCACCCAATGACTTCAACAAGTGCTTATTAGTCATGGAGCTCATCAACCACCCCATTAGTAGTAGGTCGATGGAAACCCATGAGTCCAGTACATAGTTTTGAGTGAATCCATTTAGACTTCCAATGTGGGAAAAGAACTCCATAGGTCTTGATGTGTTACTTAGAAGACCCACGAACGTTTGGATGAATAGTGGACTTCCATAGCAGAAAGTTGTTTATATCGAGTTTCACCGTACAAGATTTATTGAGATTGACTCCGATACCAAGTTTTGTTTTTAGAGGTTCTAGTTAATGGATTTCATTCAATGATTACCATACTACAACTTATGTCAACAATACATAACAAACTTGTACACATAGGCCAATACTACAGTCACTGCCATGTGGTAACACATGTTGGATCTAACTTTATGTGATATGAATCACTTCAATCCAGGATCGTTATGCTAAACTATCAAGAATCAAAACAAGAATTAAACCGCGTAAACATACCCGAATCCATAGCGGCGGAAGACTCGTAGATGTTGTAGGATCGATCTTCCGATCTATACACCTCCCGTTTCTTGTCAGAAGAACCCTTTGTGTTCTCTGTATATTCTCTTGTGATAATGGGGGTCAAAAGAGAGTGGGAAAAGTGTATTACCTTGGGACCATAACCCACCCTTATATAGTAAAATATTTATTAGGTCTTTCTAATTTTACCCATCATAAAATTAGAAATTACCTCCGAGTTTCTACACATTAAAGGTCCACAACCTAATGATACATCATAACCCAATAACCATAAACCGTATTAGATCACTTTTACATCGGGCTAATCTTTATTGACAGTCCATAATAAATAATTATTTCACATATAAGCCCAACGTTGGATTAATGATCCAACAATCTCCCACTTGGGCTATATGTGTAACCTTATAATTATTTATCATAAGATAACCGAATGAGCGCTCAACTTTGCTGTCATCACAAAAGAATGTATCAATAACAATCCCGTCCATCAATCCCATCAACATAGGACCAAAGCGGCCTTCGTCACATCTGTCGTGACGGGACCCATCAATGATCACATATGCTAATAAAAATGAATGACATGGATCATGATGTGGATGCGTAGCATGGAAAATAACATGACATGTGATCTTAACATGTATATTTCCAACTGGTCCAACTTTAAACTTTAGCGAGATCAAAACCATATATCGAGCTCAAAGTGTGAAACATCAAAACTTAAATTTCTGCAGAAACAACTGTAACTTTAACTTTGACCTTAACTTTAAACTGAATAAGCGAAAAATGTGTCTATATTGAAACAAACGTTATCAACTACAAACTCCCACTAAACCTAAGCATCCTTAACTGACATGACACCCATATGAGCAGTATGCTCAAGAACATCTTGGGTGGTTGTCCCTTAGTGAGTGGATCCACAATAATGGAGTTTGTCATGATAATTTCAAAAGACACCCTTCCACTTTGAACTCTATCTTTAACAACTAGGAACCTTATGTCAATGTTCTTAGACATCGATGAACTCCTATTGCTGTTGGGATAAAACACTGCAGAATTATTATCACAAGAATCCTTAATGGTCCTTATATAACCAAATAAAACTTCACAGCCTGAAATAATATTTCCGCATCCATATCCCATCACTAGTGGCTTCAAAAGCCCCAAATTTTGTCTCCAAAGTCAAATAAGTCATAAGTGTCTGCTTAGCACTTTTCAGAAAAACAACTTCTTTTGACAAAATGAAGACACAACCTTATGTGGATTTAAATGTATCTTTACATCCACCAAAATCTGAGTCAGAATACCGAACGATCTCTAGCTTTTCTGACTCCAGATATGTGAGCATCCTATATTTTGTTTTCTATAAGTACTTTATAACCTTATAGGCTGCAACCAAATGACCCTTTCCAGGATCTTTTAAGAATCTGCTCAACCTGACTGAAATGTACGCAATGACCAGACACGTACAAACCTAAGAACACATTAGACTCCCAATAAATGAATCAGAGGGAATCTTCTGCATTTCCTCCTACTTTAAATCATTATAAAAGGCACATTTTGAGACTAAACTTGTCCCACTTAGACACAGGGGTACCATGTGGTTTACAATCCAGCATGTCGAATCTCTTAAGAAAACTTTATCGATATAGTCTATTTTGTAATGATCCAATAATACCTCGGGGATAACCGTGATATACATGGATCCCGAAACTGAACTTGTGTCAGCTAAATTTTTCAACTCAAATCCGGACGAGAGAAATGATTTAGTTTAACACTCTCAAAATCTATATCATTACTAGCTATCATCGACATGTCAAACCAAGAGTATGAACCTACTTCCACTAAACTTATGGTAGATACATTCATCATCCGAATTTGACTATGAACTAAATGAGACAATGATTTGATGAAATCTAACACTATTGACGGGAAAACTATTTGAGTCCATAGATGGGTTTCTTTAGTTTGCAAACCATATTCTTTGCGTCACCAAATGCAAAGTTTTCTGGCAGCACCAAATCAATGTCACCACTGATAAACATTGTCTTTACATCCATCTAATGTAACTCATAATCCATATGAGCAAGTAGAGCCATAATTATCTTGAAAGGGCCTTTCAATGAAACCAGAGAGAAAGCCTTTTATTACACTTATTTTGCATAACCTTAATCCACTTACGAGAGTTGGAGCTTTCCATGGCTTGGGGAACGGTAAACGGATCGTTCTCTATGATGCCATGATACTTATGCTCAATGAGGTAAACAATAAAAACAAAAAACTGGAAGTAGGACAATAGAACTTAAAACCCCTGGATCTCTTATAAAACACCACACATAACAGTTGACCATTCTTAAGTCCAATTTTCATTCCTTTGGTTTATAAGGCCTAACCTTAGTTGGAAAACCTCCAATATGATTACACCGAATACTAGGTTTTCCTAGTCCATATTTCATATTGGGTTTTGGTTACTGCTGTAGTGGTATTTATTTAGTATGAAAGCTGTCAACTTTAATTTCCGTAGTGACTACCATTAGATATAGGTAATTAAAAGCAATAATTGTCTATGAAGGTGATACTTTATTGCTGACCATTCCAACATACCGTAAGGAATAGACATCAAATGACCATATGTATCAATTCTAAGACTTACATAGAGTAATCAAATATCTAATCTCCTATGCTGGTTTGTTACCCCTTAATACAACGTGCACAGACAAAACCATATGACATATCAGGGGAACCAAATGTTCCATCTGACACAAGCCTTTTATATTCTCTTTCGAGAAATTTTCCTTAAATGCTAATGCCAAACCATATAGGAACCATCATTAGTTAACTTTGATTTGAGCCATGAAAACTAAATGCAGAGTGTTATTAAAGATACAACGGTATATGCCAAATCAAGATTATCACTGAAAGCCAAATGATTAGAACATATTTGGTCTGAATCCTGAAAAGACTAAAGGTATCATCCTTAATTGAACAAGAATGTCCTAATTTGTCCAATCAAGAAATGAAAAGCCGAATTCCGCCATAAAGACGGCCTGATAAGTCTTTTCCAAGTCTAGAAAATGTTCGATCTTCGGTAACAATCAAATTTCCAAATAGCCTTAACTTTACCGCATCAACATCACCCATAAAGATATATCTTTCAACATCAACTGGTGATGATAATGCTAGTTACTCTGCATATTCATGCTCAAGTGAATAGTTGCATCAGAATCTATCCACCAAGTATGTTCAGGCACATAAATCAACTCAACCCCTAAACAAACCAAAAAAAGAAAACTTAACTTTATTTGCTCAGCAAGCATGACACTACAAGAAATCATTCATTGTGTACCTACCTATTGGCTTAAGAAACAACCAATATCCTTATGCTGTCACTTTTGCCCCTATTGTTGAATACCAGCAGCTTCCTTAAATTTTATTGTGCCCTTACCTTTAATGGTGATCATATTTAGCACTTTCTGGTTGCCCAAATTTAAAATCATTCGACTTCTTGTTTCCTTTTTTTTTTTTTGTTGTTGTTTTTAACCATGAGTCGTTTCTTATGTGAACCCAATTGGCCGGAGACACCGACCGAAAGCAACAGATTCTTAATTCATCAAATGATGAATTTCCCTTTAACTTAAACCACAGCAAAAAAAATGTCAACACCTAATGTCTTTACTCCTGTTGCCGAATCAAGAACGGAACACAAGGACATGAACTCACCTTTATTTGTTGAAAAAAATTACAAATTTGAATAGACAATATCCACCAATTCAACCGTATGATAAAACGTTTCTTGATAATTCAACTTAACCTGGCTCCGATACCACTTGTTGGATCTAACTTTATGTGATATGAATCACTTCAATCCAGGATCGTTATGCTTTAAACTATCGAGAATCAAAACAAGAATTAAACTCGTAAACATACCCGAATCCATAGCGCGGCGGAAGACTACGTAGATGTTGTAGGATCGATCTTCCAGAATCTATACACCTCCCGTTTTTGTCGTCGAAAAACCTTTGTGTTCTCTGTATATTCTCTTGTGATAATGGGGGTCAAAAGAGAGTGGGAAAAATGTATGACCTGGACCATAACCCACCCTTATATAGTAAAATATTTATTAGGTCTTTCTAATTTTACCCATCATAAAATTAGAAATTACCTCCGAGTTCTACACATTAAAGGTCCACAACCAATGATACATCATAACCCAATAACCATAAACCGTATTAGATCACTTTTACATCGTAATTTAATCTTTATTGATGATCCATAATAAATAATTATTTCACATATAAGCGCAACGTTGGATTAATGATCCAACAACACAATGATAATACACCTAATACACACATGTACACTATCTCTAACATGTTGAAATAATAGATTAAACAACTTTTGATTAATAATTGTGCACAAAATCATAGAAAGAAAGTAGGGAAAAATGGGTGGTTCTTGTGTGGTGTCTCCACACGGTGTGGATACACACACACCACACAGTTTCATTCTGTCTTTAAACTGTGTGGTTCTCTGATCATTTCATCCATCACTTCACATCAAAATCCCTCTCCACACAAGTATTTCCCGGGAAAACACAACACAACAAAACAAACTAGCCCGGAGACTATGTGCATTGAATTGGGAAATTGATTTATTTCTTTCCTTTCTACAATCCAACTAGTTTTTTGTCAAGTCATTTCATTATCCGAGTTTCGGAAGAATTCTATCGTAGGGACATATAATGCACGGGGAGTTTTATCGCCTTTAGCCCACCAATACATGGCCTGTCTCTAAACTCCGTTGTCAAAAACCCAATTTCACGAAAGCTGAAAATTATTTTGGGTCCCCAAAATATATGTATATATTTTCTTTTTGAGAGAAGGGTCCCCAAAATATTGAAGAAATAAAAAAGTGATAGCTAAAGTTGTTCAAAATGGAATGTGGACACTATCCTTTCTTTCTTTTCCTCCCGTATAATGAGCAACTATTTTCCATCTTGCAAGTGTAATTTTCTACTTTTCTTTGTGCAATCTTAAGAGGAATGATAACGTGCATTTTTTCTTTAGAAGGTTTGTGATCATAAGATCCACTAACACTTTCATCATATATTATTACATGAAAGTGCAGCTCAATAAAGAATTTTATGTACTTTGCAAGGTGTTAGATAAAACCTTTGAAGTTTAATTCAATTCAATTTATTTTATTTTGAAAAAGAAGAAAATATGAAGACGTTGAAGTACAAATCGTTTATTTTTCTACATGTTAAGTTCACGTGCATGTCGCCTTCAACTCCCCGTTCAAATTCACTCATTTCCACCATGTCTTCGGTGGTTTTTGTTTTTTACATATACGAAATATTCCACGTCTTCAGCGTTAATAAAGCTCTAATATTAGTCTTTTGCTTTAAAAATGTTAATAATAAATTAAAACTAATAATAAGTAATAATTTATCCTATTTAAATTAATTTATCCTATTTAATTTGTAGCAGCTATGCAATGAGCATAAAGCGAACTATTATTTCGCTTTTTTACTAAAAAAGGATTATAATTTGTATCTATGTGCAACATATTCGGGAACTGATGACGGTTAAATTCGTATATCTTACGGCATCAAAATTACACCCTATTATGAGCTAAAATTAGTCATTTCGGCCATTGAATGTGAGCATTTTGTTAAATGCTATCTATGAGGTTCACGAGTTGAGAATTTGGCATTTCTAATAATTATCCCCGAATTTGGTATCACTTAGTGTATTTTTGGATTATTCTCAAGAAATGAAGTGGGCCGAATGTCGAGAAAAATTATATGGAGCGGATCTGTTGAAGAATCGGGCCTAGGGCATCTAGAAAATTCCAAGACTAAGTCAGCAAAAAAAAGTATTGCATTGCCCTCGGTCATGAGGCGGCGGCCGACCTTGACGCGTCGGAAGCTTTGAGAACAGAGTTTACGTGTTTTCATTGACGAGAAGTAGGTTTTAGGATTTCTAGAGGCAACTAGGTCGGCAAGAGTAGTATAAATAATGAGAAATTAGGGATAATGACACAATCTGGAATATTTTTAAGTAAAATGACAGCTACATATTTGTTATAGGGAGAAGGACAACTGCATAATTTTTATAGCGAGAAGGACAAACAGTGAATCTCCCTAGTGAATCCCGAAATCAGTGAATTTCGACAGTGAATCCCGAAAATCAGTGAATTTCGACAATGAATTTTGAAAATTAGTGAATTTCGACAGTGAATTTCGGTAGTGAATTTAAAAAGTGATTTTCGAACACAAGTGAATTTCGACAGTGAATAAATAGTTTTGTCCTTTATGCAAAAGTTTCAAAAGACTGTCCTTCTACTCAATTGATGAAATATTTCTGTCTTTCTCCCTCATTCCCCTATAAATAAAGGGTAGCAGACCCATTTGTAAAGAGCCCACAAGTATCACAAGATTATTACATATCTTATGCAATAAATATTCTTCTTTTGTTCCGTTATTATTTTCTATGAGTTTTAGTCATGGATCCGACAGATTCGCCACATAGGGAGCGATCGGAGGAGGATTTACGCTCGAGTTCGAGGGTATGACCCGCTTTCTAGATGTAGATATGTTGTTCTATGATCAATGAGTTTCATTTAATTTCTGTATTAGTTCTTCTATATAGTTGTTAAATTATTTTCCATATTTATGAGTAGATCAGAGTCAATGTTGAAGAAATCATGAAATAAGGTTGCGTTCTCTTGACGCGGCGGTGGTCTTTACCGATGCATCGAGATACCTAATAAATCATATTTAATGATAACCGGCACCAGCTACGTCTGATATTCAGTTTTTACTTACATGTTATTAGCCTGATCAACTAGTTTCATGTCATCGTAAATTAGCATGATGGAGTATTACTGAAGTGCTAGTTAGGACATAGTTTATCTATCTCTAGAAATCTGCCAGTCACCGTCGATGGTTGCCTAAGGAGGTTCTCGGTCGGGAGCCGGCCATCCCTAGATCTTACCGCATGTGATTCTAATACGATCTAAGGTAGGTTAGCTGCACATAGGCACATGATGTCCTTACAACGAAAGTATGGTAAAATTAAGGGTAGCACCCGTAGCTGTTGATGAATTAAAATTCACCACGAGGAAGATAAATTCACGATTGAGGGAGAGTTTAATTACTCCGAGTTAGGACTAATCCTTTAGAAACTCATAGGAAGCATACATGTGTGATTCTTATGTGGCCATTGTTTATTTACTTGCACTTTATTTGGTGAAGGACCACCTTTATCGTTCTCAATCTTGGTTTAATTGTATCCTTACGAGTCTCCGTGGGATCGACCTTGAGTCTCCTTTGCTATACTGCAGTTGGACTTGTCCTCTTGCTAGTATTGTGAGTTGCATGCGATCAAGTTATTTGCGATGTTGCCAGGAACTCTGATGATGCTCTAAATAATACCATTAATTATACCTTTATTCACCCCAAACTATGCTCAAGAGAGGATTTAGATAGGCTCATGTGTTAAATGCTATGTGTGTGTTCTTAGGATCGTAATTCTGCATTTGTGTTATTTTCCCGAAGAATTGGTACTGTATTGTCTTGTTTTATGTGTTTTACATGATGTACCAAATCTGGAGCGTTAGAGAACGGATCTGGATCAAAGGAAGCATTTTGGGTCAAGTAAATAAAGTCCAAGTAGAAATATGCTGAAGAAAAAGAGGAAAATTTAGCCCGGTTTACTATGAGCTAGGTCCGGTAAACCGAGAGCCTTGTGGGACACAAAATCGATTCTGCCGCATTTACTAGGTCGGTTAGGGTTTCTTTGAGTCATAAGTCGGGTATTGTATCTATATAAGGCCGCACCAACTGATTATTACATAGTTCTTCATAAGTTTTGCATATTCTATTATATACATTATACAATTTGATGAAATAAAGTTCCATGCTTTTGAGGAGTTATTTTATGGTTTTCTCCCCTTTCTCACCATCTCTAGCTTGAGTGGATCAAGCTAGATCTTCATTGTTGAAGGTACGAAGCTTTGAACGTTCCTTTTTATCTTCAATATGGTAGATCTGTTCGTATTCATGTGTTTTAGTTAATTTGCATGTTTAATGACCCCATAATTTACTTAGACTAATCGAAATTGAGCAATGTAGATCCAGAATTAAGAAAAGCCGACCCCGGTAAACCGGCGGTCTATACAGGTTTACCGAGGCAATATTTAGGAAACTTAATCTGGAGGATTCGCGTCAGCTACGTTGATCGATAGAATTAATTAAAACGAGTTATAGGTCTGGCCAATCTAGTATTCGTAATTCGTAAATTAACATGAAGTACTAATAGTGAAGTGTTAGTTAGGACATAATCTTGATGGACCCTAGGAACATGTTGATCAGTGTCGACAGCTGTCTAGGCGGATTAGTGGTATGAGTTAGCGCTCGATACCGATAATTCTAGTTCTTTATGCGTATGGGCTATTACGGACCAAGTAAGGAGGTAGCTGGCGTATAGATTATTTACTACCATGGTCGGAGTAGATAGGGTTAGGAGTTGAACCCATAGTTTAAAACTAAATTAAAAGCTCGCTTGATTATTTTAAGGGAACTATGTGGGGAAGTAAACGTAAGGATTAACTAATCCAAGTTAGTAGGTCGGTGGGAAGAGGGGGAGGAATACCATGATTCTTTTCTGTTTATTGTTGGTCAATGACCACCTATATGTGTCTTCTTAATTAGGATAGAATCGTTATACTTAGAGTTGCATTTATTCTGTGGGACCGACCTTGACTCGCACTTACTATAGTATGATGGACCTAGTATTCTTGCTAGTAATATCGATGTTAATGACTTACACGCGATCAAGATTTTTGGCGCCGTTGCCGGAGACAATGGCCAATTTTAAGGATTAACATTTTAATTCTAATTAAGAAGTCATTTTCTTTTGAATTTATTTTCTTTTTGAGTCTTGAGTCGTTCTGGATCAAACCTACACTTGTATAATTGCCAGAATAAGAAATTCTTGTCCTGGTTTACCGAGGGTTACACCCAATTTACCGAGGTCTAGAAAATCGAATTCTAACAGCCCCTGTTATTCTATGTTCATCTCAGTTGATTTTAGTTAGTAGGTCCGCAACAGTTGGGTTCATCCCCAACTGAAGCGGGAGTTGTTAACCTTTTTTTTTGTTTTATTTTGTCTCTCAGAAGTATCCGGACACTTCGGAAATTTAGTCAAGCAAGAGCAATTAAGGCTAGACGAGTCAAACGCAATGGCTCGTACTCTGTTGAACATCAAACCAATCTCTATGTATCTTGGATCAGAATCTAGAGAGCAATATGTGATGGAAGGTCAAGTTAAATTACTAACTCGATGCCTAAATAACCACTAGCAAGTGAACTAGGTTCAATCGCAGTATAGCTAGATAGAGTCGAGGTCGATCCCACGAGAGAATCAATTTGTGGATCCTACTTAAATAGTCAACTAGTTACTTCGTTGAACAAATACGGTCTATGACCAACATAAAGTACGAGGAAAGAAAGACACACTCAAACATATAAACAACATGTAAACACATAACGTAATCAATCGCCCAATTATAACCATAATCATTTGGATCTAGACAATTTATATGACAACAAAACTCATCTACTATTAATCCGTTCATATCTCTTTATATTGGCTACGGGAGTCATCCTCTACAACTTGATGTAGCACCGGTAGGTCACTATATCACTATGGTATTGTTACGTGACTTCGCCTTTTGGTGCCTCCATCTCATATAACTCACACGCTTACTACTCTAAGGATGCCGATATTAACCGTACACCTCGTCCAGGCAACATTCCTTTGGTTAGGCGTACTTCTGACGATCACTCAAACTCTCGTCCAACTAACAATTACCAAGTTATAGTCTCATGCTAGTTTACGATCTACGTGTATCAAGGTGCGCGCAATTCCCTAATATAAACCTACCTAGATAACGCTGAAAGTCCGAAGATCAATTCATAAGCCTACCTAAGAGTTTTATACCGGTATTTCCTTTTTACACGTTTTAATTAAATCAAGTGAGTGACGTAGCCATAGCCATACCTACGAGATAACAGATTCAATTAAGCTAACCTAATCATAAAGACGTGACTGATTAACGGATGAAAACAGGTTTGCTACTCTCGGTCGACCGAATAGGTGCTCTCGGTCGACCGAGTGACACCTCTCGGTCACCCGAGAGTCGAACTCCCCAGATTTACATCCCCGAACATATTTCTCAGCGTTTCATATACAAATCGGATTATATAGCGAATTATCAGGACATCATATAAACTAATCTAAATACACGTAAATTAAACACACAGATTCATCCGTAGATGTTAGGTAGAGGACGGAGGGTTTGGGATCCTTATAGACAAGGTATCACCGCTGCCCTAACGTCATATCCTAGATCTACATCATCTAGATATGAATACCTACTCAAATAATCAAAGCATAATTGGGAAATTGATTACTCAAAAGAAAGCAAGAAGATAAACTAGGGCTTACATGTTTGCAACCACTAGCAACCTCCACAAGCCTAAAGAATCCTTATGTGTTTATTTGTAAGTATGAAGTAATGTTGATGAATGCATAATAAAAAATACAAAGGACTTGTGTTTATATAGAGCCTCGGCCGTCATAGACAACCGACTTAAAAATGCCGACATTCGAACCCTAACCGACTCAATTAATGTGCCGAACTTCCTTTGGACTATAGGCCCACTCGGTCGACCGAATGCATAGGCTCGGTCGACCGAGCCTTACATGCTCCTGGCTTTCTCCTCTTTTACGTGTCTTGGGCCTCCCGAACTTGTCCGTGATCCATCAAAGCTTTTCCGAAGTCCATCCATGTGCTCCCAAATGAGTTACTACAAATATAACGTGAAATACAGTCTGTAATACCAAATAATATAATAAAACCTCTTAATACATAATAATGAATCGTAACTCTCGACATATGTGAATTAAGCGTATTACGACTTATTATTACTCTAATATAGATCCTTTAAACTAGAATCGGGGATAAAGGTCATAGAATAATGGGCACAAAATGACCGTTATCAACTACCCCCCACTTAGCCTTTGATCGTCCCGATCAAAATATCAACAAGTTATTCCCCATAAACTACTTTCCAGTGGTCACAGTATACTGACACAAGAAACTCGAATCAACTCATATCCTCTATGCTCATCGGTTATCCATTATCCACTTATTCATCATGAATCGATGTGTTGTGTGCATGTGCATTGAGTTTTAAACATTCGTAGCAAGATTAGAGCTTATGCAAACTTCGTAGTCTTAACCTACCAACTTCAGTATTCTCACTTCTTAGCCTTTTAATTTTTTTTTCAAGCACTAGAATAATAAGCGAGAGTGTATCTATAGGGTTTTTGGACTTGGAGACCGAGTACTACTCAAAGCCTCTTGAAGAGTTGAATATTCTTTTCATATCTTCATATTTTTCAGATACTATCAATCTCAAGAAGGAAAACTTTTTAGAATTTCCCTCTATCTTAGATCAAATATTAGCATCGAATATTACCACAAGCGCGAGGCTACTTTGGTAACTTACTACAAGCCCGGTGTTTTAACATTGTCAAACACGAGTACGTCTCAAGCTTATTACTCGGCTTTTGTGGCTAGAAGTTTTAGGAACACATCGGACGATAAATTTGACACTAGGTAAGCATAATCAATTATCTATGCAATGTACACATTATAATTTTACTTTTTATAACAAGCGGAGTACAACTCGATTCGGGTATTGAATAATTGAATAATAAACAACTACTTGCAACGGACAATATGAATATCGTTAAGTTTACTAATCAATAAATCGCGAAGTATAAAGTGATCACGTACTCATGAAATATGGGTTATTCCGATATAGTTATCGGGACTTCACAAAAGTAAATGTGATTCTAAGTTTAAATTTTAAAATTTTTTCCATTTTATTTACTATTTGATATATGGGAACATATGGAATTACTCATTTGAGCTAAGTGACTTGTACCCCCCACTTAAACAATGCATTGTCCTCAATGTATATAAAAAAAAAAAAAGAACAAACTCAAAAAGGAACTTAGCTCGGATAAGCGTGGAAGTTTGAACAAGTCTTAGGAAACCGGCAAAGTTCATCGGGCACGGGAATTGGCTCCATAGCGGGGACGAAGCATAATCAACGCAACACGGATCTTAAACAAAGCTCGCAACTCGTTGCGGGATTAGTCCAAACGGTAATAATCGAAAAGGGACCGTAAAAGGGATAACAAATTCCTTAAACATTTTTAAGTCCATTAATTAATGATTACATTTCAATACATTTCAACAAGTCCAAAACATTACATGATTTCAATTTAGGTAACAGAGAAACTTGCTCTATATAACACGACATACTAGTAGAATGGAATCAAAATAAAAACTCGTTAATTATAGGAAATGCAAACACTCAAATTAAAATACTTAATCCCATCCTGGATTGAATGGTGCTAGTTGCAAATTGTTCGGGCCGGCTTCGTTAGCATCATCCTCGGGTTCCCCTTCTTGGTCGTGGCCGTGAACGACAGGCGGTGGGACAGAACTCAAAGATAGGATAGGCATTGGCTCCACATAGGAATCGCCGCCTAACACCGGGCACTCAGCTCCCTCACAGAATGTAGTGATTAGTGAACCAAAAGGTAAGGTATGCCGAGGCTTGAGAGCATCGTCTGTCATCTCCTTGCGTATCAATGCCCCCACATTCACGGGCCATCCCATGTACAACCAATAGAGCGAGTGGCATGAGTATAGTAAACCGTAGATACATGCTTAGCCGGGAAGATATTGGAACGAATAAGCCGATTAAGGCACTTATCCTCCCATCTCCTAAAGTCTGTTTCCGCAAATGTGCGGGCAACCTCCCCTACTTGTCCATTCTATTCCCAGATAGGCTCCAACTTCCTCCAACCAAGCATCGGACCCATCAAACGTCGCCATATATTACGGCCCGTCCTCCGAGATATCCAACCCAAAATAAGTATTAATCATACCCGGAGAAACTACAATAGGTCGTCCACGAATAATAACGACATTGGTGTCGGGGTGTATGCGCAAATAAGCATAAAATTCTCTCACCCAATTGACGTTGACCCGGCACGGAGGTGCGACGATATCACGCCATTGATAACTTTCCACCAACTCCAAAAGCTCATTCCCACAATTTTCCAAATCTAAACCTCGAGCTCGATGTACGGGGGCATTAACGAAATGATTAGTAAACGAAGAATATACCTCCCGACTCGCGAATTGTGGTACCCCGTTGATCATTGGAATATCGCCTTCCACAGCCACAAACTGAGCGGCTCTGCTTCTTCTTGGCGGCATCCTCACAGAATCTTGGCAAAGAAGAGGACGGCGGCGGCAGGGGTACTCTCGGTCGACCGAGAGTAAGTACTCGGTTGACCGAGTGATGAAACGGCTGAAACGGTGGATTTTTGGCTCTGTACTGTCCCAGTGACGAATTTGGTTGATCTGAAGCAAAATCCTTCAGGAATTTCAAAGGTGAGGGAAAAATGGTTAATTGGATGAAGATTTTTGGAACACTTCCATTTGATTTCTACTAGGGTGTGGGGAAAAAGAGAGATGGAGAAGTGGGATGAAGGAATTGGGGAAAAGGATGAGGAAAATGAAAGAGAGGATGGTGGGTTAAATAGAAAAAATGGAGTTTGAAAAATGGAATGTGATTGGTGTAGAAAAGTTGTTGGGGATTGATGAGGTGGAAAGGTGGAATTTGAAAATTTGAATTAGGATAATAGAGAGGTTGGGAAGAGAAAAAGGTGAAAGGTTGGGAAGAGGAAAAGGTGAGTGGGGATGTGTAGAAATTAATGGTGTTGACCATTTTAATAAATTTGACACATACCGTAAAATAACTACAATATATAACAGTGCCAAAATGTATTATTTCACTCTCACCGCAAAAAATTTTTCTAACCAATAAGTCGTCTCAAGCATAAAAGCAACCTCATTCTTATCATGGATAAATCAAACAATCGGTCTAAGCATTTGTAAAATAACGCATTATCATTTCCTTAATCAACAATTTTTTTACAAAGATTCAATTGCTACACTTCACTTTACATAAAAACGATTCGAATAAAAAAAATTATTTTGCACATCCTTAACTCAACGATCGTCGGAACATGGCAAAATAGAAAAAAAAAAACTTCTTATCGTTTCATGCTACTTTTATTTTTAAAAAAAAATAAAATAAAAAATAAAAATAACGAAGGATAGAAATAGTTCTACGAGTTTAAGTCGGTAGCTCGACTTCCAAAAATATCACTCTAAAACACGCCCTTGACTTGCCGGGCTTTCACCCGGCCGATTTCACCGAAAAAGTTTGACCGTCCTTTTCTACGAGTGCCCTTCCCTTGGGTTTCAGTCCAATGAAAAGACAGTCGAATTGACCATCCAGACAAGCGCCTACTTTTGGATTTGTCTCTGATTTCGACGAGCTTTTGTTACGAACTCTCCTAGTTCGTTTCTTCGCTCTGGTCCTCCTATCCTTAGGTAGGTCTACAGCTTCAATATTGGTCAGGGCTGGTGCAGGCTGAACTGACCTATTCCGACTTAGAATAGTAAGGACTTCCCTCTCATCTTTATCATCGACATTATCATCAGCATCCTTTCCTAGACCTTGAGTGGCATCAAGCTTTTCCGAACCAACTACTTCTAACACATTCACACTTGCCGGTACAGGGAAATTCGGATTTGTTATCCCATAACACTCAGAACCTTTAGCGTCAAACAATACTATCTCATGTCTGGTCATCCGCATGAAAGCTCTAGCGGTGTTGATAAACGATCTACCCAAAATGATTGGGCATTCAGGATGTTCCTCGATTTCCATTACCACTATGTCTATCTTAAACCGTAATTGCCCCACACCAATAATCATGTTGTTCAGTCTCCCAGTCATGATTGTCCTAGTTCCATCCGCTAATCTAACTTGGAGCGGGGTGTTAGTGGGTGTTAAAATGACATTCCTATCACAAAGGCTTTTAGGAAAGATATTAAGGCTTGAACCGGAATCAATCAAGGCTAAACCTAGATGGGTTTGTTCTAGGGTTACTCCAACCATAAAAGCTCCTGGGTCTGCTAACTTTTGCATCAGTCGAGACTCGTCTTTAATCAATGTTTCATCTCTAGAACAGATGACAACGGGGGCTCTTCATAGGCTGTGCTACCCTCGACTCGGATTCTATCTCGGACATGTAATCATCATAATCTAAAGGCGAATCGAAATCCGAAGAGATTTCCTCTGGATTCAAAATAGACATATCTTTTTGCCAATAGGCTTCTTTAGCCTCTCTTGATTTCCTCGCCTCTCGGATTTTCGCTTTCATCTTTTCTATCCTTTCCATGAGCTTCGGTGTTAGCGGCTTCCTTGGTGTAGTTTTTGTTCGTAAAACCTTGACTTCTTCTTGGTCTTTGGTAAAATCGTTTGATGACATTTTGCGATCTTGAGCGAGTTATGTGAGTGATTTCCGTCGAATTATACGCAATATTTGAAAAACAACAAACGGTCAATAAACTAGCGATCGGTACGATTACTCGTGCTGCTGCTAGGCTTACAACCTGCGACGGGGAAAAATAGAAACGGAGGGAAACGATCGTCGGATAATATAGAACAATTAAGGGCTCGGTCGACCGAGCAACATCGTTCGGTCGACCGAACATACGGAACACATATATAAAATTTTCTTTTATTTATTTATTTGTTTATTATTATTATTATATATATATATATATATATATATTTTTTTTTATATATTTTTTTTTTTTTTTTATTTTACTTGACTTGCAAAAGAAAACGAAACAAAAACGAAATAATCAAGTAGATTATTTAAGCAAGCTGGACCATTGATTCCCCGGCAACGGCGCCAAAAACTTGATGGAAGGTCAAGTTAAATTACTAACTCGATGCCTAAATAACCACTAGCAAGTGAACTAGGTTCAATCGCGGTATAGCTAGATAGAGTCGAGGTCGATCCCACAGAGAATCAATTTGTGGATCCTACTTAAATAGTCAACTAGTTACTTCGTTGAACAAATACGGTATGACCAACATAAAGTACGAGGAAAGAAAGACACACTCAAACATATAAACAACATGTAAACACATAACGTAATCAAGCGCCCAATTATAACCATAATCATTTGGATCTAGACAATTTATATGACAACAAAACTCATCTACTATTAATCCGTTCATATCTCTTTATATTGGCTACGGGAGTCATCCTCTACAACTTGATGTAGCACCGGTAGGTCACTATATCAACGTGTGGTATTGTTACGTGACTTCGCCTTTTGGTGCCTCCATCTCATATAACTCACACGCTTACTACTCTAAGGATGCCGATATTAACCGTACACCTCGTCCGGGCAACATTCCTTTGGTTAGGCGTACTTCTGAACGATCACTCAAACTCTCGTCCAACTAACAATTACCAAGTTATAGTCTCATGCTAGTTTACGATCTACGTGTATCAAGGTGCGCGCAATTCCACTAATATAAACCTACCTAGATAACGGCGAAAGTCCGAAGATCAATTCATAAGCCTACTAAGAGTTTTATACCGGTATTTCCTTTTTACACGTTTTAATTAAATCAAGTGAGTGACGTAGCCATAGCCATACCTGCGAGATAACGAGATTCAATTAAGCTAACCTAATCATAAAGACGTGAGCGATTAACGGATGAAAACGGGTTTGCTACTCTCGGTCGACCGAATAGGTGCTCTCGGTCGACCGAGTGACACCTCTCGGTCACCCGAGAGTCGAACTCCCGGATTTACATCCCCGAACATATTTCTCGGCGTTTCATATACAAATCGGATTATATAGCGAATTATCGGGACATCATATAAACTAATCTAAATACACGTAAATTAAACACACGGATTCATCCGTAGATGTTAGGTAGAGGACGGAGGGTTTGGGATCCTTATAGACAAGGTATCACCGCTGCCACTAACGTCATATCCTAGATCTACATCATCTAGATATGAATACCTACTCAAATAATCAAAGCATAATTGGGAAATTGATTACTCAAAAGAAAGCAAGAAGATAAACTAGGGCTTACATGTTTGCAACCACAGCAACCTCCACAAGCCTAAAGAATCCTTATGTGTTTATTTGTAAGTATGAAGTAATGTTGATGAATGCATAATAAAAAATACAAAGGACTTGTGTTTATATAGAGCCTCGGCCGTCATAGACAACCGACTTAAAAATGCCGACATTCGAACCCTAACCGACTCAATTAATGTGCCGAACTTCCTTTGGACTATAGGCCCACTCGGTCGACCGAATGCATAGGCTCGGTCGACCGAGCCTTACATGCTCCCCGGCTTTCTCCTCTTTTCTGTCTTGGGCCTCTGAACTTGTCGTGATCCATCAAAGCTTTTCCGAAGTCCATCCATGTGCTCCCAAATGAGTTACTACAAATATAACGTGAAATACGATCTGTAATACCAAATAATATAATAAAACCTCTTAATACATAATAATGAATCGTAACTCTCGACATATGTGAATTAAGCGTATTACGACTTATTATTACTCTAATATAGCTCCTTTAAACTAGAATCGGGGATAAAGGTCATAGAATAATGGGCACAAAATGACCGTTATCAATATGAAGCTGACAAGAAGCGCGTGGAGGAGGAGACTGAAATGCTTAAACAAGAAGCCGAGGAAAACCTGAAAGAGTATGAGACTTATCAGCCATGAACGTTTCCTATCGAGCTAATTGATATATTGTCCGAATACGACTCCGATGATCCGGAGGAGGATCCAGACATTATGTTTTCAGAGTCTGAGGATTATCCGGACTCTGACATGGTAGAAAAGTTAGGAGACCCTGGAATGTTTCGACTCCCAATTTCTATCAATGGTATATCTGTAGGTTTAGGCCTATGTGATTCCGGTTCAAGTTGTAACATTCTACCTCTATCCCTTTACCAAAAGATTAAGCTTCCGGTCATTATGAATCAATCCCGAACTATGACCTTTGTTGATAGGACTAGAGATATGCCTGCCGGTCTGCTGAGGAAGTGCACGATAAAGGCATGAGGGTTCACTTTTCCAATTGATTTCACGGTTATAGACGTACTAGAGGACTCAAGTGCCCCAGTTTTATCAGGTAGACCTTTCTTAGCGACAAGCAGAGCGATCATGGACTTTGATAATGGGGAAATCACTTTAAGGTTGAACAATGATGCAATATCTTTCAAAATCTTAGAGCCCCTAGATAATAGGCCGGAAAGTTGCAAGTTGACTTATGATTCAGGGAAAGTAGAAATCATGGAGATAGAGAAGGAAGGGCATAGGCAACGAGAGGTTGTAGTAGAAACCGTTGAGCAAGAATTCATGAGATTAATGCTTAGAAAGCGTGAAGAGAATGACCACAACAAGACGCTCACGGAAACTAGTCCATCCGTATTTCGTAGTGAAAGAGTAGAGCTTAAAGTGGAAAATGTGGAATCCTTGGGCATAAAGATTAAATGTCGACGCAGAGGCAGACCTAGTACGCAAGCAAAGAGAGCGAGACGTGCTAGGAAGAGAGCTCCGAAAGTTTCTATGAAAAAACTGTGGAAAGGCACTCTTGAAAGATAATGATCGACGAGAAGGGAAGTTCATGATGGTTGAACCCTCGAAGATGCGAGTTTGGCGAGTTAAGGCCCCAAATCTTGGCTGAGTGGAGATCCGAAGGTAAGTCGAGCTGACGACTTTAAACTCAGAACTATTTTTTTTGAACCCTTAGGTAGAATAGGAATCAATAAAAGTAGCCGGATGAAATGATGAGCTTTTTTTCATCCTACCGCATCATTAGGCTTGAAACCGATGGTTGGTGGGGAGGTTTTTTTTACTCGTTATGGATTCTAGTGAAGTAGGTTAGGATTGAGTCAGAGATAGCAACAAAAGGAGTAAGAGACTAGTCAATATGAGGTCAGGATTGAGCAGGAAGTTATTATAAAGTGTGCAGAGAAGGAGTACAGAGAAATCTGGGGAAAAGAAGCTCCGGTAAACCGGGAGATACCTCCGGGTTACCGAGCTAGGATTTTTCAGTTTCTGAGTGTCAGATTTAAAAGTAGGATTTTTAGAGACACGTGGAGGACACACATTGTACCAGAAACCACCAGTCAGCAAAAAACCATCCCATTTTCCCTATTTTCTACCTTTTCATCCTTTCCCACACTCCACCATAACTCCACCTCAATCCCATCAATCAAACCCCTCTAATCCCTCAACCTCATTACTCCTCTACCCACTATCCCACTAAATCCTTCCACCTTCTATCATTTCTCCTATTTAAACACCATTGCACCACCATTATTCATCACCCATCTACTATAATTTTCTTCAATCACCAAAATTTCTCCATCTCTTCCACCTCTAGAAATTTCGGCCCCTATCACCACCACTATCACCACCATACCTCCACCAAAATCAATCATTTTTCTTCCATTTCAACACCCAAAACTCCGATTTCTCCATCCTGTTGCTGATTAGTAGTGCTGCTGTAAAGTGAAGCTACTATAGTTCTTCATCTTCCAGTACTAGAGCACAGTCCCAGTAAGAACCGAGAAAATTCAGGCCGGTAAATCGGGGGTACAAGCCGATTTACTGAGGGTCTATTTTTATATTCAACATCATCTTCAACATCTTTTATCCTCAATATGGGTCCCAAACGTAGCAGAATAGCCCATCGTCCGAGTGGTCACCAGTATGTCTACGGAGATGCTAACCCCATGATAGACGGGGTTGAGCAATTTCATTCTTTAGAAGTCTATGAATCGTTCCGAGGGCATTGGAACGGAAGACCGGTTGCCCAAGAATGAGGCGTAGAGTTGGACGATTGCGGTACGATCTTGCCGAGAGCCCTGAAGGTGCAAGATATTCTGGATATGGCTGAGGCACCGACAAGGTTCAATGCTATAGTGGTGAGAGAATTTTATGCTTATCTTTCACATAAACCCTATGGGAGCCCCCACCATCTTCCTGGAATGATTTATCCTGGGACAGGAAGATGGTGAACAGATTTGTTTGTGCTCGCCCTCTTCCGACCAAGCATACGGTGTCTGTCACATCGAAGAGGGCAGAGTTGATGTTCTATCTGGAGCAGGGATCTCCAGTCAACATAGGTGATGTGATTCCCGTTGAAGAAGACACGTATTAAATTTATTTGGAGTCTTTTATTTATTTTAGTTATATTTTATTATCCCACATTGGTTAGACAATCTTTTATTTTTGTTATTATTTTTATTTGTAGTTAATTTGTCCCACTGATGGGAGTCAACTTTACATGATTCCGGTGCATCTTTTACCCCTGTTTATCCCACTTTTAGCACGTTTCTTGGTGATTTAGACCGTTTTAGGGGCAATATCGTGAATTATTAGCACGGGGAGTAAATCCGTCACTTTGATAGTTTACTACCTCTTTTTAGTGATATTGACCCTATTCCCGAACACTTTTACCCTCTGGAATGTTTTGGATGTTTTTGGTTGTTGTGATGATGTAGGGAAATGGTGTCTCGAGAACCCGGAAGGCAAAGAATTATGATGAGAAGCGTGATCAAGGTGCAAGAATGAGCCAAGAAAGAAGAAAGAATAGGAAAAGGAAGAGAAAGAGTTGGTGCCCGAGTGACTGTTCTGATTCAGAAGCATTTTGACCCATGATGGAGGCATTTTATGGTCATAACTTCTTCATGAAGGTTGTAGAGAATTGAAAGAGCTTTCCAACGCATCTTGAATCACCCAAATCGGAGCTCGGATGAAGAAGTTATGAAGGTTTTACTACAGCGAGAAAAACTGCATCTTGCGAAACGCACGTTTGGAGCTTTAAACGTGCGTTTCGGACGTTTTTTTTTGAATACGAGAGCAAGGGACTGAAACGCACGTTTGGGAACCTTCCAAACGTGCGTTTGAGCAGTTTTTAGCCATAAAAACCCAATTTGGATCGAATTTTTGGGGAAGAACAGAGGAGACGCGAATGGAAGTAGTTTAAGATCAATTTGGGCGATTTCCTTCGTTTTTAGGAGTTAGAATTAGTGTAATATACCGTTAGAAAGCTCTTTCAATCCTCTCTTTGATTCTCTAACTCTTAGCTTCGATTTATAACATTTCATTGGGCAAAATTCGATCTTTTGTATTCAACTTTTGTGCTCTTCTTCTCCAAACTCGAATTTCTACACTTTAATGGTACATTTCTTCTCTCTTTTACTTATTATGTGTTTAATTCATTGTTTCTTTCATGTTTTAATTAGTATAATGAGTAGTTAATTCCTCCCCATAGCCGGGTCATGTGATATGTGATGAAATCACCCTTTGGGTGATGAAATTGGGAGTGGGTAGTGTGTTTTATTGTTGTTTCTTGCATGTTTCACGTCTTAGAACTTGTTATAACGGATTTGAGCTAGATTAGCTACCTAGGTCAAATATCACACACATCACTCTTGAGAGTTGTTCGAGAGAGGGGTGTGGGAAAAGGGTTCTAGGATCGTGGTGTAGTCTCGGTTTAGTTGTTAAACCGAGCTCATCGTGAGGTTACTCGTTTATACGTTTAAGCGGCTCGAGTGCAAAACATGACTTGTTAGGAGAGAGTTGTTCGGACCTTAACATGGCATAAGGTGTTAGAAGAGAGTTGTTCAGACGCTAGCACCGGGTTTAGGAGTTCGCACCCGTGAAATTGAATGCAAGAGTTCGTTTATTATATTGCACACTCCCGGTTTT
The DNA here is from genome assembly GCA_036785695.1 of Gentiana straminea. Taxonomy (NCBI): domain Eukaryota; kingdom Viridiplantae; phylum Streptophyta; class Magnoliopsida; order Gentianales; family Gentianaceae; genus Gentiana; species Gentiana straminea. Next base: position 4,746,935 of record JAVUPR010000464.1, on the reverse strand, counting down.
GTCTATCCTTGGGGTTGAAATTAGTCATTTTGATCATGGTTCGGCTATGTCCCTTTCCCCCTTTAGACTTGTTAGTTTAATTTACTTTAGTTTAATTGAAGTGTACAAACATTCCAACAACTTGTTTGCCTAGACTAAGCAATAAGTTCACTTTGGTACTTACAAGCACATCTTCTCTGTGGGATCGACCTCGGACTCCTGTAGCTTTACTAGCAATCGACCCGGTCCACTGCCGGTTAGAGAGCTTGTTTAGTCACCGTTGTCTTGAGTATTATAAATTTGTTTGGTGAAAAATAACGCTCATCAAAATGGCGCCGTTGCCGGGGATAAGTGTGCTATTTGTGATATCTTGCAAGTGAACCGAAGGCTTGGGCCTAGGTTTTGTTTTATTGTTTTCCTTTTATTTGACGGATTTTTGTTGAGAAGTCACACCATCAATTGCGGTGGTGGTGGTGGCTTGATACTTTGATTGTGTTCTTGTTGTTTTCTGAGTCTTGCAGCTTGAGCCTTAATGGAAGGATTTTTCAATCCATACTATTCGTCGAACAACAATACTTCTACCCACCTCGGACACCCGAACCATGTTATCAACAACGGTTCGTGTCTCGGCCTCAGTATCAACAAGAGAATAGCCACGGTTCATGGGCTTATCAGTGCCCTAATACATCTCAGAATCAGAATTATGGTTATTTGAGTCACGAGCCATGGTATTATGAGGGTTGTCCAAAGCCTAATGATTTTCAAGATTATGGTGCTCGTACTCAGCAGGTTGATAGTTTCACACAGAGTCAGTCACCCAATCCGAATTCGGCATGGCAAGAGCCCTACCATCCACTTCATCATGATCAGTTTGCACCTCATCCACACGAGGAGTGCATGGAGCATATAGCATATATCTATACTTATGATGAAGCAAGTAGGGAAATGGACGAGTGGATGAGCTTTATGAGAAAGTTGCTATAGCCAAAGCCGAGAAAATTTCGGAAAATCGGATTTCGACGGGAGATGCGAATGGATGATCCGAAGCGAGGAGCTCATGGAATCTACGATTCGGGTTAATGGAATCCGAGAACAGAGTAAGAAAGATGAGAATGAGACTCCTATGGATGAAGAAAGTTGGGTAAGTGTGCACAAGCTTCTACGGATGTTGTGTGATAATCTCAGTCGATTCGTGAAAAAACGAAGAGTGGAGCATGAAGAAGATGCATTTGCAATAGAGGCGGCTAGGGTTGATGAGGACTTTACTGTTGAAGTTCAAGTCGAGAGTGAGGTTGATGATTCAGTTCTCCATGAAGAGATTTCTGAGCCAGAGAATGAGTTGGGATTGCTCATAGTTCCACCTCCGATTGCGATGTTTGATTATGGCCGGTTTCAAGTTCTACCTACTACACCCTCACCCCGAGATAAAACTTGCTGAAACCTTGGTGGAGCGTGTGGTGGAGCCGCCCATTGTTATGACTGAGCAAGAATTCTTTGGCAACGAAACGCTTTGGGATGAAGAAGAAGAGCAAGATTTGAAGATGGTAGAGGTGCACCTTTTATCTATTACACCACCGCTCGAAGAAATTCAAAATGATGATCTCGAAGGGTGTATGATAGATTTGAGCACAATGTTTGATGTGACACAATCAGAGTCGGAGGAGCATATGGGATCGCCCATTTCTTTATCACTCCCGAATGGAGATTTCCATAAGGAGTGTATGAAGAAACCTTATGAGACTGAAGAGCCTTCTATGGTAGAGCTGCCGGGAGTAGAGATTATTAGCATGCCGGGAGTAGAGATTATTAGCATGCCGGTCCCGGATTATTATACTCTTCCACCTTGTGTCGATGAGTATTACGAGATCGATTTTGTGTACTCACCGGTAGATGGAGTTCGAAAATTTTTTAAAAGAGGAAACCTACCATGGAGTGGAAATTTCAAGAAGAAGATGATGACCAATTTTGATGAAAGAGGATTCCCGAGTTGGGAAGAAGTGACATCGAGGGCCATGAGAGGTAAGTTTCTAGTAAACTCGGTTTCCATGATGCTCGCTATTTTTATTCTTCTTGAATTGTTGATCTTTCTGAGTTCGGATTTTGGTTGATAGTTTTGATGATGCGTGTTTGAAATTAAAATTTTGAAATGTTGTTTTGAGTCTTTTGTGGTTTGAGTCCGTTTTATGCCATTATGTCGAGGCAACGACATAAAACAAAGGCGCTTTGTGGGAGGCAACCCACCTTTTTGATACTTATGTGTTTGGAGTAGTTTTTGGTTGCAAGAGGGGAGAGTTTTGTCTTGAAAAAGAGAGGTTGGGGTGAGAGCTTCCTGTTGGTTCTGACTTTTGTACTTAGACGGGGATGTTTTTATGTGAGCCTCTGTGGCCTTATTTTATGCGTGGATGCTCGGTGTTTCTTGTGATTATCTTTACATCCATTGCAATTCCCGTCTAGTATGGTCGATATGCTTTGATACCTTGTTTATGGCATGGCTTCTATTTTTATATATCTAGTATCTATCACCATCTTTTGGCACGTGGACTTTTCCCGTGCATGTGTTTGCCTTGGATTTTGTTTCTATGGTTTCAGATACTCGAGATGGAGCTTACTAGAAGATGTCACGTGGGCTAAAATGTGCCTTTCTGCCGGGTTTTGGTCAAACAGCTAAGTCTTTTACTCTTTTTATCTCTCACACACTGAGGACAGTGTTTCGTTTAAGTGTGGGGTGGGAGCTTAGCCGTTTTCTTGTTTTCGTTGTTAAATGTGCTATAAATGTGGTATACTTGGCCTATGACTGGGCTCGAGTCGATTTTTGGGTAATTTTTAAAATTTTTCAAGAGTCTTAACACCGTGTTGTATGTGTTATTTTCACATTTGAGTGGTGATCACCTTAGTCGGGATCCCGAATATGTGCATTATGGTTTGTTTTTATCTCGAGAATGGAGTTGAATAATTTCACGGAAGCTACACCTTGTGCACAATTTGATTACTACCACCTTTCATACCACGAGTCTCGAGACGAAATGTCATAGGTTTACCTAAGTAGGACACGGGATGACGGTTTTGGCGTTCTTTTGACCCTACCATACCCAAATAAGCCTTAACCGGAACATTTACCCTTCGTAGCCCCTCTCAGCCTTGATAGAATGGTCTGACCACCATTCGCTTATAGCCGTTTTGTTACTTAGTCAGAAACCTACCTTGAGCTTTATTTATGGTCACATTCCTTTCATTCATACCCTACGAGTGGACTTAGTCTTTTGTTAGGCCACACTTGCTAAGGCAAGTGTGGGGTGGGGGAGATGATGTTTTTGATTGGGTTGTTGTTTCTCGTTTTGAGCTATAAAGTGTTGAGGAGCTCGTTTGGGCTTGGTGTTCGGCTCTTGGGCCAAAAGAAAAGAAAATCTCTTCTTCTATCTCTTCCTTAAAAATAAAAATAAAAAAGAAAAAAAAGAAGAAAAAAAAGAGAGGATGTACATAGAAATAAAGGCGTGGAGTCAAAGTAAGGAGCTCAATGATAAATTTTTATGATGTTAGAGTTGGGATAGTGAGATAGGTGCTAGTATGCTTGAACTCACCTCACGACACTTGAAACATAGTCGAGTTTGGCAATGAGTTCGGGTGCACTAGTAACCTATGGTTCCCAAAGTGTCAAAGTTGATCAAAAAGGAGTTTTGGGTGGTTTGCATGTTAAAGATGAGTTGGTACTTGGTTGATTAGGTTCACTCGTACTTTTTTCTCCAGTTCCCAAAATACCCCTTTCGACTAACCGAAATCACCCTAGCCTAACGTTATAACCGCTCAAGTCCCGCCCGATCGTGTCCAAACTTAGTAAACTAGATTAGTGGAGAGGCTCGTGATTATGAAACGGTTGGTAGACTTTTGGTTGGGATTCAAGCCCCGACAATCATTTTGAGCATTTGGTTTTAGCTTGGCACCACACACACTCCATTTTCTTGATAATGTTGTACCAATGTGTTTATGTTCGTGTTTCATACTTTGGGGCCACCTCGAGAGTGTGAGTAGTAGCACCTACATCATAAAGTTGAATCCCTTGGTTTGTTTTAAAACGCCTACTTTACTCGAGGATGAGCAAAGGCTAAGTGTGGGGTGGTTGATGGGAGTCAACTTTACATGATTCCGGTGCATCTTTTACCCCCGTTTATCCCACTTTTAGCACGTTTCTTGGTGATTTAGACCGTTTTAGGGGCAATATCGTGAATTATTAGCACGGGGAGTAAATCCGTCACTTTGATAGTTTACTACCTCTTTTTAGTGATATTTACCCTATTCCCGAGCACTTTTACCCCCTGGAATGTTTTGGATGTTTTTGGTTGTTGTGATGATGTAGGGAAATGGTGTCTCGAGAACCCGGAAGGCAAAGAATTATGATGAGAAGCGTGATCAAGTTGCAAGAATGAGCCAAGAAAGAAGAAAGAATAGGAAAAGGAAGAGAAAGAGTTGGTGCCCGAGTGACTGTTCTGATTCAGAAGCATTTTGACCCATGATGGAGGCATTTTCTGGTCATAACTTTTTCATGAAAGTTGTAGAGAATTGAAAGAGCTTTCCAACGCATCTTGAATCACCCAAATCGGAGCTCGGATGAAGAAGTTATGAAGGTTTTACTACAGCAGAAAAACTGCATCTTGCGAAACGCACGTTTGGAGCTTTAAACGTGCGTTTCGGACGTTTTTTTTTGAATACTGAGAGCAAGGGACTGAAACGCACGTTTGGGAACCTTCCAAACGTGCGTTTGAGCAGTTTTTAGCCATAAAAACCCAATTTGGATCGAATTTTTGGGGAAGAACAGAGGAGACGCGAATGGAAGTAATTTAAGATCAATTTGGGCGATTTCCTTCGTTTTTAGGAGTTAGAATTAGTGTAATATACCGTTAGAAAGCTCTTTCAATCCTCTCTTTGATTCTCTAACTCTTAGCTTCGATTTATAACATTTCATTGGGCAAAATTCGATCTTTTGTATTCAACTTTTGTGCTCTTCTTCTCCAAACTCGAATTTCTACACTTTAATGGTACATTTCTTCTCTCTTTTACTTATTATGTCTTTAATTCATTGTTTCTTTCATGTTTTAATTAGTATAATGAGTAGTTAATTCCTCCCCATAGCCGGGTCATGTGATATGTGATGAAATCACCCTTTGGGTGATGAAATTGGGAGTGGGTAGTGTGTTTTATTGTTGTTTCTTGCATGTTTCACGTCTTAGAACTTGTTATAACGGATTTGAGCTAGATTAGCTACCTAGGTCAAATATCACACACATCACTCTTGAGAGTTGTTCGAGAGAGAGGGGTGTGGGAAAAGGGTTCTAGGATCGTGGTGTAGTCTCGGTTTAGTTGTTAAACCGAGCTCATCGTGAGGTTACTCGTTTATACGTTTAAGCGGCTCGAGTGCAAAACATGACTTGTTAGGAGAGAGTTGTTCGGACCTTAACATGGCATAAGGTGTTAGAAGAGAGTTGTTCAGACGCTAGCACCGGGTTTAGGAGTTCGCACCCGTGAAATTGAATGCAAGAGTTCGTTTATTATATTGCACACTCCCGGTTTTGTCTATCCTTGGGGTTGAAATTAGTCATTTTGATCATGGTTCGGCTATGTCCCTTTCCCCCTTTAGACTTGTTAGTTTAATTTACTTTAGTTTAATTGAAGTGTACAAACATTCCAACAACTTGTTTGCCTAGACTAAGCAATAAGTTCACTTTGGTACTTACAAGCACATCTTCTCTGTGGGATCGACCTCGGACTCCTGTAGCTTTACTAGCAATCGACCCGGTCCACTGCCGGTTAGAGAGCTTGTTTAGTCACCGTTGTCTTGAGTATTATAAATTTGTTTGGTGAAAAATAACGCTCATCACCCACATTGCTAAATTAGCAATTAGTCTTGGAGAGTTTAGCCTATATAAAGGCATTAAGAGTCATTGTAATCATCAGACAAATTTTGATATAGTATATTTGAAGCTTTTAAGCTTGGTGAGTTTTCTCAGGTTGGTTTTGGTGGATTCCGAACCGTTGTATGGTGGATTACAAACGGGACTTATCGAGGTTGTGAGCGAACCTTGTGGGTGTCCATTATACCAAGGTTTTTGGCTACATGTTAGCCATGGGTCGCGGTGCTCATCTTATTGGTGCCTTCAGTCAAGTCCTCGAGCATTTTTGGATCTGATTCGGCTACGGATCACATCAATAGGCCTCCTGATGCACAGCCGCATTCATGAGCTTGCCGCCACATCTGAGCGAGAGCAGTTGCCATATGGGCCTATGATTGATATGTTCACTATAGAGGACGAGGCCCCAGTTCTGGTGAGTGACGAGTGGTAAGACCCTGAGCCGATGATTAGTTCATAGTCAGTCTTGATAGTACCAAGACGGGTCGGTTCTAGAGCTGAGAGAGAGCGTACTTCAGTCCTCGGAGCACCTCGATCCCAGAGAGCCTTGCTAGAGGAGCACACACTAGAGATTGAGAGTCTGTATCACAAAATGGATAGAATTATAGACTTCATTCGCATTCCTCCTTCGATCCCACCACCTAGGATTGCCTCACGTCACGGAGCATCCTCTTTTGCCGCTGCTACCTTGAGTTCTGCACCACCTCCCGGTTTTGAGCCTAGAGATGACTGGGAGGATTATTATGATGAGGACTAGTTTTTCTTTTTTTCTATTTTGTTGTTATTTTCCATTTATTATTATTTTTTCCTATCTAGTATATGTAGCAGAATTTTAATAATATAATGATTTTGACGGCTTAAACTCTTTGGAGTTATTTTCTCTTTTACTGCCGCGATTTTATTATACGATTTCTTGTCACCACCATTCTTCTTGGGTTGTTTGAGATACGTAGCGTAGATTATTGAAGAACTACTTGCTTATGCCCAGTGAATTATGAGACGATCCGGTTTGTTCCCTTGGCTCCACCCTTAACCGAAACTAAGTTCCTTCTCATTTTCTTTTTTCATCTTACACATTGGGGACAATGTTTCGATTAAGTGGGGGGTAAGGGACGTCACTTAGCTGTTTGACATTATTCCAAAAATATTAGACTATCTTGATTCTCTTTGATGCACTGTCCACCATCTAGACTTTGATTCATTTCGACAGAATTTCAAAAAAATATGATATCTTTGATCTTTTTGAGTTAATTGACTTCACTTTTGTTCCACGATGTACGAGTAGAGTTGTACCCACAGGGTCGGCCCAATAAGGAAGCGGAGGAAGCGTTGGCTTAAGGCCCAACCATCCCAGGGGCCCGAAAATACGTGTTTTCCAAACAAACAATAATTAACAACGATAATTAATAAATTTTCAAATATTTTCGAGTCATTTATTGTGGTTTAGTTGGTTAGGATATTTGGATCTTCCTAAAGACTTGAGTTCAAGTCCCGGCAACATTAAATTTTTTGTTTTCTATTATTTCAGTCAATTTATTGACTCCTTTAAACCACTTTGGTTCTTTCGAACTCTGATATATTAGCACCCACCAATATATATATATATATATATATATATATATATATGGTTTCTATCGGCACCATATAATTACTACTCGACCGTTTTTTTTTATTTTGTTTCTATTATTTTAGCTAATTTTTTGACTTCTTTAAACATCTTTTAGGCCTTTTGAATCTAGATATATTAGCATCCTCCGAGCACCCTCCAGTATATATATGCGGTTTCTATCGGCACCACATAATTACTATTGACAATCTTTTTTTCATTTAGTTTTGGCCCCTTTAAATCACTTTTGGGCTTTTTGAACCCCGATATATTAACACCCTCCAATATATATATATATATATATATATATATATATATATATATATATATATATATATATATATATATATATATATATATATATATATATATATGCGGTTTCTATCGATACCACATAATATTTATTGACACCATTTTTTTTCATTTACTTCTGGCAGTACATATGTATTTGTTTTTCTTTTACTTTCGGCACCACACTAGGAACGTGAGTGCCACTGACGTCCTTTTCGATAATAATGTCAGTGGACTGACGTTTTTCACCAATGATACATTTATTTATTTTTTTCTTGGAAAAAGACACGGAAGAAAAGAATAATATATATTGTCAGTAAAGTGACTTAAACTCTACATCTGGTGGAACCAATATGAAGACTCAGCTGGGTGATGGTCAGCTGAGAAGTGTATTCAATTCTGTGCATCAGTAGGATGGAGTCTACTGAGCTTCAGCAGGGTAGCTTCAGCAGGGTAACTATCAGCAGGGTGATAGGCTGCTGAGTACTTGGATACAGCAGGGTCCCACATCCGCTAATTACGTTATGTGACGGTATACGGTGTCATTAAAAGGAGGACACGTGTAGGGGTATTTATGGTGCATCGGACAAAGATTCCTGGCGGCTAGGTTTTAGGGATTTGTGCCTATAAATACAGTTGTTGTCTCATTATCTGTGGTTGTTGAAATCTGAAAAAATTCAGTGCATAATAAAATATCTCTTTTCTGCCCGTGGTTTTTTACCTCTCCCACTGAGAGGTTTTCCACGTTAAATCTGTGTTCTCCTTGTTTCTGTTATCTCCTTTGATTGTTTATGTTTGATTGCTTCTGTTTCTGTTTCTTGCATCCGAAGTTATCTCCATCCGTTTTATAACAAGTGGTATCGAGACGGGTTCGGAGAAAACGATCAGTACGATCAACTTCATCTTCACCAAGACCTTCAAGAATGTGCTAGGATCTCGTGATAAAGTTGTGATCTTTAGCAAGAAAGGATGTCGGCGGTAAACGTAAAAATCGATAAATTTACGGGAAGGAACGAGTTTTGGTCCGTGGCAAATCAAGATGCGTGCACTTGTTGAAACGAGCGGGGTTTGTGGAATCCTTTATCCGACAAACCAAATACGGGTGCGAGATTATGCCGGTCTGGAAGAGAAAGCACATTCAACCATCATGTTGTGCTTATCGATGATGTTATCACCGAGGTTGCCGAGGAAGACACCGCAGCCCAAGTTGTGGAAAAAGCTTGAAAGCCCGTATATGACCAAGTCACCGACCAACAAGTTGTTGTTGAAACAGAGGTTGTTCAGTTTGAAGATGCATGAAGGGAGTCCACTGAGGGAACATCTGGACCAGCTGAACACAATATTGCTTGATTTAAGGAATATTGATGTTAAAATTGAAGATGAAGATGCAGCCCTGTTGGTGTCACTACCGGCATCATATGAAAACTTTGTGCAGTCTTTCATAGTTGGAAAGGATACGGTAGCTTTGGAGGATGTGAGGTCCGCCTTACATGCCGGGGAGCTTAGACACAAGGTCAGCTGGAACAGACAATCGAGTTTCTTGGGCTAGTAGCTAGCGAAATAGTGGAAAAGGATATGGACGAGAAGAAGAAAAAGAAGTCGGGGTCCAAAGGTCCTAAGTCTACCGATGTTTGTAATTACTTGTAAGGAGCGGGGACATTGGAAGTCCAATTGTCCAAGGAAGAAGAAACGACGGGAAGGCAATTCGGCACGGCGGCTTTGGCTACCGAGCAATCGATGAGGATCCGGTTCTAGTTGCGGGGGATTCTACACACCATAATGATGTGTGGATACTTGATTCTGGAGCATCCTACCATATTTGTCCAAACGGGAGTGGTTTTCTACTTATGAGCGGATAGATGGTGGTCAAATCTATATGGCCAACAAGAAGGTTTGCAAAGTTGTGGGAATTGGCTCGGTAAAGTTAAGGACGAGAGGATGGTAAATTTTGTACACCGAAAGATGTAAGACATGTTCCACGATGACCAAGAATTTGGTATCTCTTAGTCTACTTTGGACAAACAGGGGTTCAATTTCAAGGGTGAAGGTGGACGGTGAATGTCTTCAAAGATTCGCTTGTAGTCCTCAAAGGCATCAAGAGGGGAACCTTGTATATATTACAAGGATCTACCGTATCCGCACCGCCGTCTTTGTTGCATCCTCGCGAGCTTCACCGCCTCAGCAGACTCACCGTGGCACATGAGACTTGGTCACACGTGGTGAAAGGGGTATGCGAGTTCTTTCTTCGGCGAGGTTTTCTTGGGGGATATAAGGTCAAGAATCCGGACTTTTGTGAACATTGTGTATTTGGGAAGTTGCATAGAAGTAAATTCTCGGCGGGGTTGCACAATACAAAGGCATCACTTGATTATATCCATTCGGACTGCTGGGTCCATCAAGAGTTGAGTCATTGGGTGGTCACGGATATTTTGTGTCATTCATAGATGACTATTCAAGGATGACTTGGGTGGTGATGATGAAGAACAAAAGTGATGCATTCAATAACTTCAAGCAAGTGGAAGGCCCTAGTGGAAAATCGCTTAGGCAAGAAAATCAAGAAGCTTCGTACGGATAATGGTCCGGAATTCTCTGGACGGATTTTGATTCATTTTGTGCGGTGAGGGTATTGCCGGACATCATACTTGTAAGGAATACACCTCGGCGAATGGTGTAGCCGAAAGGATGAATCAAACTCTACCGGAGAGGGCAAGATGTATGCTTTCTCAAGCCGGTTTATCAAGGAGATTTTGGGCGAGGTCGTAAAAACGACTTGCTACTTAATCAACAGAGTCCTCACACAGGGATCAATCTCAAGACACCATTTGAGATGTGGTCGCAAGCTCACCGACTACTCGGTTCTAAGGGTTTTTGGGAGTACGGCTTACTATCATGTTAGTGAAGGGAAGTTAGAACCAAGAGCCAAGAAGGGAGTGTTTGTGGGGTATGGTGATGGAGTGAAAGGATATAGAATTTGGTCATCGAGCGAGAGTCCGCAGTAATCCTCGGCAGGGACGTTGTGTTTGATGAAAATTCTATGTTAAACTCATCGGTGGGGAGGTCTACCGAGTCCGAAACCAAGGTCTTGAATCGATAGTGTTGAGAAACGAGTGGAGCTTCGTGGAGTCTACCGATATGCAACAATCGGTGGATCCAAATCAACACTATACCGATCTAGATAATGAACCGAATCGATCCAAGCCGATCTGCGAGACCTCGGCGGGCGTCATACAAACATTGATCGCGCCCAGTCTACGCGCGAGGCAGCCTAGAAGATCTAATGTTGGGATACCTCCAAGGAGATATGGATATGATGATTTGGCTGGATATGCAATCCAAGTTGCTGAAGAAGTAGAGGTTGCTGAACCTACTACTTACAGGGAAGCAGTGACATGTACAGAAGCATCCCGGTGGCATGCTGCCATGGGAGATGAAATGGAGTCATTATTGAAGAATCGGACTTGGGAATTGGTCAAATGACCTACCGACAAGGGAGTTGTGACTTGTAAATGGATTTTCAAGAAAAAGGAAGGAATAACAAAGGCGAAGGGGTCGGGTATAAGGCACGTTTGGTTGCAAGAGGATTCGGTCAAAAGGAAGGAGTTGACTTTGATGAAATATTTTCACCGGTGGTCGACACACTTCAATCGGGGTGTTACTAGCAATGGTGGCACGGCGAGATCGGAACTTGAGCAATTAGATGTGAAAACTCGCTTTTCTACATGGTGAGGTGGATAAGGAGATATACATGACACAAACTCGAGGGTTTTCAAGTTCCCGGAAAGGAAAATTATGTTTGCAAGTTGAAGAAATCATTGTATGGTTTGAAGCAAGCTCCAAGGCGGTGGTATAAAAGGTTTGACGGCTTTCATGCTTCACGGGTTACAACGAAGTCCATATGACCGTTGTGTTTACTTCCGATCGAAAAGATGGATCATATATCTATCTTGTTCGTATGTGGATGACATGCCGATAGCCGCAAAGAAGGAAGTCGATGTTCAAAATCGAAGAACCTTCTCGGTCTTGAATTTGAAATGAAGGATTTGGGTGCGGCCAAGAAAATCTTGGGGATGGAGATCTCGGAGAGATAGGAGTCGAAGAAGTTATTCTTGTCTCGGCGGGGTTATGTGCGTAAGATATTGGCCAAGTTTGGGATGTCCGTCGCAAAACCAATAGATACTCTTATGGCATCAAATGTTCATTTGTCCGTTTATGCTTCACGATCCAAGAGAAGGAGTATATGTCAAAAGTTCCCTATGCTAGTGCGGTTGGCGATCGATGTATGCCATGGTTTGCACTAGGCCCGATTTGGCTCGGGCGGTCGGTGTTGTCGACGGGTTTATGGCTCAACCTGGAAAAGAACACTCGGAAAGTCATTAAAAGGATATTCGGGTACCGAGAGGTACAAACTGATGTTGGTCTCATTTATGGAGGTGATACTGGTCTGGTCACAGGTTACTGTGATGCTGATTATGCAGGTGATGTTGACAGTAGAAAATCAATGACTGGTTATGTATTCACTTTGGGAAATGCAGTGGTCAGCTGGAAAGCTACTCTTCAGGCTACAGTAGCCTTATCAACTACTGAAGCAGAATATATGGCTCTTACTGAAGCAGCTAAGGAGGGTATCTGGTTGAAGGGGCTAGTCGGTGATTTGGGGTTGCATCGGATCAGCCGAGATATATTGTGACAGTCTAAGTGCAATATGTTTGGCCAAGGATCAGGTTCATCATGAGAGAACCAAGCATATTGATGTCAGGTATCATTTTCTGAGGAATGAGAAGAGGGTTGTGGTGAAGAATATTGGCACAAAGGAGAATCCTGCTGATATGTTCACTAAACCAGTTCAAATAGAGTAAGTTCCACTTTGCCTGGATTTACCGAATATTCAAAGCTTGTAATACGTTTCTCGAAACTCTACCGAGGGCGGATCGGTGGAGTGGATGCTTTGTGGAGATAGTCCGGTACAAGTACATCCGGCATTGACGAATGCATCCGGTACAAGTACATCCGGTTATGCAATCTGTTTGACTCGGGAGAGTTGAAGTCAAGGTGGAGATTTGTCGGTAAAGTGACTTAAACTCTACATCCGGTGGAACCAATCCGAAGACTCGGTGGGTGATGGTCGGTGAGAAGTGTATTCAATTCGTGCATCGCAGGGATGGAGTCTGCGAGCTTCGGCGGGGTAGCTTCGGCGGGGTAACTATCGCGGGGTGATAGGCCGCCGAGTACTTGGATACGACGGGGTCCCACATCTCGCTAATTCGTTATGTGACGCCTATACGGTGTCATTAAAAGGAGGACACGTGTAGGGGTATTTATGGTGCATCGTACAAAGATTCCCGGCGGCTAGGTTTTAGGGATTTGTGCCTATAAATACGCTTGTTGTCTCATTATCTGTGTGTGTTGAAATCGTAAAATTCGGTGCATAATAAAATATCTCTTTTCGCCCGTGGTTTTTTACCTCTCCCACCGAGAGGTTTTCCACGTTAAATCTGTGTTCTTCTTGTTTCGTTATCTCCTTTGATTGTTTATGTTTGATTGCTTCGTTTCGTTTCTTGCATCCGAAGTTATCTCCATCCGTTTTATAACATATATATATATATATATATATATATATATATATATATATATATATATATATATATATATATAAAAGAAATAAACTGCGAACTAAAAGACCTAAATATTCTACAAAAGAGATGTTTAATTTTACTACTTTATGGGTATGTTTTGAGGCTATCAATGAATTGAATTTTGTATCTATGGATGTTAAAAGAACGATATTGAAGTAATATTTTGTAAATATGATTTTAAAAAAAAAACTAAAAGGCCTAATTCGACGACTTCGCCGAAGGCCCAAAAATTTTCAGGACCGGCCTTGTGTGCCCACTTTTGAAGTAGTGGCGTATTAAGTGCATATTCTGTTATGAGCCACCATTCTTAAGCACGTATATTACTAGGAGCGTCGTGACATGAGAATGCATTATTGATGGATATGAGTGACATGGATCAAGGCATAGTTATTTTTAAGCATGTTGGGCCAAGCATGTTATTCCAAGCTTTTAAGGAGTTATTTTGCTATGTGTGTGTTCTTAGGATCGTTTTCTCCCCGTGTTTTATGTGTTTTACCCAAATCTGGAGCGTTGGAGAACACCACCTGTTATTCTTTTGAGCTAGTTTTCTCCCCTTCCTCACCATCTCTAGCTTGAGTGGATCAAGCTAGATCTCCATTGTTGAAGGTATGAAGATTTGAACGTTCCTTTTTGTTTTCAATATGGTAGATCTGTTCGTATTCAAGTTTTTGTTAATCTGCTTGTTTAACGACCCCATAATTTACTTAGATTAATCGAAATTGAGCAATATAGATCCAGAATTAAGAAAAGCCGACCCCGGTAAACCGGCGGTCTATACCGGTTTACCGAGGCAATATTTTGGAAACTTAATCTGGAGGATTTGCGTCAGCTACATTGATCGGCAGAATTAATTAAAACGAGTTATAGGTTTGGCCAATCTAGTATTCGTAATTCGTAAATTAACATGCAGTACTGATAGTGAAGTGTTAGTTAGGACATAGTTTTGATGGACCTTAGGAATGTGCTGATTAGTGTCGACAGCTGTCTAAGTGGGTTAGCGGTATGAGTTAGCGCTCGATACCAGCAATTATAGTTCTTTATGCGTATGGGATATTACGGACAAAGTAAGGAGGGTAGCTGAAGTATAGAGTATCTACTACCATGGTCGGAGTAGATAGGGTTAGGAGTTGCACCCGCAGCTTAAAACTAAATTAAAAGCTCGCTCGATTATTTTAAGGAAATTATGTGGGGAAGTAAACGTAAGGATTAACTAATCCAAGTTAGTAGGTCGGTGGGAAGAGGGGGAGGAATACCACATTTCTTTTCTGGTTATTGTTGGTCAATGACCACCTATATGTGTCTTCTTAATTAGGTTAGAGTTGTTTATACTTAGAGTTGCATTGTCTCTATGGGACCGACTTTGACTCGCACTTACTATACTACGATGGACTCTTGCTAGTAATATCGACGTTAGTGACTTACACGTGATCAAACTCGTTTCTTGAATACTCTTGAATGAGATTGAGAATTTGATTATATTAGTTTTATCTAACTATTGAGTCTGTTTAGTTGTCTGTGAATAATTGAGTCATAATAGTACATGTTTTGTTCTAATCTGGAAAAGTCTTGTTCGACTCGGCGAGACTAGCCAGAATCTGCAGAACTTGTTTTGTTTAGTTAGAATTGAGTCAAAAGTCAGAGTCTTTGATTTTTGTGTCCGCCGAGGCGAGTTTAACAGCCTCCATGACAAGTTTCTTACATATTCCTATTTTGTTCTAAGTTGCAGAGGTACACTTCAAGGAGCTCAGCATCAAAGCTTGAAAATTTTGTTTCTGAAATCGAGAAATTTGATAAAAAAAAACCACTGATTGGCAGGGGAAGCTAGAGAGAAGATTTAGAGGCAGGCTAACGATGAGAGTACACACACAGGAGATCAGAGCAAGGATGAGCACGAGGATATTCCACTGGTGGAGGATCCTGACGAATAAATGACGGCCAAAAACCGGAGTCAATGGAGGAGATGGAGCCAATGGATTTCAAAATGGAGCGGGAGCAGTGGTTGCTACGGAAAGAAGAACTCTTCAGAGTTATACCCTACCAACGATTGAACAATTCGTATAAGCAATTGTACCATCTGAAAATGCGGCTAAAGTATTTCATCCTAAGCCATTCATGATTCAGATGGTGACGATTTACACTACCTTACATGAAGTACCTAACGAAGATCCTAGTGTTCAGCTGGAGTACCAGAGGACAATATTAAGCTGAAGCTGTTTCCCTTCACCCGAAGGATAAGGCCAAGCAGTGGCTTCTGTCTCTTGCAGCAGGTTGAATTCAATCATGGACGGACCTATGATAACACTCTATTTAGTACCAGTTACTATACTATTATTTGCCCCAAATCATGCTCAATTAATGAGAGATAGCTCTATTATCGTGTGAAATACATGTCAATTGCTAAGTGCATGTTCTTTGGTCGTCAATTATGCATTTAAGTATTTATCCCTCAGATTTGGTACTGTTCTGTCTCATTTTCCATACTTTTCAGGTATATTATAATTTTGGAGCAATAAAGAGTGAATCCGTGCCGAAGGAGTTAATGGGAAGAAGTAGGAAAGTCCATGAAGAGATCCGCCGATAACAGAGAAGCTGAAGTTAGGCTGCAATTGGACATCAAGAAATCGAAGCTGCCGTGTTATGCATAAGTCGGCTAGGGTTTATGTTGTTTAAGTCGGTTTACAATGCCTATAAAAATACTGTAGCCGTCATTGTAAAATATAGTTCCAACTCTTGATAAGTTTTATGTGAAATAAAAGTTCTTGGGTTTTTCTTTTGAGTTTTTACATTGGTTTCTTTCCCTAATCCATCTACTAGCTTTAGTTGATCAAGCTAGATCCTCCATAATAAAAGGTATGAAGCTTTGAACATTGCTTTATATTTTTACTATGGTAGTTTAGATTTTTCTACGCGATGTAATAATCTGCATGTTTTACGCACCTGCAATTTACCAGAATTAATCAGAACAATAATATGAAATTCCAGAATTAGGAACTGCCGCGCTCGCAATTCCGACGGTCTATATCGCAATTGCGAGGCCACTTTTAGGTCACCCTAAATCCGGAGATTTAGCGTCATCTACGTTGATCGATAGGTTTAATCACGACAGGTTAGATCTGGCTAATCAACTTTTCGTATATGTAAATTAACATGAAGGACTATTAGTGAAATGTTAGTTTGGAGTCTAGATCAATCTTTAGGAACATGCTAGTCATTGTCGATAGCTGCCTAGGGAGGTTCTCGGTCTTGAGCCGGCACTTTCTACAACTTATTGCGTGTGGGTTAATGATGGGAGTCAACTTCACTACACTTTTGTATGTGATCTAGCCCCCGTTTATCACTTTATTGACATGTTCCGAGTAGATATAGACCGTTTCGAGAGTAATACGCACGGGGAGTTAAACTGTCACATCGATAGTAAACTCCGCCTTTTTGACGATATTTACTTCTTTTCTGAGCACTTTTGTCTTACGGAATTACGCGTGGTGTTGTTCATATATGTTATTGCAGGACTTAGGTGACTCGAGGACCCGGAAGGTGATATTTTGGAGTGAGAAACATGTTCGACGCACGAACGTAGCATTGAAGTGGAGAAAATGCAAGTTTGGAAGGAAATTGGGTCGAACGAGCGTTTGGCCTATTCCAAACGAGCGGTTGCGGCGAGCTCAAGCTGTATAATGTGATATCAGTATAAACGAGCATTTGGCCTATTCCGAACGAGCGGTTGCCAAGTTAGAATTTGATACTGAAAGTTGGTTGAGAAGACAAACGAGCGTCCAAATTACCCCCAAACTAGCGTTTGGATGGGTTTAGCTCGAATACTGAGCTCATATTCAGCAAACGGGCGTTCAAGACAATCCAAACGGGCGTTTGCCCTCAAGACATGATCCAAGAACTAGCGTTTAGAAGAAGCCAAACGCTGGTTCACTGAAGAACAAGCCCTAATTAAGAATCAGATTTCCAGGCAAACGGGCGTTTGCCCTCGACAGTAGGAAAATTCAGCCGTACACTATAAATACGCAGCTCATTCACCACTTTTAGAAGACTGGCCGACTTTATACACTTTTTGGGAAATTTTGGTGCGGTTTTGGTGTAGGATAAACATACTTTGATCCATTGATTCCTTAGTTCACATCCTTTGATTCTACATACATTCTATAGCTTCAATTTACATTTTCGTTCCAAAGATTCGACTTTTAGGGCAATTGTTTCTTCAATACTTTATGGATCAGATTTTCTTCGATTGTATGGTAATGAATTATTCTTCTTTTATTATTTCTAGCATGATTTCCATTCTTATTTCATTTATTAGTATGATCATGAGTAGCTAATTCCATGTGTAGTCGAATTGTGTGAAAGCGAGTGAAAACCCTAAGGGGGATGAGATAGGGAGTTGTGTAGTGCGTAATTGAATGTTTTAACAATTAATCCCCGTCCTAAAACTTATTATAACAGCTCTGAATTATATTTATCACCTAGTTCACTGTCACACACATCAAACTTATAGATATATTTTGCGGTGAGATGTGGAAAAAGGGGTTTTGGGATCGTTGCGTAGATTCGGCCTAGTTGTTAGGACCGTTTCCAATACAGAGGTTTGTCATCGTTATTCGAGCAACTATAGACCTTAATCATGTTAGGATAATCGGTTTTCTAAAGGGAGAGTCGGTTAGCTTCACATAGGGTGATTAGATCGAGTTGTTCAGTCTAGTCACTAGAATTAGGAGTTGGCACCCGTGGATGTTGTTAAACTATTTTGGATAGGTAGGATGGTTAAGACACGCTCCCTGTTAAGTCCTCCCTAAGGGGTAAAAGTATCCCGTGGGATCATAGTTTGGCTATACCCGTTAATCACTATTTAAACACCGTTCGTATAATTGTTTATTTCTGCACTAGTATAAGACCTTTCCACCTTTGATTGACATGAACCAAATTACACGTCAGCTTTGGTACTTAGACTTACTCCTCGTGGATACGACCTTGTGACCACTATACTCCCGTTGACCCGATACTCTGTCGGTGAAAGTTAGCGGTTAAGTATTTTGCTATCAGTTAATACAACCAACGAAGAAACTTAACTGCATATAGACGTTTATGTCCTTACAAATGGAAGTAAACAAGGTTAGGATATTGCACCCGTAGCTAAAACTGAATTAAAACATAAGTTCGGATTGACTCGGGAATTACGGGGAAAGTAAACATAACGATCAATTATGGCAAGCTAGGAGATAGGTTAAGAGGAGGAACACCGATTTGTTTTCTATCTTTATGTTGGTCGTATACCACTATATGTGTTCTTAATTAGATTAATACATTCATTGTCAATGTTGCATTCTCTCTGTGAGATCGACCTTGATTCGCTGTTGCTATACTGCGATTGACCTATTACTCTTTCTAGTATAAGCGACCTCGCGTGCGACATTAATATTTTGGGGCCGTTTCCGGGGACAATGGCCAATATTTGATAATAAATTTATCATCCCTAATGAAGAACTTTCTGTTTTCTGTTGTTTATTTTATCTAAGTCTTAAGTCGTTTCAGCATATTCCTGCATTGTTTAAAAATCAGAAGAAGGATGCTGGGCTCGCTATTGCAGACACCCTTCCGCAAATACGAGACTCAGAAAAACCTGATTCTGATTTTCCCTGTGTTTATTCCCGTTAGTTTTTAGTTAGCAGGTCCGCAGCAGTTGGGGTCGATCCCAACTGAAGTGGAGGATTTGCTAACCGTTCCATTGTTTTTCTTTTGTCTTTCTTGTAGGACGTGCGAGACACTTTGATTTCATTCCGCTAGATTTTCTGCCTAAGATCCAAACAAGCACAATGCATCCAAATAGACGCTTCATTTTGAACATTAAACTGTTAGTAAATCTACGCGGGAACGCAGCGGAATTCAAAAATTTATTTTCTTTAACAAGGATCGACTTCGTTTAAGCAATAAACAAATAAGCTTGTAGACGGTGGTTACCTTGCTTGATCTAAAAGATCGACGCCTTGACCGTCTAAGGAGAGTAGCGATGCACGGAGCCACCCAAGCGTTCGGCCTCTACCGGTGATCTACATGAACAGCCTACCGAAATCCCATCATGGATTGCTACTAGAAAAATCCGGTTGCTAGACAGACATTTTCTCTCTCTCTAAACTCTCTCTAGGAAGCTCTCGATTTTTCACAAGAACTATTAGCTCTTGGAATTGTGATGATCAAAAGAGTTAGCCAAGCCTCTCCTATTATAGAGTGACATGCACCCCTAGTCAATCCCAATCTGATTGGGAGAAGCTTCCTAGTAGATTGAGGAGAAAGAAAAACATTTTCCTAATAAAATGAGGAAAATCCCTTTGATTAATTTATCTCATTTAATATTTAATATCTTATGTTAAATATATTTCCAAGATATATATTGACAATATCTTATATTGAATATATCTTTATCTTATTACCATAAATCTATTTTTTTCAAAAATCAATTAATATCTAATATTAATATTATGGTAATCTTATTAATTAAATTACACAATTATAATGTATCCAATACACTTTCAAATGGCGTCCCCTTCCCACTTATTTGGTAATTTAGATTTTCTTTAATCAATATAATACTATAATTAATTAATTCACAAAATACATGTGTATCATACACATATATATTTTCGACATACATGTATATTTAATTAATCAACATAATTAATATCTTGTATTATATTTATTCATAATAAATAAATACCACCATATTAATTTGTCGATCACTATAACACTTTATAGTATAAGATAAAACTTTCCTTATTTGGTTATCGCTATAACAACATTTTAATCTGTCCAGATGTTCTTATGTGTGTGACCCGATAGGCTTCCGAATATGTTGGCCGTAGGCACAAAGTGCAAATTATGAAAATGCCCTTCATACCTAACGATCACGGGATAGCGTCTAGCAACACACCGTGACCCCAAATCATCGGAATAGTCAAATGCAATGACTACTACCTTTCGTGTGAAACAGTTACCGTGTAAATAGAAACATATCGCTGTAATAATATCCATACGGTCGTTCGTCGAGTGTCAAACATCAACGACCGTATCTTATAATCTGGATATCATGCTCTCTCGAAGTAACTCATTTACTTCCACTTTGCAAAGATTCACGCGAGTAAGACATTCCTTATAAGAAGGCCCTTTCGGATATTCACCCCTACTAATAGGGTACGCGATTCCGGACGACCAAACATGTATACTCCGCATGTTTCAGTATCACACCCAATCACTACCGTATGATCGCCCCATGGCTAGGGGAAACCTCAATAGTGTCAAAGCATGCCAATCTACACCGTGATGCCATGTAGGCTCCGGTCTTAGGATAATTACACAACCGCCACATAGTGCGACACTTAACAGTGTAAGTGGGTCAGTCTAACGTACGCATTCTCTAATACACAACCACGTACAGTCCAAGTGTCTCTACATTTCAATAGACGATATCTATCCATTCCCTTTAAGACAGAAGACATCTAATACGTGCTAGCCTGTTTGTACTATCAATGCCCTATTTAATACATAAGCCTAGAGACATTTAAGTATCAAACTTATTAAAGTTATTATAGATCTCATCAATCATAATCGCCTATCATGGTTTCTCTATCACAGTTTAATACTAAGGACGTTATCATATAACAATTCATAATTGGTTCTTTGAAAGAACAAATATACGACAACATAAAAACCATTTAATATATATGTATAAACCTAAAGAAATAGTAGAAATGATCCGACCGGTCGGATCCGGTTCAACCCGATTGGGTTTAGGACACTATTTCAACATAAACCCGTCTCTATGTACCCCGATCCTAGAACAAGATGCTCCAAACAGAATGAAGAGGATTTAAAAGGGTGAAGTTGGAAGATGAAGAGAATAGGACCAGAAAAGCCGTGGAAAATAGCTTAAATGAGTATGAGGACTTCAGGATAGGTAAGTTTCCTATCCCGGTGCATGACCTTTCTTCTTCAGAATCCGATCCCGAGAAAGACCCTAACTACATTCCATCAGAGCCTGAGGATTACCTAAATATGATGTGATTGAAAAGTTAGGAGATCCTAGTAGTTTTAGGTTGGCTATCTCGATTAACGGTAGATCTGTAAGATTAGGTCTGTGTGATTCTGGGTTTAGTAGCAACATCACACCACTTTCTCTTTGCCGAAAGGTAAAATTTTCGGTTTTCATGAGCCATAATATCACCATGCGATTCGTGGAACGCCATGTCGATATGGTATCTAGAAAGTTGAGAGACTACACTGTCAGGGTAGGTGGTTTTCACTACCCTATTGACTTTCTAGTTTTGGATGTTCCCGAGGATCCTAGTGCTTCGTACTACTCGGACGTCCATTCATGGCTACCAGTAGAGCCATTGGACATGGACAATGGCACCATTATGCTAAGATCAAATAATGATGCCAAAACTTTTTAGATATTAGAGCCATTGCAAAATAGACCAGGGGAATGCCGAATGCTGAGCTCAAAATCTAAGATACGAAGGGCATGGAAAAGGTAAGCATCTGATGTGTGCGAAAAAGGTTACTGTGAGAGGAGCCGGTGAGCATGAATTTTTGACAGTCCTACTTCGAGAGCAAGAGGACAAGGACAACTACCAAGCATACGGTTAACCAACATGTTAACTAATCGATTACGATAAATTGCGAAAATGAATTCCAAGAACGATAAAGTGGAACCTTCGTGCATCATGGATAAAACTTGAAGTAGGAGAGGCAAGCCTAGTGTGTAGGCTAAGAGAGCCAAGCATGCCAGGCAGAGAGCTCAAGGCCTTATCAAGGATGTTCGTGAAGGCGTCCTCCTCGATTATAAGGAAGAATGCTTCTTGCTTGACCTCAAAAACCATGAAAGAGCATGGATTGAGAGAGAAGGGATGCGCACTTCGAGCTCGAAGAAAAGTCGAGCTCATGACTCTAAACTCAGAAATAATTCTCATCCCTTAGGTAGTAAGAGTCAATAAAAGTAACCCGAGGGAACAACGAGCTTTTTTTCATCCTACCGCATCCAAAGGTCAAAGGCCGATGTATGGTGGGAAGGTTTTTTTACTCGTTTGTAACTCAGGTGAAGTAGGTTAGGCTTCGAGTCGGAGAAAATGCAAAAATATTTGGAAAGTAGTCAACGAAGAGTCAGTCTGGAGTAGTATTTATGAAGGATCGAGTAATGGGTAAGCTAGATCAAGGTCTGAGAAAATCTGGATGAAATATGCCTTCTCAATAAAAAGCACACTACCGCAATTGCGAGCATGCCAACCCCTAATTTCGAGGTTTAAGTGCATCCTGGAACATGATCGCGTGTAAGTCACTAACGTCGATATTACTAGCAAGATTACTAGGTCCATCATAGTATAGTAAGGGCGAATCAAGGTCGATCCCACAGAGACAATGCAACTTAAGTATAAATGATCCTAATCTTAATTAAGAAGGCACATAGAAGTGGTCATTGACCAACAAAGTACATAAAAGAAACACTGTGTTCTTCCCCCTCTTCCCACCGATCTACTAACTTGGATTAGTTAATCCTTACGTTTACTTCACCACATAATTTCTTAAACAAATTGAGCGAGCTTTTTAATTCAGTTTTAAGCTATGGGTGCAATTCCTAACCCTATCTACTCTGACCATGATAGTAGATAATCTATACGCCAGCTACCCTCCTTAATTGGTCCGTAATAGCCCATATGCATAAAGAACTAGAATTGCCGATATCGAGCGTTAACTCATACCGTTAACCCGCCTAGATAGCTGTCGACACTGATCAACACGTTCCTAGGGTCCATCAAGACTATGTCCTAACTAACATATCACTATCAATACTTTATGTTAATTTACGAATTACGAATACTAGATTGGCCAGACCTATTACTCATTTTAATTAATTATGTCGATCAACGTAGCTGACGCTGAACCTCCAGATTAAGTTTCCTCAAATTTGCCTCGGTAAATCGGTATAGACCGCCGGTTTACCGGGGGCGTCTTTTCTTAATTCTGGATCTACATTGGTCAATGCTGATTAATCTAAGTAAATTATGGGGTTGTTAAACATGAAGATTAACTAAAACACTTAAATACGAATAGATCTACCATATTGAAGACAAAAAGGAACGTTCAAAGCTTCATACTTTCAACGATGGAGATCTAGCTTGATCCACTCAAGCTACAGATTGTAGAGAAGGGAAGGAAACCAACAAATTAACTTCAAAAGCCTTAAAGGAACTTTATTTCATCAAATTGTATAATGTATAAGATAGAATATGCAAAAATTATAATAAGTTGATGCGGCTTTATATAGATACAATAGCCGACTTATGACTCATAGAAACCCTAACCGACCTAGTAAGTGCGGAAGATTCAATTTCGTGTCCCACAAGACTCTCGGTTTACCGGACCTAGCCCACGGTAAACCGGGCTCATTTTTCCTCTTGTTCTCTGGCAGATTCCTTCTTGGACTTCATTCACTTGGCCCAACACTCTTTCCTCTGGTCTAGCTTCGTCCTTAAATGCTCCGGATTTGATACATCCTGCAAAACACATAAAACACGACAAAACAGTACCAACCCTTCGGGAAAATAACACAGATGCAGAATTACGAACCTAAGAACATACACATAGCATTTAACTCATATTCCATATAATAATGAGACTATCTATCCTCTCTTTGAGCATAATTTGGGGTGAATAAAGGTATAATTAATGGTACTATTCATGGCGTTATCAACTACCCCCCACTTAGCTTTTGATCGTCCCGAGCAAAAAGGCGAAAAGAAAACGACATCCGGAGAGTATACGAGTTAATTAAAAAAAGTATGCCTCACAAAGTCATGATCAATATCATGTCACTCATATCTAGCAGTAACACATTAAACAATATTCATGTCATGAGCCAATGAGTGTGTGCAATCACTCTACATCCACTTAGCAATGCAACCAATCTCATATTACGTCGATCCGCAATCGAACTAACCAGTCTCGAACATGTTTTTATTAATCAAATTAGCTTGGCAAGGCGGATCGAGAACCAAGTATTACTCTTAGGCTCGCGTTTATCGGTCTTTGCAAAGGTCGTGCATTTTACGCTCCATCAACTCGATTTTGCCCAAGAGATTATAGATGTGTATATTGCAATGCACTTCTCTTTCTTGGCGGGTGAACTCTCGTAAATTTATCTATCCTCATGGCCCCACTCTTGATAAACTACCGAATCCGAAATTCCTTTGCCCTTATAAGCGTTGGTGGAACATAATTTGGGATAAAGCCAGGGTCAACTCTAGTCAAGGTAATATGCTATCGACTACACACCAGGGAAAGTGAGTTATACGTGCTTATGATGGTGGCTCACAACAGAATATGCGCTTAATACGCCACTACTTCAGAAGTGGGCACAACTCTACTTATACATAGTGGAACAAAAGTGCAGTCAATTAACTCAAAGATCAAAGATGTCATATTTTTCAAATTTCTGTCGAAAATGAATCAAAGTCTAGGTGGTGAAAAATGCATCAAAGAGAATCAAGATAATCACTCAATTAATGGATTATAATGCTAAGAAGCTACGTGACGTCCCTTACCCCCCACTTAATCGAAACATTGTCCCCAATGTATATGATGGAAAAGTTAAAATGAAAAGGAACTTAGCTTCGTTAAGGGTGGAACCAAAGGAACAAACTGGATCGTCTCATAATTCACTGGGCGTAAGCAAGAAGTCTTTCAATAATCTACGTTAAGTATCTCAAACAATCCAAGAAGAATGGTGGTGACAAGAAACCATATAATAATAGAGTGGCAGTAAAAGAGAAATGAAATAACTCCAAACAATTTAAGCCGATAAAATCATTATATTATTAAAAATCTGCTACATTACTAGATAGGAAATAAAATAAAACAAGAAAATGGAAAATAACAACAATAAAAAAGAAAGAAAAGTAGTCCTCATCATAATAATCCTCCCAGTCATCTCTAGGCTCAAAACCGGGAGGCGGTCCAGAACATGATGCAGCAGCGGTGGAAGATGATGCTCTGTGACTTGGGGCAATCCTAGGTGGTGGGGTCGCAAGAGGAACTCCTAGAAAATCTATAATTCTATCCATCTTGTGATGCATACTCGCAATTTTTCTTGAGTGCTCCTCTAGCAAGACTCTCTGGGATCGAGGTCCTCCAAGAACCGGAGTACGCTCTCTCTCAGCTCTTGAACTGACCCGTCTTGGAACTTTTAAAACTGACTGTGAACTGATAATCGGCTCAGGGTCTTCCCAATCGTCACTAACCAAAACCGGAACCTCGTCCTCTATAGCAAACATGTCAATCATAGGCCCATATAGCAACTGCTCTCGCTCAGACGTAGCGGAAATAATATGAATACGGCTGTGCATCAGTTGACCTATGATGACTGAAGATCCCTGCTGCAGATAGAACATCAACTCCGCCCTCTTCGGTGTGAAAGACACCGTCTGCTTGGTCGGCAGAAGGCGAGCACAAACAAATCTGTTGACCACCTTCCTGTCCCAGGATAACTTGTTTTCCAGGAAGACGGTGGGGGCTCCCATTGGTTTGCGCTTCCATTGCACCCCAAAATATTCAGCAATCATCTGCATAGTCTCTAGATCTTCAATATTGGTCGAGGATGTGTACTCATCCCGACGCACTGGTGGATTGCGAACCCCATAATACCCGTTGATCCGCTCAATCGTAAAATCAAATTTGACTCCCCGGACCATAGCAAATGTAGCTCCCGGGTTATGTGAAAGATATGCATAAAATTCTCTCACCACTGTAGCATTGAACCTTGTCGGTGCCTTAGCCATATCCAGAATATTTTGCAGCTTCAGGGCTCTCGGCAAGATCGTACCGTAATCGTCCAACTCTACGCCTTGTTCTCGGGCAACCGTTCTTCCGTTCCAATGCCCTCGGAATGACTTATAGATTTCTAAAGAATGAAATTGCTCAACCCCATCTATCAAGGGGTTAGCATCTCCATATACATACTGGAGACCACTTGGACGATGGGCGGTTCTGCTATGCTTGGGACCCATCCTGATGATAATAGGCACTGAAGATGACTCTAAATCTGAAAATAGACCCTCGGTAAACCGGCCCTATGCCCCGATTTACCGGCATAGATTTATCTCGGTTCTTTCTGGGACCTTGCTTCTAAAATGGGAGATAAAGAACTACAATAACAACGTGCTACAACAACACTAATCAGCAAAGGGTAATGGAAAGAATGGTATTTGGGTGTTTAGATGGAAGGAAATGTTTGGATTTTTGGTGGAGATATGGTGATATTGAGGGCCAAATTTTCTATGAGTCGGAGAAATGGAGAAATGTGTGATGAAGAAGAAGAAGTTGATTGGTAAGGATGGTGAATGAGAGTGGTGGAGGGTGTTTATATAGTAGAATTGTGGAGAATGTGGAAGGATTTGGTGGGATAGTGGGTAGATGAGTAATTAGGGTGAGGGATTTGAGGGGTTTGATTGATGGGATTGAGGTGGAGTTATGGTGGAGTGTGGGAAAGGATGAAATGATAGAAAAGAGGGAAAATGGGGAGGTTTTCCAGATTGGTGGGTTGCTGGTGCAACGTGTGTCCTCCACGTGTCACTGAAAATTCTGTTTTTTAACCTGACACTCAAAAAATGAAAAAAAAAATTCCTAGCTTTCGGTAACAACGGAATTTTCTGAAGAAGTGGCCTTAATGAAAGTTGTAGATCTTTGATAGAGCTTTCCAACGTATTTTGAATCACGTCAATTGGAGGTCTACAACTCGAGTTATGACCAAGTGGCTAATCGATTCGTAATAGTAAAAATCCCGAAAACGACACGACATACGAATGGCTCATCAAAACGGCGTTTTCTGAAAAAGAATCTTTCATGAAAGTTGTATATCTTCAAGAAATCTTTCCAATGGATTTTGAATCAAGTCAATCGGATTTCTACAACTCAAATGGTGGTCAAGTGGCTAATTGATTTGTATTAAGGAAAATGTCGCAAACGACACGTAATGGGAATGGCCCATCAAAACGACGTTTTCTGAAGAAGTGTCCTTCATGAAAGTTGAAGAATTTTCCGAGAGCTTTCTAATGACGTTTGAATCATGATTTTTGGAGGTCTACAACTCGAGATATGAATTTTAGAAGTTTAATATATAATTATATATAAATTCTCCGTTGCTGCATGTTACTTGTAATGATGAGTAATGATGATAAGCTCGGATCGATCCGGCACCAATCCGGATCGATCCGGCTCCTCAACATTGTCTATATAAACGAGCCACGTATGCAGAGAAAGGCTGCCCCTCTTTTCCTTCATCTTTTCTTTCTTTTAAATTATGGGGGGCCTATAATTATATAATTATGTAGTTATAATGTCGGTGTAATAACCCGACTAGTTATCGTTTTAAATTTTCAATTCCGTTCTTTCTTTTATGTTTATTTCATTTTATGCAATTAGTATAAATTAGTATAAATATATATATATATATACGTATATTATATATATATATATATATATATCTATACGTATATCTATATAGCTGTAGTTATCTTTTTCGTTTTGTTTTCTTTCGTTTTGTTATTTTCGTTGTTATTTTCGTTAATATGAGTAGTTAAACTCAACATAGCCGAATTATGTGAAAACGGGTGAAATCAACCATCGGGAGACGAGATGGGAGTTGTGTGCGCGTAATTAAACGTTCGTATGATAAACTCATGTTTTAAAACCCGTTTTGATCATTTTAGCTTTGAATAAAATTGACAACTTTGTTCACGGTTACATCGAGCTTATAAATGTATTTTGCGGTGAGATGTGAGATATGGATATCACTAATCATAGTCCGGATTGTTAGATTGACAATCTAAGTGACAGATCTGGACTATGCCTAAGTGAGATTCGTATTTTTACGAGATGTGCGAGACATGTTTTAAAATCACTAAACCATAGTCTTAATCGTTAGATTGGCAACCTAAGTGATACGTTAAAATTATGTTTTTGTGAGGTTTTTCACGGCTTTTTATTCCGGTCAACCATGTTAGGCGAGTTAGCTCTCTAAAGGGAGGGTTAATAAACCTAGTGTGGGGGTTAAGTGAGAGCTGTTCAGATCTTAACGCAAGAATAAAGAGTTGACTCCCGTGAATATCATATGAACTGAATCAGATAAAACACACTCCTTATCAAGTTTTTCCCGTGGGGAGATAACTTTGTTGGATCATGGCTCGGCTATGCTTTTTAATCACCTAGTTAATCTCGTTAGTTAAAATTTATTTTTTGCATTAGTATAAACACTCCACTTAAAACTTTGATCGCCTAGACTAAGAATCACGTTCATTTTGGTACTCACAACCACATTTCTCTTGGGACGACCTCGTACTCCTGTAGCTATCCTAGCAATCGACCTGGTACTCTGCCAGTTAGAGAGTTAGTTTACCCACAGTTGCGAGTCTTTATAAATGTATTTTTGAGGGGTAAATTTTAGCTCATCAAAAATTGGCGCCGTTGCCGGGGAAATGTGTGATATTGTTGTGATATCTAGTAAGTGAACCGAAGGCTTGGGCCTAGGTTTTTATTTTCTTTGTTTTATTTAGATGTTGATAAGAGATATGGATGCTGAAGTGATATTGTCCTGAACTCGGTTTGAATACGACTTTGGTACTTAGCCTCTTCGGAGGGTGATATCTTGTAAGTCTGGCTAAAACTGGGGATTAGGGCCTTCGGCAACCATAACTTTTTGAGGGGTCTAAATATCGTGTGTTTACGAAAAAAAAAACGAAAAAAAAAAAAAAGAAAAATTTTATTGTTTTATTGTTGTTTTCTGAGATCTTGCAGATTGAGCTTAAATGGATGGATTTTTCAATAAAAACTACTCAGCTGAACAACAATACCCCTACCAACCTTATCAACAACAGTTCGTGCCTCAGCCTCAATATCAACAGCAGAATAACCAAGGTTCATGGAATTATCAGTGCCCTAGTGCATACCAGGATCATAATTTTGGTTATTCGAGTTATGAGCCACAACATTACGAGGGTTACCCGAACCCTAATGCTTATCAGGATTACAGTGTTCATACTCAGCACGTTGATAGCTTTAACCATATTCAGCCATCTGATCAGTGTCCGGAATGGCAAGAGGACTACTACTCACCTCCGATGAATCAAAGTCAATATGATCAGTGCGCCCCCATGCCACAAGAAGAATTCACCGACAACAAATAGAGCAACTAGAACGATTGAACCGGATCTTGGAAGAGCGACCGTTGGACATGCGAGTTCAAGGTAAGTACCGAATCCGCTATAAGACATCTTCAAGACAAGGTGGGGCAATTGATTGAATTAGTGAGGTATGTGAAAGAGGCGAGAGACAAGTGCAATAGAGGTGGTTAGGGATGAAAATGTTATCACCGAAAAGTTCGGGATGAGAATGAGGTTGATAATTCGGTTCGCGAAGAAAAAGTGCAAGATTTGGAGATGACGAGTTAGAGGAGCGAGAGATTGATTGGCCATCTTTAGTAAAGCCACCGGGAGAGTTGGTAATAGGCGATATATCGGTCCCGGATTATTACATTCGTCCACTCTGTGAGGATGAATTTTCTGCGGTCCAATTTGTATACTCCCCGATGGATGAGCTTTATGGTGATTTTCAAAAGAAGATGGTTCGACAGGCTGATAAAAGAAGGTTCGACGGCTGGGAGAAGATAGCATCGAGAACCAAACGAGGTACGTTTCTAGACAATTTAATTTCGATGGTTCTCGCTTTGATCACTTTTCTTAAGTTGTTGATCTTCTTAAGTTCGGATTTTGGTTGATTGAGTCTGTATAGAGTCACCCTGTCGAGCCAACGACGTTAAACAAAAGCGCTACCGGGAGGCAGCCCGTTAAATAAATAATTTGAATAAGACTAGTCTTAATGAAATGTAGAATCTGTATGAAAGATGAACACAAAGCACAACCAAGTCTCAGGATGAATGTTTGAATTTCATTAAGAGGGAATGATTAGGTGGTTATCCGAAAATCCCGATGGAGAAAAAGATAAAAATTCAAATGTATCATTTCTTGGACTTAGGTTATTGAACCCTTGAGGATCTGGGTATAAAAGACTCAATACTCTTTCACACATTTCATTTTATGATCTAGTCTGTTTCAAATTTCGGTCGTTGTAGTATAGTGGTGAGTATTCCCACCTTAATAAAACTGTGTGACTGTGTGTAATAAAAAATGAATCTAGGAATAGCTGACTTGACTATGATATATGCTCATGTGATACGTATATGCTTAGATGTTCTGTGCTTTACCCGTGTGGGTTATTTTTCCATCTAAAGCTGTTATGCGATGTGCTATATATATTGCCTATCGAATTTTCTGACGTGACAATGCCATTATCTTATTATTCCCATATCCCTATTGCATATTTTGGCACGAGGACCATGTCCCGTGTTTGCTTTGTTTTGGTTGTTTTTGTATAGGGATTCGGGATGTGCTTTCTCATGGCTGTTACGGGATTCGGTAGCACTTTTCTGCCAGGTTTATAAGCTAAGTATTCCTCTCTATCTCATTCACTATGTTTTAAAGGATAATGTAAAATCGTAAGTGGGGGGTAGAGTCGTGATTGGTTTAGAAATGGCATTAAAGGTAAAATCCCTTAGTTTTTGATTTTTTGAGCATTAATGAGTTGATTAAAATAATTTGTATAAGGTATATATTTCATGGATTTAAAGATGTAATGATCAATTTGGATATGTATAACCAATGTGAACCGCAGGTGTATTTTAACCGGAAATTTATTTGTATAACATGAATTCCTTCACGTAAGCCTTTGATATTGAAGCGAAAATTTTAAACTGTATCCATTCAGTATTCTAGTGGTTTATCCTAGAAATAGCAGTAACTTAGTACCTAATTTCTGAACATGTACTGTGAATATCTGAAGGTTTGAATGTGATAGAAAGAATGTCAAAATAAGATAAACTATATATATGTCGGTTGTAGCTACCAATGATTTGAGTGCGGTAGGGCGTTATCACGAAACGTCCTATATCACTATGAGGTTTTAAAGCTCCCGATCGCTCGATGATATTAGTCCGGCTAGGGTGTTATCACGAAACATCCTATTGCTTTGGGAATGAGGGCATAAGCTACACATGTGAAAAAAAAAAAAAAAAAAAAAAAAAAGAGTTAATGTATTCGATCTCACCTCATGACACTTGAAAGATAGTCGATTTTGGCAATGAGTTCGGATATGTTAGTGAAAAAAAAAAGAAGAAGAAGAAGAAAAAAAAAATAGAAAAGAAAAGAAAAAGTTGGTTAAAAACTTAGTTATCTTCTGACTATCCCCAGTATAAACTAAATGATATGCTTTAGGGATTATCCTAATAAGTACACGGGAGGACTTTGTGTGGAATTGTTACTGTCTATACCTAGGAAAGTCATTAGGACTGTCTGAATGGATATTTGTGCGTTTGCTTGAATTATTCAAGAGAGGATAGTGGAAATTGAAAAGGCTTGTCACACACTCACTCTGTTATACATTTATATTGCGGTTAACGTGTAGTTATGATTCGAATGGTTGCATAATCTGATTGTCATTCATATCTTATCTTCATGAATTTTTCCTCATTCATTTTATTTTATCGCTTATTTTGTTCGAGGACGACCAAAAGCTAAGTGGGGGGTTGTGATAACGGAAAAATTCACCGTTATTTTTATAACTTTTCAACCCACTTTTGATATCATTTCGAGCACTTTTATATCAATTAAAGTCATTAATTCCTAAATTTCATAAAAATATATAAGTAGTAGTTATTTTATAAAATATCGTGTTTTTATAAGTTTTTATTAGTTTTTGTACCGGTTTAGTAACCGGTGTGTCGTGTCGTGTTTACGTTTGGTATTTTGGTGGTTTATTGCAGAATTATAGGTTAACCAAAATCCCGAGTAACGACACGTTTTGAGGCCTAAAAGAGGTGTTTTTAGGGATATAAGAGTGTGCCACAAGCTTAAAAGGTCAAGTGGATCAGTGGTTCGTAGTGTCACTAACGATTTATATCTTCGACGAACCAATGACCCATTAAAACGGAATTTTCTGAAGAAGTGGCCTTAATGAAAGTTGTAGATCTTTGATAGAGCTTTCCAACGTATTTTGAATCACGTCAATTGGAGGTCTACAACTCGAGTTATGACCAAGTGGCTAATCGATTCGTAATAGTAAAAATCCCGAAAACGACACGACATACGAATGGCTCATCAAAACGGCGTTTTCTGAAAACGAATCTTTCATGAAAGTTGTATATCTTCAAGAAAGCTTTCCAATGGATTTTGAATCAAGTCAATCGGATTTCTACAACTCAAATGGTGGTCAAGTGGCTAATTGATTTGTATTAAGGAAAATGTCGCAAACGACACGTAATGGGAATGGCCCATCAAAACGACGTTTTCTGAAGAAGTGTCCTTCATGAAAGTTGAAGAATTTTCCGAGAGCTTTCTAATGACGTTTGAATCATGATTTTTGGAGGTCTACAACTCGAGATATGAATTTTAGAAGTTTAATATATAATTATATATAAATTCTCCGCCGCTGCTTTGCATGTTACTGTAATGATGAGTAATGATGATAAGCTCGGATCGATCCGGCACCAATCCGGATCGATCCGGCTCCTCAACATTGTCTATATAAACGAGTCACGGATGCAGAGAAAGGCTGCCCCTCTTTTCCTTCATCTTTTCTTTCTTTTAAATTATGGGGGGCCTATAATTATATAATTATGTAGTTATAATGTCGGTGTAATAACCCGACTAGTTATCTTTTTAAATTTTCAATTCCGTTCTTTCTTTTATGTTTATTTCATTTTATGCAATTAGTATAAATTAGTATAAATATATATATATATATATATATATATATATATATACGTATATTATATATATATCTATATCTATATATATATATCTATATATATATATCTATACGTATATCTATATATAATTTGTAGTTATCTTTTTCGTTTTGTTTTCTTTCGTTTTGTTATTTTCGTTGTTATTTTCGTTAATATGAGTAGTTAAACTCAACATAGCCGAATTATGTGAAAACGGGTGAAATCAACCATCGGGAGACGAGATGGGAGTTGTGTGCGCGTAATTAAACGTTCGTATGATAAACTCATGTTTTAAAACCCGTTTTGATCATTTTAGCTTTGAATAAAATTGACAACTTTGTTCACGGTTACATCGAGCTTATAAATGTATTTTGCGGTGAGATGTGAGATATGGATATCACTAATCATAGTCCGGATTGTTAGATTGACAATCTAAGTGACGATCCGGACTATGCCTAAGTGAGATTCGTATTTTTACGAGATGTGCGAGACATGTTTTAAAATCACTAAACCATAGTCTTAATCGTTAGATTGGCAACCTAAGTGATACGTTAAAATTATGTTTTTGTGAGGTTTTTCGGCGGCTTTTTATTCCGGTCAACCATGTTAGGCGAGTTAGCTCTCTAAAGGGAGGGTTAATAAACCTAGTGTGGGGGTTAAGTGAGAGCTGTTCGAGATCTTAACGCAAGAATAAAGAGTTGACTCCCGTGAATATCATATGAACTCGAATCGGATAAAACACACTCCTTATCAAGTTTTTCTGTGGGGAGATAACCCGTTGGATCATGGCTCGGCTATGCTTTTAACCATCGGAGGTAACTCCCGGTTTACAAGGGCTTATTTTCCCCAGATTTCTCTTCCCTACTACTCTGCACACTTTAGAATAACTTCCTGCTCAATTTAGTCCTCAAAAATCAATAGTTTCTCATTCCTTTTGTTGCTATTTCCGACTCAAGCCTAACCTATTTCACTAGAATCCACAACGAGTAAAAAAAACCTTCCCAACAACCAATGGTTTCAAGCCTAAGGGTGCGGTAGGATGAAAAAAAGCTTGTCATTTCATCCGGCTACTTTTATTCACTCCTATCCTATCTAAGTTTTCAAGAGAATAGTTCCGAGTTTAAACTCGTCAGCTCGACATACCTTCAGATCTTCACTCAGTCAAAATTTGGGGCATTAACTCACCAAACTAGCATCTTCGAGGTTTCAACCGTCATGCTCTTCCCTACTCGTCAGTCATTTTCTTTTAAGAGTGCCTTTTCCCGGTTTTCCATAGAAACTTTCTGAGCTCTCTTCCTAGCACGTCTCTCTCTCGTTGCTTGTGTACTAGGTCTGCCTCTACATCGAGATTTAAAATTTTTGCCCAAGGATTCCGTATTTTCCACTTTAAGCTCTAGTCTTTCACTACGCAATACGGAAGGACTAGCCTCCGTGAGCGCCTTGCTGTGGTCCTTCTCTTCGTGTTCTCTAAGCATTAATTATTGCTCATAGGTTTCCACTAGAACCTCTCGTTTCCTATGCCTTTCCTTTTCTATCTCCATGATTTCCACTTTCCCTGAACCGTAAGTCATCTTGCAACTTTCCGTCCTATTATCTAGGGGCTCAAGGATTTTCATAAATACTGCATCATTGTTCAGCCTTAGAGTGATTTCCCCGTTATCAAAGTCCATGATTGTTCTATTGGTCGCTAAGAAAGGTCTAGCTAATAGAAGTGGGGCACTCGGATCCTCAGGTACGTCTAAAACCGTGAAATTTATCGGGAATAAGAATCCTCCTACCTTAATCGTACATTCCTTTAGCAGTCCGGCAGGCATATCTCTAGTTCGATCGACAAAGGTCATGGACCGGGTTTGATCCATGACAACCAGAATCTTAATCTTCTGGCAAATGGATTAGGAAGAATGTTACAGCTTGCACCGGAATCACAAAGGCCTAAACCTACAGATATACCATTGATAGAAATTGGGAGTCGAAACGTCCCAGGGTCTTCCTAATTTTTCTACCGTATCAGAGTCCGGGTAATCCTCAGACTCTAGAACATAGTGTCCGGATCCTCCTCCGGATCATCGGAGTCGTAGTCGGACGATATATCAATTAGCTCGATAGGAAACATACCTGGCCGATAAGTCTCGTACTCTTTCAGGCTTTCTTTGGCTTCCTATTTAAGCATTTCAGTCTCATCCTCCACACGCTTCTTATCAGCTTCATATTGCTCTCTGGCTTTTGATCCAGGATACATAAAGATTGGCTTGATGTTCAACATGGTACAAGGCATTGTGTTTGACTCGTCTAGACTTAATCGCTTTTGCTTGACTGAATTTCTGAAGTGTCCTGATATTCCTGCAAAAAAGAGACAAAATAAAACAAAGAAAAGGTTAGCAACTCCCGCTTTAGTTGGGGATGAACCCAACTGTTGCGGACCTACTAACTAAAATCAATTGGGAACAACACAGAATAACGAAGGCTGTCAAAATTCGATTTTCTGGACCTCGGTAAATCGGGGGTAAGCCATGGTAAACCGGGCCAAGAATTTCTTATTCCGGCAGTTAAACAGTGCATGTTTTAATCCATGATGACTCAAGACTCAAAAAGAAAATAAGTTTAAAAGAAAACAACTTCTTAATCAGAATTAAAACGTTTATCCTTGAAATTGGCCATTGTCCCCGGCAACGGCGCCAAAAATCTTGATCGTGTGTAAATCACTAACGTCGATATTACTAGAAAGAATACTAGGTCCATCGTAGTATAGTAAGGGCGAATCAAGGTCGATCCCACAGAGACAATGCAACTTAAGTATAAACGATCCTAAATCTTAATTAAGAAGGCACATAGAAGTGGTCATTGACCAACAAAGTACATAAAAAGAAACATGGTATTCCTCCCCCTCTTCCCACCGATCTACTAACTTGGATTAGTTAATCCTTACGTTTACTTCCCAACATAATTTCCTTAAACTCATTGAGCGAGCTTTTTAATTTAATTTTAAGCTACGGGTGCAATTCCTAACCCTATCTACTCTGACCATGGTAGTAGATAATCTATATGCCAGCTACCTTCCTTAATTGGTCCTTAATAGCCTATACGCATAAAGAACTAGAATTGCCGATATCGAGCGCTAACTCATACCGCTAACCCGCCTAGACAGCTGTCGACACTGATCAGCACGTTCCTAGGGTCCATCAAGACTATGTCCTAACTAACACTTCACAATCAGTTCTTCATGTTAATTTATGAATTACGAATACTAGATTGACCAGACCTATTACTCGTTTTAATTAATTCTGTCGATCAACGTAGTTGACGATGAACCTCCAGATTAAGTTTCCTAAATTTTGGCTCGGTAAACCGGTATAGACCGCCGGTTTACCGGGGTGGCTTTTCTTAATTTTGGATCTACATTGCTCAATGCTGATTAATCTAAGTAAATTATGGGGTTGTTAAACATGTTTATTAACTAAAACACGTAAATACGAACATATCTACCATATTGAAGACAAAAAGGAATGTTCAAAGCTTCATACCTTCAACGATGGAGATCTAGCTCGATCCACTCAAGCTAGAGATGGTAGAGAAGGGAAGGAAACCAACAAATTAACTTCAAAAG
Source organism: Gentiana straminea (assembly GCA_036785695.1). NCBI lineage: Eukaryota > Viridiplantae > Streptophyta > Magnoliopsida > Gentianales > Gentianaceae > Gentiana > Gentiana straminea. The sequence continues at coordinate 4,710,037 of JAVUPR010000464.1, read as the reverse complement.
CCTTAAAGGAACTTTATTTCATCAAATTGTATAATGTATAAGATAGAATATGAAAAACTTATGTAATAATCAGTTGATGCGGCTTTATATAGATACCATAGCCGACTTATGACTCATAGAAACCGTAATTGACCTAGTAAGTGCGACAGATTCATTTTCGTGTCTCACAAGACTCTCGGTTTACAGGACCTAGCCCACGGTAAACCGGGCTCACTTTTCTTTTTTTTCTCAGGAAGATCCCTTCTTGGACTTCATTCACTTGGCCCAACACTCTTTTCTCTGGTCTAGCTTCATCATTAAATGCTCCAGATTTGATACATCCGGTAAAATACATAAAACACAACAAAACAGTACCAAACCTTCGGGAAAATAACATAGATGCAGAATTACGAACCTAGGAACATACACATAGCATTTAACACCTATTCCATGTAATAATGAGCCTATATATCCTTTTTTTGAGCATAATTCGGGGTGAATAAAGGTATAATTAATGGTACTATTCAGGGCATTATCAGAACACCCTGCAAGCGCGTGTTTCGACGTGCTATTGCTGGCAGAATTGTCAGAGTCACCTCTTTCCTCTATTCTACCTTTTCCTCATTCCCTATAACCCACATTTACACCTTCACCTCAATCCCCTCACAATCACCTAAATCACTCCACCACCATTAATCCATCCCATTATCCCACATAAACCCTTCCACTTTCACTCATTTCTCATAATAAACCTACCATTTCCACCATCAAATCCTTAATTTCATTTCACAAACACAACATTGATGATGATTAAAATAGTATATCCTACGGCATCAACATTCTATCCATTATGAGCTAAAAATAGTTGTTTCAACCTATAAATATGAACCATTTAAGTTGAATATCACATGTTAGGTTCGTGAGTCGAGAAATCTGCACTTAACAATTCTTTTCCCTATTTCGATATTATTTCGTGCATTATTTGATGATTTTCAGGATACGAAATATTGGGCTGAGCATCATGGACGAATCTGGAGTGGACTGAACTAGAGGATTGGGCCTAGGGTATTCCAGAACTTTCCAAGTTAAGTCGGCAGATGAAAAAAGAGGAAAATACCCTCAGTTTACCGAGGTGTGCTGCCGGTTTACCAAGGTTCCAGAATCATCCAAAACGCATTTTCTTGGACGGGGGTAGATCTAGGTGGTTCTAAGTCGGTTTATGTAACTATAAAAAAGAGGCTTCGTCTCAGAACACAAGTGTACAATTTTATGCAATAAAAGTTCTTTGTTCTTTATTTTATTTAATTTATGAGTTCTGGTCGGAGAGACGACGGAGTCGCCTCCTAGGGAGAGATCCAGGGAGATCTACGCTCATCTTCGAGGGTATGATTTTCTATCTTTTCCAAGATGTAGATCTGTCGTTTGTTTATTCGACTAGTATGTGCTAATTGCTTATTTAGTTTAATTATATAGTAGTTAGTTTATTTTACCCCATGTGTTATAGATCTAATTCATTGGTGAAGAAATCATGAAATAGTGGTTGCATTCTTCAGATCGCAAACGGTCTATATCGCTAGATCTGAATACCTAGTAAATTACTAATTCATGATAATCGGCACCAGCTACGTTGATCGATAGATTTAATTTACATGTTATTGCCCGATCAACTATTTGCATGTCATCGTAAAACTAGCATGAAATATGAATAGTGAAGTGTTAGTTTGGACATTATCTTGATGGACCTTAGGAACGTGTTGATCGTTGTCGACGTGTCGACGCGTATGTATTACGGACCAATTAGGGGTAGCGGGTTTGCGGTATGAGTTAGCGCTCAATATCAACAACTCTAGTTCTTTATGCGTATGGGCTATTACGGACCAATTAAAGAGGGTAGCTTGCGTATAGATTGTCTACTACCATTGTCGGAGTAGATAGGGTTAGGTATAGTTTTTGTACCGGTTATAGTAACATCATATTTTGATAAGTTTTGTACCGGTTATAGTAACCGGAGCATCGTTTCGGGTTTATGCTTGGTATTTTGGTGATTTATTGCAAATTATGGGTTGATCAAGACCTCGAGTGACAACACGTGTTCAGTATAAACACTTATTTTTAGGGCTAGAAGAGTGTGGCAGAAGCTTACAAGTTCAAACGGATCATTTGTCTTTAGTGCTTCTACCGTTGTACATCTTCAACGGACATTTGACCTCAATTAGATGCATTTAATGGAGAAAACATCTTCATGATATTTGTAGATCAAGAAACAAGGTTTCCAATGCACCTTGAATCGCATCAATCGGAGCTTTACAACCCAAGTTATCGCCATTTTACTGAGCTGTTGTGAAATTGGTGTACGCCAAACGTCACTATAGCTATACATAGAGTTTTTCTTCACAATTGGTGCACGCCAACTTATAGTGGCGCACGCCAAACGTCGCAGAAGCTGTCAGAGATATTTTTTGGTGTTAGAAGTCAATTGGCGCATGCCAACGTATAGTGGCGCACGCCAAGCATCGCAGAAACCAGATTTTCAGCTTATAAACCTTATTTTCACATCT